>WFKR01000004.1:47025259-47498494 GCA_025331145.1 Rosa persica | reverse complement strand
CTGTGGCATCCTCGTGCTCTTTATCTTTAGCTTTGAAGTCCTCAACGGTGAGATTGACATCTTCACTATTTTCATCTTCGGCAAGGTTAGCTTCTTGCTCTCTTGCTCCATTGTACTCCTTGTAGCGTGCAGCTATTGAGTACTTGCATGGCATGTTTAACCAATGCTCGATTGATCCACATCTATGACACATATCATTGTGGTTCCCTCCCTTCATTTGAGGTGCAGGTTGTGCATGTTATGCAGGTTGTGCACGTGTGGATATTCCTATAGGGGGATGCTGCTACTACCACGGCGCATGGTGCGACTCCACGGCTCATGGTGCTATTTTCACGACCGGTGTTTGCCATATCTCCTCTTCCACATGTGGAGTTGCCATCACGTGTGCCCGCTCTAAAGTTGCGGTTTCCTTCTTTTTGGGGGGTTATATGGATCTGTTCGTCCTTCATGTCCCTATATTAGGGTACCCATGTCCCCTATTGCTGGGGTACCGCTCCTTGTGCCCTCTCTTGGGTGCATTATTTGTCTCACGAACGCTCTTGGTTCCAATGAGTCTTGATTATAATTCTTTACGAGAATGTTGTCGTTCTTTTCGGCTACCGACAAAATATTTATGAGCTCATTGAACCTCGTAATTCGTCCAGCATTTACTTCAGTGCGATACTGCTTTGATAGCAAGATTGCTGCAACGGGGAAGGTGGAGAGAGTTTTCTCAATTAGCTCTTTCTTGTGAGGGGTTTTTGACAGAACCTCAACATGGATTTGAGACGAGAGCTTCTGAATTATACTCAGCAATAGACTTGAAGTTTGAGAAGCGTATATCGTTCCACTGAACTTCAAGTCAGGGAGGAGAGAATCTTGGATATGTTAAAACGCTCTTGTAGCGCCTCCCATAAATTCTTTGCATCTTTGATTGAACATGTACTCTAGTCTGAGTGCTTTATCCATATGACGTCGCATCATGATGATTGCTTGAGCATGCCTCTTGGGTGTTCGAGGGAACACAAGGGCCGGGTCTGGTGCATGGATATGGGCAATACCCTTCGATGTGAGATGGTTCTCAACGTCGGTTTTCCAGCTATGGTATCGAACTTGTTGAGTCAAGGATTTGAAAATCGAGTCTAGGTTCATTCGACATCCTTGAAGATAAGAAGAAAATATTAGTTTCGGAGTTAAAACTTCTAAGAAAAATAATGAGATTTCCGAGCTATGCTACCAAGAAATCAATTTCCAAGAATCATTGTGAATACTCTTAGTTCATTGATTACGAACGCTCTTAGTTCGTTTGGCGTGAATTTCTATAATTCCGCTTTTGATTGTAAGTTCCCGAGAAAAAGGAAAAAGGAGAGAAAATAAATAAAAACTCAAAAACGGGAACTTTTAGTAAAGAATACCTTGAAATAGTTGCCGGAAATTTTGACCGGAAAAATTATCGGAGGTGATCGGAAGGATCGTTGGAAAAAGTCGAGAAAAATCGTCCGAAAAGTCGCCGGAAAAGTTGTCGGAAAGTCACCTGCAAATCTGTCAACAGATGTGTCGGCAGATGGCTCGGCAGCTGCTTGGCAGCACCGGCAGCGGTCCGGTTCGGTTTTTCTGCTTCCGGCGGCCGGTTCAGGCAGTTTCCGGCCGGTTCTGGCGATTCTGAGACCGGTTCCGGGCTTCTGGAATCAAGGGCTTTGATATGAGCTAGAGTTTGGGGAATTTTGTAGGTTTGGAAAAATGACTTCGATCGATGATGAACTCTTCTTTCGTCAATTTTCGATTCTAATTCTAGAGCAACTTCGTGCTGATAACGTGTTTAAGAACAAGAGAAATTGACACACAGAAAGAGAGAGTAATATTTCAGAGAGAATTGAGATTTCTAGTATGTTTATTCATCTCATACAAAGGGGTATTTATAGAAATACATTTGAAGTGTGAAAGCTTAAAGAGAAAACCAAAATGATAACCATCTTTGATGATGATTTGTTACCATGCTTGTTGCCCTTTGGCAAAGCATGTTACATAAGTCTTTATACACTCAAGTACCTATGATTATACACACAAGTATCTATCTAAATACTTTACGTATTTTATTATATGATATAGACATATACAATATTTATATATTTATACTATAACAATTAAAAGGTGAATTAAAATGAAGAAAAGGTGCTTCATTAAAAAGCAACCTGCTTTCATCGGCATCAAGATTGAAGAAGGAACCCGGTATTAAATTAATAACATTTCCTTTTGATGGTCTTCCCCACTAATACATTAACCAAAAAGAAAGCTGCGATACGAAACTCTTAACAACATTTGAAGAAACAGAGAATCCAGAATGATGACAATAGAACATAATAACCACATAAAGCAACAACTTTCTTAAGAAAAACAAGATGAGATTTATACTATTAAAAGTGGAAGCAAATACCTTGTCTTTGTAAAGATCCTCATTGAAGATGTCCTCCAGCGACCAAGAAAACACAGTATCAGTGAAAGGGTCCGGCCTGATCTTTTTCTTGCCTGAAACCTCCGTCATCTCCACCAAAGACTCTTGCTTTTCTTCTCTGCCTTCTTCAACACAGAGCCTATGATTATGAACCGTTTCACAGAAAACCCACTTTTTAGATTTCGCAAAAGATGAGAGCTTTGCACAGAGAAAAGAGAGATGTCTAGGAATGTGTAATAGGATGAATGGATGATCACTGCCTGCAATGCTATAGTACAAGTGATTCCAAAACCTTTTAAAAAAGAGAGGAGAGTGACAATAAGGGCCTGTACTTTATACTTAGAGGCGAAGTTCTTCTCATCAATTGGCTGGGCCGTACTCTCAACTCTCTCCGCTTAAACCTTTTGACTTCAAAAGGTCTTCTTCCTCGGAATAAAGAAAGAAAACACGAGGTTCCCTCGGACATATTCTCCACGAAAGTATCGAACTGTTCATATTGGTTTACTCACTAAGCTTACTCAAGACAAAAGCTTACTCTCTAAGCTTCCACAAGTCTTTTAAACTCCTAGCCCAGGGCCGAGCCGCCCCCGCCGGCCACATTGACCGAAGAAGAAGCAGCTCCCACCCAGGTCCAAGATGAGAATCAATCCTCTCAAACCTCCCCGTTTTCCGATTTCCTCGGCTCCAACTCCGACGCCGTCGAGCACGCCAGGAGTTCGAGAATCCATTGTCGTCTGAGGCGTTGTTCGGGAATGCTCTGCTGATGGACCGCTCCGGCGAGGGCCACGCCTTGATCAGGCGGCTGGAGGAGGAGAACGAGGCCAAGGAGGCCAGAGATGGGAAGCTGATAATGGCGCAGATACAGTTCCTGATAATGAGTTTGAGAAGTACCGGCAGCTTCCGAAGATGTTTGAGGTGGATGGATACTATTGTCGGGAATCCAGCTTTTCGGGAGCGATGATAATTGAGCCAAAAAGAGGATATTTGTTATTTAGGTGGCTTCACTGTTAAAGTTTTGTTATTTGTTTGTTTTCGATTGAGATTTGAGACTTCGCTGAAAGTTCATAATAAGAGGCCAAGCATTTTTGTTCATTGAATAGTTTCTTATAGCAGTTCAATCTTTTCTTCTGATTAGTAATAACATGATGATATGAAATGTAGAAACCATAGATAATAATCATAATATGTACTAACCATAGGTATCATGTTTGAGTTACATCCAGATATAA
The DNA here is from genome assembly GCA_025331145.1 of Rosa persica. Classification (NCBI taxonomy): domain Eukaryota; kingdom Viridiplantae; phylum Streptophyta; class Magnoliopsida; order Rosales; family Rosaceae; genus Rosa; species Rosa persica. The sequence continues at coordinate 47,494,834 of WFKR01000004.1, read as the reverse complement.
ACAAGTTTCCCAGATGAAATTTCCGAAGTATAGAAATTGCAGGGCATGTGACAGCTATTTCCGGCTTCCTTTCTTCTTGTTTTTCTTGTTCTTGCCCTTTGTCTTGTTCTTCGCCTTGTTTCCAGCTTCTTTACTGCCGGATGGGGTGGAAGTACCATCATCTTTTTCACATGTCGGATTTGACTCGGTGGATGCGTTGTTTTCCTCGCCTTTTCTGTGGCTGTCCTCGGCGTCATGCTGCTCCGAGATTGGGCCTGGACACTGCTGATCTGACGCATTGGATATGCAATTACCCTCACCTTTACTCTGACTGTCTTCAGCTTCACACTGCTTACCAGCTGCAACAGCAGTCTCTTTTACCAAGCTGGATTCTGAAGCCACAAGTTTAGAACTCTTACCTTCTTCAGAATCAGTTGCAGAGAGTGCAGGACTGCAAGAACTTCTACCTTTTTCAACAGATGCAACTTGATGTTGTGCAACTTGAATGACAGGCGGCTTTGGAAACCATTTTCTCAATATGTCATCCTTGCATTGATTGGTCGTCATGTCGACAAAGATGGCATCCGAACTGTAAAACCCTGAACAATTAACCCCGAAACTCGCAATCACCAATGTATTATCAATCTTCTTGAGAGCTCCAGCAAGCACACTCACATTTAAACTGAGAGAATTGGGTTTCCTCCTCCTCCTAAGTGCATCATAAAACTCCCGTGGCAGGAGTTCAGTGATAAAGTTCCTCCCCAGCAAATCATGGATTATATCCAAACACAAGCGGAAGTTCAAATTAATCATACACAAGACAGTAACCAACCGCAACATGAGTGACTGATAATACTTCCTCCAATTTCTGTCAGACTTCTCAATCCATTCAATCATATCCTGCTTCTTGAAAATACAATCGCTAACCACATTAATCACAAATGGAAGAATGGTTCCCAGAGAAGGACGCCCACCAGTCACTATGGAACGTAAGCTGCTATCTTCATCCTGGTATATCAGCCATTCAATGAAGCAAGAACTTGTAGTGATGACAAAACCTTGATAGCAACTTGCTGAAAACAGAAGGCGCTCCACAAGATACAAGAAGCAACCAGGTGATATGTAGTTGGAAACCTTCCTCCAGTTGACACTATAAGTTTCAACCAAAGCGTCATGTAACTGCAACATGACAGACACCTCTATTGCCTCCTGACGGGTATGTCCAGGTCCAACACTCGCACAGAGATTCTCAATGAAGGCCTTCCATGGTGTATTGATTTCAAGCTTTTTGACAAGCTGAACAGAGAGCTCAGTATTCAGCAGCTTACCTGACCCGAGAATGATCATTGCGATCCTTCCAATCTGCCCATAAGACAGCTCGTCCTTCAAGCTGGCATATTCAACTATAACTTGATTCAGCACATTCTTTGAAGCATCAGTTCTTCTAAGAGAAATCATATTCTGTCTCAATGAATTCCTCCAATCTAAGGGAAAGATGTAGTCAACATACTCCCCAGTCGAAAATGTTACCATATTCTGTAGTGTCAAGTAATCTTGATACCTAGGCTTCAGCCATTTGGAATCCAAAAGATTTCTTGCAACATCATAGATAAGGGTAAGAGCCCTGCACCGGAAGAATGTCGAGTCAGAATTCTTTAGTGGGAACTTGGAAAGTGCTTCAAGCTTTTCCAAAACTTTGATGCCAACGGAGAGCAGTTCTGAACTCCAATAATACTGAGCTGCTGGAATGAGCTGATGAACATCAATGGAGACCAACTTCCCATAACTTTTCAAATGCCTTATGTCCAGATGTCTAGCCCAATCAGCATCAGGGACCAGTAAAACATAGATTGGATTCAGATTATGATACAACCTCCAAACTCCTAAACAAGTAAAACAGAGTTCTACATAACTATTGTACCCTGGAGTTTCCACACATCCTACGGACTCAATGATGTGAAGAATCTTCTCCTTCCAGAAATTCCAGTAGTAGACAAGCGAATCAATGGACACCTGATTTCTAGATATTTTATCTTTTGAATGCTTTATAGGATCACCAATCAATTCTTTCTCCCATAAATACTCATCAGTTCTTGGAGAAAAATGGGCGTCCAAAATTTTTCGAGCTGATAACACTTCACCTCTAATACTCTGATGTCTTTCAGAAGCATCCATTTGATGTTTCAAAACAGCCAAGTTATCCTGCCCATTCAATAAAATCTCCGACTCAGTGCAAACCAGCTCATAAACGTTATCTTTCCCATTCTTGGCAAGTGACTTGGCCTTTATCAGGAGCTCCCCCTGCTGTGGAAACTTTTTCATGGGCCAGCCCTTGCCACCAGATGACCAAAGAGACTTGGAAATTACATAAAACAGAACATGCAGTGAGGCCTCTTTGAACTTACCTGCCTTTCCAAGGAAATCCGATTCAAGTAGGATTTCACCTTTAAGCTGGGCGATGTTTGCGGCTTCCAGATAATTTCCAAATTCTTCCTCCAATGACAAAAGCTCATCAAGGCTCCCTATACTCCTCAAAAAGTCCCGCATCAATATTATAGAATTGAAAGCTTTCACAAATTTCATCATGAATCTGTTATCTTTCAACTTATGATAGTGAAGTGCGCAGCTCTCTAAAAATTCCTGCTTCGTTTTATCTATTCCTTCCCCTCTACTAGCCTTAGCACAGTCCTCAACAGCATGCTGTTTCCAATAATTAATATACTGCAAACCCATTTCAAATAGTTTCCCATTTGCACAAACAGTGAGACACTCTGAGAAAAAATTTCCCTTGGCATAGACATCTGCAGCATCCTCATAGCATCCCGCTAGTGAAAAACATTCTGCAGCTCTTTGAAGTTCAGAGTCTCCACATTTTTCCAAATATATTCTAGCTGCACCATTAAAATTCACAAAGTGAGAAACTAAATTTTAAATTGCATCTCATAACCAAAGTTACACAAATCGTGCAACCAATACGAAGATTCAAGTCCAACAGACCATAAAGGCAATAGAATCATTTGAATACTAAGGATAGAAAACTGAAAGCATATTAAAGAACACTGGTGTTTGATTAGACATACCTGCTCTTTCATACTCCCCCAAATCAGAAAAACATCTCGCAGCAGAATCTGCCTTGCCAATAGCATCAAATATTTCAGCAGCTTCTCTAAGGATTGATTTAGCCTCTTCAGGATTTGATGTTCGCAGATGGTCAGCAGTAGCTTTAAGGCCGGAAGCTTTAGACCTCCTTTCCCAGTAAGTGTCACCAGCTTTTTCAAAGCACATTGTGGCCATTTCATAGTTATGTTCATGATATAGCTGCAAGGGCAAACAGAACAGAAAATTTTTACTCGAAATAGTGGTGTCAACAACAGATATAGCTATCTTTTATATGAAAGATGAAGCGAACCTTAATGCCTCGGGATTTCCAATCCTCTGGACTGCTTTCCACTTGCATTGCCTGGGTAAGTGAACCATCTAGCTGCCTTTGTTGGACAAGACCTTTTTTCTTCCAATAGTCAAACATAGGTTTCGAGAGGTCTTCCACATTTTCACAAATCCACAATCTCTGTCTTGTTCGAGTAACAGCCACATATAATTGCTTCAGTTCAGAGCACAGTATGTTGTGTTTTGATGCACTGAAACTTGGAAAGCGCGTAGGTGATGTGGAGTCGAGTAAATCTTGTTCCTTCATGTAATCATATATAACCCTCCACTGATTTTTCAAAGGTGATGTACCGAAAAAGTTGTATAAGAGGACATCCTATAAAGATGATAGATAAATGTTAGGACTGAATATATCAACATCTAACACAAATTGCAGCATAACAATCATTTTTCTGTTGTAAAACCAGAATATAGAAGTACAAGGTTACATCCTAGAGAGAGGGATACGTAAATGTTAGAATGAATCCAAAAAGACTTCAAACATAGTCAAAATTGAATGGACTGGATAACTCATAAATTAATCAATTTCTGATGTGTAGCTAGAATTCATTTGGATACACACACACACGTCTTGATTTGAATCGATCACAGTAACTTTCTCAGCAATTAAAGTGAATAAGTGAATACAGATTGTAGTTACCTGAAACTCAAGGCCCTTACACTCCACTATGGTTAGGACAAGAGCATGCTTCCCTACAAATTTGGATATATCTCGTCGAGCACTATCATCTCGCACCAAAATCACCTGCTCTGCACCAAAGCCAACTATATTTCCACTGTTTCCAAATATTTTCATGATTGCATTTTCGTTTTCTCCAGATTCAAGCAAAACTGGAGCTTCCCCATAAATGAGACTGGTTTCAGGTTTTAAAACATCAACAGAAAAGGGGAAAAACCGATACAGTAGTTCAACAATGCTTTGCGATAACTTCAATATACCGGCATGAGTACGGAAGTTTTGAGTCAACTGAAGTAATTCAGAGATGAGGCCTTTTTCTTTTCTTTCATCGTTGTTATTGCTTCTTGACTCCAATACAAACTTCTTGTAGAACAGATGTCGTATATCCTGAAATCTGAAGTCAATACCCCTTGCTATTGTTTGTGCTGTATCACCAGAAAAGACAAATCCCTCTTCAACATTGTTGCACATGTATTTAAACAAAGCAATTTGACTCATTGTGAGATCTTGAACCTCATCAATATAAACAAATTCCATCTGATCACCCTCATACTTTTCATGCTTGAGCCGACGGTGAAGATCAATTACAAAATCAGCCAGATCGAATTCACCATTTTCCATCTTCAACTTTTCATAAATCTGAAAAACATCGTATATTGCTTCTCTCTTTTGCTTGCTCAAATTAGAACCCCGGCCCTCGCACAGTTGAACATAATCCTCCCGGCTGAGTTTGCCATCACATGCATCTAGAGCTCCTAAGCCACCTTTTATATAAGAAATAATCTCTATAAAGACTCTTGAAACGTCAAGCTTCTTTGTTTTCTGAGTATTAAAACGGGGCCAATACCAAGAGCTAAACCTCTCATAATTAACTTCCTTCATTCTTATAAAGCTCTGAAATGCAACTGATTTCGAACTCCTAAAATGGCCAACAGTAGCTGTCACATCAAGGAATCTTTCAAAGTATGAGTTACTCAGTGTTCCATCGAGCATCATCAAAAACTTATGAAATGAAATGACAAGTGGGTAAGAACATGGAGGAATGTCGTGAAATGAATCTTGGATATCCTTGAATTGGGTTTCCTCCTCATCAAAATCAGCCATATCAATTAAACTTCCTTCAGTTGATTCAGTTGAGTTATCTCTACCACATGCAAAACTGTGGACATCAAAATTAGGAAATTAAACTTGTGCCTCTAGTACTTCAATATATACAGAAGATTTAAATATCATGCGTTTGGACTAAGAAAGAGACTTCATCATGAGCCAGAGAGATCAGTATCCTTGGTTACCAGTGTAGCAAGTCCTGAACTAGAATTTCCAATATTATTGAGTATTAAAAGTACAATACTATGGTGCATTCAAACTAGAATTTCCAAAAAAACACAGTTTAGACTTTAGAATCAAATGAAGTATGGTAGGTTGTTGAATTTACATGAAAAGTCATTATATTTGAGAAGGATAATTATTTTACAAGAAAAAACAACAATTAAAAACTATTTACAGTTTACTGTAACACCATAACCTGTTTGCAGCTAATTATAAACCGAGAAACATTTCTGTTGCATGTTCTTTCCGGGAGAGAACAATGTAGTCTAATGATTCATATCATAACCCTAAATTCACATTAAAGCTAAAAGAGGCAGAAAAAGTCTTTTCGATGAATAGTCCACTCACCTTTTCAAGTGTGAAACATGTCGCTTGATGGCAAAACATAGCTTAGGACTCACCGTCACAAAAAGCTGGCGCAGAACATTCCCTTCAGTAGCTGCAGAACTCTGCTCAACCTTGCTAGTATCTTGACTACTATAGCATCCTTCAACTGCAAATTGGTGGCACTGTTCTTTTTGAAACAATTTCATGGTTAAAACTGTGGTTTTCCCAGTTCCCGACCGTCCCACTATAAAGGAACTTCTACGATAAAGGATAATCTCCATCTCTTCATCTGTAACTTCAAATGGAAGATCTAGTTCTCTACCCTCACGGTCTGACAGCAAGTGGTTTACTACCCCAGCTGATAAGGAATAAAATTTCATCAGCAACAAACTCTCGCTAACCTGTGAATTCTCAACATAGCTTCTACAATCAGAAGTGTCACCAACTAAATCACTCTGAGCTTCACTGATGCTCAGATCCTTAAACCGGGAAAATTCCAAAGACGGTGACCAGCTTTTTGGAACCTCTAGATCACTGGATACAAATGAAAAAGAAAGAAAACCAATAACTAGTTAGAACTTAGAACTATAGAAAGATGGACTCATTATTATTATATTTTGAAGGCATGCTAACAAAAACTAGATGGTAAACAAAATACCCATCGAGACACTTCTCCTTGCAAAGATTGATAAAGCCATCGGTATATCTGTTGAAAATACCATCCAGGCGGTTTATCAACTTTGAGATATCCTCCAGAGGCAATATGTCCCAGATCTTTAATACTTGAACGTATTGTAGGTTCTTTGAGATGTCATTAGTGCAAACAATGTACAGACCTTCAACTTTAAATTTCTTCAAGATTATGGAAGAGCTACCAGAAAGTGTCTCAACACTTCGCCTCTTAGGTCTCCAACCACTGGCAAGCTTCAGTAGAAGATTTAGCACCGACTTCTTCAAGCGGACTGATGTCAGTTTCTTGAATGACTTCAGAAAGTATTCACTGAAAAGCACCTGAAGATAATGTACAAACCAAATAATCCCATTAAAGCAAAAATATTGAAAAGTTCCATCAGTAGAGTTCCTCGAAATAAAAGAGGAGAAAAAGAAAAAAAAAGATATGTATATATACATATATATTGAAACAAATACCAAGATCTTTACCTTCCATCTAGCACTTCTAAAAAGTATGCTGTTGGCATTGAGCAAATCATCAAATTGGTCAAACTCTTTCTTCACCTCTAAAATGGCCTTGGCTAAATCCTTGTCTTCATCGGCATTAAAGAAGCAATGACGACTTTTGGCATCAAGGACCAAGGCCTTCCAAACAGATTCACTATCGGAAAGCGTTCTTTCATTCCCCAAAATCCACAAACAGTGCCTGAAGTCATCAGAGGTTCAGTAGACATTTCCACCAAACTTATAAACAAGAAGGAAAAAGCACAAAAGTTGAAGTAAAACAATACCTAGCCCTTGTAAGAGAGACATTAACTCTCTGCGATTTTGAAATGAACTGAAGTGATTGATGGCTGTTGGATCGTACGGTGGACATTATAATTATGTCCTCTTCCCCACCTTGAAACCCATCAACTGTTTTTACCTTCACTTCAAAGCCATCAAGCTGATCATATTTCTTACCCACTCTGTCCTTAATTGCGACTATTTGAGCAGCATAGGGAGACACTATACCAATACTGAGTCTCTGTTTTGATTCAATCCATTCTGTATCCAAATAGAGCCAAAAGAGAACATCAAAATAACAATATAACCCTAACAACAGCACAAGACTTTGGCATGTTTGGTGGTTCAATGATATAACCCTAAAAACATACTACTTGGGTCAAAACTATAGCAATGGAAACTTATATGAGAAGTGCTGAATCAAATTGCAAACAGATTTAAGCAAAATGAATCAGCCATACAATGCCAGTTATGTGGTACCACTTGTGCAGTATGAAGCAACAATACATATCTTGCAGTTCAAGGCAGTATTCTTTAGTGAATAAGGTAATGTAAAATTTAAACCAAAAGCATAAAAGCATCAATTTAGAAATCCCAATGATTAAAATACTGAGATGAGAACATGAAGAAGAATCTCCTGCTAGACATACCTTTGTACAGATTCCGCAGTATTTTTGAAACAATAGCAACCTCCACTATATTTTTCCGACTATGTCCGTCCTCATCTTTCTCCTCTCTTCCACCAATCACATTTATAAAAGAATAAGGACCAAACATTGCTCCTGGAAGATAGTGCTTCTCATAGCTTCTTCGTTTTACATTTGGAGCATCCTGGATCAAGTCTTTATAGAAATTTGAATTTGGGAATAAACTTATTGATGGATGCATTCTGTATTGCATATTTAAAATATGTTTTGAATGACCCATTAAGCTCAACCTCTCAAACAAGCTTCTTGCAAAACCAGCTTCATCAGAAACCTATAGAAGATACGAAAACAGATTTTGCAATAAGAAAGAAGCACAATATAAAATTATGAGAAGAGAAGGAAAGAATATGTGTCTATGTACTGTCAACGTACCTTGCTTATTACCGTAGCTGGTAACTGACATTCATCACCAACAAGAACAGCATGCTTCACACCTGGAAGTTGCAGGGGTATTGTTGACTCACACTCTTTTAGCTGTGCAGCCTCGTCAATAACAACAATGCTTAGTGGTTCCATTGCCACTCTGTGCAGCTTATATGAACTAGATGCAGTGCAAAATATTAGAGATGCTCTTTGAAAACAGAACTTCCGTATAGATTCCTCACTCCTAATATTTGGAAGTTTAAGTTGACTAAGAGAATCCCGTAGAGTGCGTAAAGCTGAAAGGCAATCCCTTCTCATCATACAAAGATCAAAGGAGTTACCTACAAACGACTCGGACACATCTTCAACATCTGAATGAGAAAAGAGTTCTTCCAAAGCTTCAGAATCAACATTATCTTGAGACAACAGTAACTCAAAGGAATCAACTAACCGGATAAGCGAAACCAAGTCTTGGAAATTGTCTACCGAAATATAATTTTTCCCTATGTGAGTACAGAACACAGAAATGCAATATCTTAACGGCGTTGCAGTAGACCCAAATCTCTCTCTCAAAAATTGAACAAATGTTTTGCATTTCTCCTCTTTAACTTGAGCACCACTTCTGCATTCTTTATCTTTTGTTTCACTGACATTCTTTAGTTCTGCCTCTTTCGTGAACTCATTTTCCAAGAAAATATGGTAATTAGAAACACAATCCTCAAGTAAACCTATCATGGAAGCAAAGCAATCCCTCCAACCAGTCCTTGGCCCCAAACAATCTACAAGCCTTTTGATACGGCAATCCATATAAATTTCTTCAATGTCTGCACCAATTTTGAGTCGTTCCTTATTCCCAAACAGAATAATTTCTCCTAAAGAACAAAACAAATCATTTGGCTCTGCTTTACTCACCATCTTCACAAGACGAGAAGCAACTCCAGTTATTGCAACATTTGTTGGAGCACAAATAAGAGTCCTACAATTCATCTGTAGCAGGGTTGAAAGCAGAGTGACTGTGGTTTTTGTTTTTCCAGTACCAGGAGGACCCCAGATAAGTTGCAAGGCAGACTTTTCATCAGAATGCAGCATTTCAAGGCAGGCCAACACTGCCCTAGTTTGGGATTCATTCAATCCAGATGATAAACTCTCAACTATACTCTGATTCCAGATGTCATTATTCCTTTCAGAGCAGAAATCTTTCTGAACCTATTACCAAGCATAGCATGTTCAGTCAGTTCCAACAATAAATATATGTCAGCTTTTAATCCAAATACAAAAGTTGTCCCAATTCCAAATCAAATGGTATAATTAGATGGGAGAGATACATGGCTAAAGAAAGTCAAAACATGTGATTGGATCAGTCCGTAAACCCTAACAGGAAGACATTGTGTCAAAATTTGTAGGGAATTATTTTAATAATTATGAAAACCTACTGATTCATGACTAGGTCCCATATTAGGGAATGTAAATGTAGCTCTACCAACTAAGCAAAACCTGCATTATTCAGTAGTTAAATTCACCAAGAAAACTAAACAAAACCTTCATTACCATAGAATCAGTGCACAGAACTTCGTTGATAATCTTCAGATTTCTGGACATGTGCAACCCTTTCCAAATTCTTCCATCACGGGTTAAACTCACCAAGAAAACTATAAAAAGTGATGTCCTGCAATTTTCGACTTGAAACTCTTTTGATGCCTTGACTTTAAAATAAAGAGAGGTACTGTCATCTTCATTCTCACTTTCTGGCACATTAGTGGCCGATGCAAAAGCCCATGACCTCCCTACTCTTTGTAAATCATAAACAGTTTCAGGTCTAGCATCAGCTAAAACAAAAAGATCACTGGGCAAAGTTTTATATGGCTCCTTGCCACTATCAATGAACCTGTTTCGCCAGTAATCAACCTTGACATCATATTGCTTTGTTCCATACGGCTTGGCTTCTTCAAAACCCACTACTTGAGCAAACGGTGCTCTATTAAGAGTTTCCATACTTGAATGCAATTCTGCTCGGGTTTCATCTAGTAAAGGATATATATAAGACCCAAAGTAATGCTGAGCCGATTGAAAGGACTTAGGAATCTTTTTCACCTAGAAAAATAAAGGATCTGAATGAGTAGTCCTTTTCATCCAACACATAATCATATCATAAAAGTTAGTAATGTACTTTAACAAGAATAGTACAATGTGATTGAAAATTAAGTCAAGCTGATGATTGTTATCAATGGAGGTCTCAACATTATACTTCTAAGAACTTGGTAATTGGTATCTAATAATGGAATTCGGGACTAGTAATAAACAATTCTTTTGTAAAAGCTTCAATTCTTTCAAGTAATCCTGGTTTAGCCTGAATTCCTGAAGTAAATAGAAAACATTTGCTAATATTCTATTTGGGCCATTTTGTTCCTGGTAACGCTCTTCTTTACGAGGACAATTACATTAATGTTTAAGAACAAGAGAAATTGACACACAGAAAGAGAGAGTAATATTTCAGAGAGAATTGACATTTCTAGTATGTTTATTCATCTCATACAAAGGGGTATTTATAGGAATATATTTGAATTGAAAGCTCAAAGAGAAAACCAAAATGATAACCATCTTGATGATGATTTTCTGCCATGCATGTTGCCATTTGGCAAAGTATGTTACATAAGTCTTCATACATTCAAGTGCCTATGATTATACACTCAAGTACCTATCTAAATACTTTACGTATTTTGTTACATGATATAGACATACACAGTATTTATACATTTATACTACAACACTCCCCATTGGATATTTCATGTTCAATAGTATTGTGTTGGTTGTGCACATCGAAGTTGCCTCGTTAAAAACCTTGCCAAGTAATAAAACCTTGTGGGAAAAAACAACCTTGGTCGAAAGGGAAAAAGAGCACAATGCGCGTTGAGTGTGAAGTATGTTTCTGGATACTCCCCCTGATTTAGACTCCTCTTGAAGATCATGGGAGTTCGGATATCCTCCTCAATCCGATGCTCCTTACATATTTCTCGAAAGGGGATTTTGGTAGTGACTTAGTAAATAAGTCAGCTACATTATCTTCTGATCGGATTTGATTTACTTCAATATTTAGAAGTGTTTGTTGTTGCTGATTGTAGAAGAATTTCGGCGATATATGCTTGGTATTGTCGCCTTTGATGAAACATAATTTCATTGGCTCAATACAAGCTGCATTATCCTCTTAAATGCATGTAAGTTCATTTGTGGTAAATTTTAAACCACAAGTTCCTCGAATGTGTCTGTTTATAGACCTTAGCCATATGCACTTACGCACGGCTTCATGTAGTGCAATAATCTCTGCATGATTTGAGGAAGTAGCAACAAGAGTCTGTTTTGTAGATCTCCAAGATATCGCGGTGCTTCCCATGGTAAAGACATAACCTATTTAGGAGCGACTTTTGTGAGGGTCAGAGAGGTACCCTGCATCAGCAAAGCCCGTCAGAACATCATTATCATTTTGATGGAGGGGAAGAGGGGAACGTCGGTCACTATGGATATTGTTGCCGGCGTTCACATTTCTTTTCTCTCTGTAGGGATAGAACAAGCCCATATCGATCGTACCTTTTAGGTATCGAAGGATTGTCTTTATACCAATCCAATGGCGGCGTGTTGGCGCAGAACTATGTCGAGCTAACAAGTTTACTGCAAATGAGATATCCGGTCTTGTGCATTGAGCCAAAAACAATAATGCGCCTATCGCACTTAGGTATGGTATTTCAGCTTCTAATAAATCTTCGTCCTAATCCCTTGGACGAAACGGATCTTTCATGGGCTCAAGACTACGGTTGATCATGGGAGTACTCACAGGCTTTGCTTTATCTTCATTAAAGTGCCTTAGTAACTTTTGAGTATATGCTGACTGATGGATCATAATCCCATCATTACGGTGCTCGAGTTCTATTCCGAGACAAAACCGTGTTTTCCCGAGATCTTTCATCTCAAATTCAGATTTCAAATATGTAGCAATTTCTTTTAACTCATCTAGAGTTCCAATTAGGTTCATGTCATCGACATAAACTGCTACAATTGCAAATCCGGATCTTGTCCTCTTAATGAACACGTAATGACATATTTCATTGTTAACATATCCCTTCCCAATCAAGTAGTCACTTAGATGGTTATACCACATCCGTCCGGATTGTTTCAATCCATATAGTGAGCGTCTTAATATTATTGAAAACACGCTCCGTGGTTTAGAGCCACTTGATTTGGGTAATTGAAGTCCATCTGGAACCTTCATATATATCTCTGAATCTAGATCCCTATAGAGATATGCTGTAACCACATACATGAGCTGCATGTCAAGTTTTTCGGAAACTACAAAACTGACAAGGTAACGAAACGTTGTAACGTCCATTACGGGAGAATATGTCTCCTCGTAACCGATTCCAGGGCGTTGTGAGAAACCTTGCGCCACAAGATGGGCTTTGTATCTAACAACCTCATTTTTCTCATTACGCTTTCTAACAAACACCCATTTATGGCCAATAGGTTTTATATTTGGTGGTGTCAGCGTTATAGACCCAAATACCTGTCTCTTTATTAGTGAATCCAATTCAGTCTAGATCGCATTTTTTCATTTGGACCAATCTGCTCTTCGTTGACATTCTTCAACGGAGCGAGATTCGATATCATCGTATTTTATAATTCTTTTTGCAATATGATATGCAAATGCATCATCAATAGCCATAGAATTTCTGTCTATAATTACATGTATATTAGTGTAATTCATGGAGATCTCTCTATTCTCTGGAATTGGTTCTGCCATTGGAGCGTCCTCCAATGATGTCTCTTGGACATAACCATAATCCGGAATTTTTTTATGAGATAGATTATTTGTATCGATGATTAATGGATTATTTTGTGTCAAGCTCGCTTTCTTTCTTGGGTGAGAATCCATCGAACCTATAGGCCTCCCGCGCTTTCTGGCAGGAGTCATAGGTCTAGCCACTGCATCACCTATAAAGGGGATGTCATGTCCTTTAGTTTTAGGGATATCAATCCTTGCAGGTACGTTTGCAGCAGGTATGTGTGATCTTGTCACTTTAGCGATATCAGAAAACGCATCAGGTATTGATTCTGCTACGTTCTGAAGATTGAGAATCTTCCGCACTTCTATTTCAGACTGTGTGATTCGGGGATCAAGATGAGACAAAGTGGGGACAGACCACGACAATTCCTGTCTTTTCTGTTGAACATTAGTGTTCTTGTCTCCCCCTAATGACGGGAAGACTGTCTCATCAAAGTAACAATCTGCAAATCTAGCGGTAAATAGATCACCTGTCAAGGGTTCTATGTAGCGGATAATGCTTGGAGTATCATATCCAACATAAAGACCTAAGCGTCTTTGAGGACCCATTTTGGTGCGCTGTGGCGGCGCAATTGGCACATAGACTGCACACCCAAATATGCGTAAGTGTGAGACATCAGGCTCATACCCAGTTACCATCTGGGAGGCAGAAAAAGGTTGGGTGGCAGTGGGTCTCAGACGAATAAGCACAGCTGCATGTAATATTGCATAGCCCCAAGCAGAAATAGGGAGATTGGTGCGCATAACCAATGCCCTGGCAACCATTTGAAGTCTTTTAATGGCAGCTTCTGCGAGTCCATTTTGGGTGTGTACATGAGGGACAGGGTGTTCGACCTCAATCCCAATGGACATGCAATAATCATCAAAGGTTCTTGATGTAAATTCTCCAGCATTGTCAAGACGAATTGACTTAATAGGATTATCAGGGTGGTGATCCCTTAACTTAATAATTTGTGCTAGGAGTTTAGCAAATGCAGCATTTCTTGTGGATAAGAGCTTGACATGTGACTAACGTGTCGATGCATCAACCAACACCATAAAATATCTAAATGGTCCGCAAGTTGGTTGGATAGATCCACAAATATCACCTTGTATTCTTTGTAAGAATGATATATTTTCTTTAGTGTTCTTTGCATAGGATGGTCTTGATCCTACCTTTGCTAAAGAGTAAGCTTTGCAAAACGAATGATATGCTTTAGAAGTAACTCTTTGGACCAATGTTTGGTTCGTACTTCTTTTCGTTTTGAAGAATGGATGTCCGTGTGAAATTTTTAATATACGAAGCATCATGTCACGACCTGGATGTCCCAAACGGTTGTTCCAAAGCTTGTGTAACGTCCCGAACTTAAATTTATCCGTTTACTAGTCATTTGGACGGTAAACGATAATTAATTTCACTTTTTATTTTGTTTCGATACTTTTAGTGGCCCTAAAAGTTGACTTTTTGTTCGAGTCAAAATTTGAGAAAATGTTCTTCATGAAAGTTTTAGAGGACGTTAAACCGAGCGCGTGCATATGTGGTTCGTAAAAATCGGAGTTCGTATGCGAAAGTTATAAGCGAAATACTAAAGTTACTGTTCATGATAGATAATATAAATTCGAATTTTTTACTGTAGCCAGTAATTTTTTTTCTCTCTCCCCTTCCCCGCGTTTTTCTTCTTCTTCTCCCCGAACTGTCGCTTTTTCTCTCTCTCGCCTGCAACTACGGCCTTCTTCCTCCTCCGGCCACCTAACGATGCAAAGCAAGCATCTTTGAACTCGTCTCCGCCCCCTCTAGGCGTCTGTGGTGGTGTTTTGCGATGGCTCGACCTATGGAGCTCGGATTTGAGCTATGAAGTTTACTGTAGCAATCCGGAAGTTTCGTCGAATTTCGGCGATTCCGGCCATCTCCGGCCACCAAACCAGCGTCGAAGGTCGGGTTTTTTCCAAGGATCATTTCTCTCCTAGCCTTGAGCCACGATTTGCAGTGTAGAGGAGGAATTGAAGATTTGAAAATTTTGGGGTACTATTCACGATTCGGGTACTAACTTCTCCTTAATTGTTGAGGTACTTCTACTCATTTTCTGACTTGGTCATAGTTGAGAGAATTAATGGGTGTGTTGAGAAGGTGCTGCTGCCAAAATTTGGTGGTCATTGGAGCTGGTGGCATTGGTGGCGGCACCGCCACTATGGGCGGCGGTGGCGGTGGCTAGGCTAGCTTTTTAATTCCAATTTCTGGCTAGTTAAATCCTATAATTATCCTAGAACTTGTATATGAAGTTTGGTGAGGATTGGTGGAGTTTTGAATCGGTTATAAATTTCTAAAGATTTGGATTTGGATTAATGTTAATCGTGAATCCGATTGTCGGATTTCCTCCATAATTGTTGTAAAGTCTGAATTTGACGATTGGGCAGTGTTGGTGAAGTTTGGTTGGATGTGGAAGAGAATTGGAGGATTTGAGGTTATGGGTTTAGGATTAATTATTGTTTATCGTAACATTATTTTCTTCCCGTCCGGTAATTGTTAGTTTACGAATAATTGTGTACAGGACGAGATACCGACTCATCACTTGACGAGGATCCTTACGCTTGGATACCACGTTAGCCGTATACTGTGAGTGGACGTTTGATTTTAAATTCATGCATGCAATTAAATTTTTTAAGTTAGGAAATTATTTAAATTATCTTTTATTTAATGAGCATATTATCCGATTTTTAATTGTGGAATTATTTATCGTTCGAATTTCGGATTGGAATTTGTTATGCTCCATTTTAAATTTGTTATCTGAAATAATCTTCGACGATTTGTTTTCCGAGATTATTTCCGGAAATGAAAGTATTATTATTTATTAATAGATTTGAGTTTTCCGAGGAATCTTCAGAAATGGGAGATGTCTTTGAGATTATGAACTTATTTTATTTTCGTATATTGGTTTATGATTTAGAGTTTATGTTGGCGTGCGGGATCACGTCGTTGGACTATATTTCTTTCTTGTGAGACTTCGGGGAAGTCTTACTGATTTTCGATTTTCGTATGGTTTTTACCCACCATACCTGGGTCGATATATTTTATTGCTAGCTAACCTATTAGTACTCCTCCCTGCTTACTATGTGTTCGTGGGTGAGTAGAGCAGAGCATGGAATGCTCCAGAGTGTGGGACACTCCGACCCGAGCCCGAGAGGCTCCCTTCTTTCGTATGGTGATGCTTCTTCCCCATATTTATATTACATTATTTTTGACTAGCGGGGCTAGTCCGATTTCCCTAACCAGCAGGGCTGGTCTTATTTTCTTGAGTATCAGAGTTCTTTCCTTTTTGTTTGGTTGTGACTAGCAGGGCTAGTCGGTTTTCTTGAGCTGAACTAAAATTGTTGTGTTTCTTCAAATTGTTGCATGCATCGGGTTTTTAAAGAAATATGTGCGGGAAAGTATAAATTTACTTTCTCCTTATAATTACTTATTTTGTCCACTCACGCTAACGTTTTTATATACTTTTCCCCTGGGCCCTTCGTTTTCAAATGCCCAGTCTGCAGAGTAGCTGGTTCGGCATAGTATAATTCGAGGCATAGCATCTGCTGCTGTTGTTTTTATTGTAGGTTAAATGTTGAACCTACCTGTATTTTATTTTGCTATTCCTCTTTTAGATTGCTCTGATCACCTGTGGGACAAATATTGTAAGTTTGGGAGTTGCATTTGTGTTCCTGGTTTATGTTGTATGCTTCGGATTTCAGTTACTTCTTGTGGTGTTGTAGCGTTGTGGGGAGCAGGGTGGCTCCAGAAGGATAAGGATGGTTTATTAGAAGTGTGAGTGTGTTTCTACAGGTTCTGGGTAGTCCATTTTTAGGGGTGACTCTGCTGAATTTTTAGTGGAGTTATTCCTAAGGTGGACCCCACAGGGCCACCTCGGATTTCAGGGTGAAATTCGGGGCGGGTCCTATCAACTTGTATGTGTCAGGATCCCATAAATTGTCATTCATGACATGGTTGGATTCAATGACTCTAATAGTGGTTGCATACAATCCACTAGAGCGACACATAAGTTTCTCTAAAACTCGTGTATTTCCGTAGTTTTTAGAGGTGATGCAAAAGAACTCTTGTCCATTATCACAATGTGTTTCCACATGAAAATCATTGGCTCTTATGTCTTTAAAGCTTAATAGGGTCCTTCCGGCCCTTGGAGCATATAGAGCTTCGGCGACATTAACATTTGTGCCATTTGGTAACAAAAATTGATCTGGTCCTCGACCATGAATCAATTGTGATGGTCCTGCCATCGTAGTTACTGAGGATCGACTAAGTGTCATCCATAAAAATAATTGCCTATGTCGCAATATATTATGTGTGGTGCCACTATCAAGAATGCATTCCAATTCTCCGGAAAACATACTGAAATGGATAAAGTTCGGAATATTAACACATGTCCATGACATTGAATGCGATACTTTATTAATAAGGAAAATAGCCAATGATTACATCAAAGTTATTCATAAGTCTATTCCAAATATCAAACTTTAGACAAATTGTTATCACTCAATCCGTTTGGTAATTCCAATGAAATATGACCAGGAAAGTAGAGAGATGTTGGTGGAGCGAGGCTCGCTTAAATACCCCGATCTAAATTGCTTTCCTAGACATCATACTTCATTGTGTACGCCACATAAGAAGGAGTTTAATACAATTGTTATTTATTGACTAAGGCACATTTACCATTCTTGGAAAATAGAAAGAGGATTATTCTAATCAAAGTCTGTGGCATCCTCGTGCTCTTTATCTATAGCTTTGAAGTCCTCAACGGTGAGATTGACATCTTCACTATTTTCATCTTCGGCAAGGTTAGCTTCTTGCTCTCTTGCTTCCATGTACTCCTTGTAGCGTGCAGCTAATTGAGTACTTGCATGGCATTGTTTAAACCAATGCTCGATTGATCCACATCTATGACACATATCATTGTGGTTCCCTCCCTTCATTTGAGGTGCAGGTTGTGCATGTTATGCAGGTTGTGCACGTTGTGGATATTCCTTAGGAGGGATGCTGCTACTACCACGGCGCATGGTGCGACCTCCACGGCTCATGGTGCTATTTCCACGACCGGTGTTGCCATATCTCCCTCTTCCACATGTGGAGTTGCCATCACGTGTGCCCGCTCTAAAGTTGCGGTTTCCTTCTTTATTGGGGCGGTTATATGGATCTGTTCGTCCTTCATGTCCCCTATTATTAGGGTACACATGTCCCCTATTGCTGGGGTACCGCTCCTTGTGCCCTCTCTTGGGTGCATTATAATTTGTCTCACGAACGCTCTTGGTTCCAATGAGTCTTGAATTATAATTCTTTACGAGAATGTTGTCGTTCTTTTCGGCTACCGACAAAATATTTATGAGCTCATTGAACCTCGTAATTCGTCCAGCATTTACTTCAGTGCGATACTGCTTTGATAGCAAGATTGCTGCAACGGGGAAGGTGGAGAGAGTTTTCTCAATTAGCTCTTCTTCTGTGAGGGGTTTTTGACAGAACCTCAACATGGATTTGAGACGAAGAGCTTCTGAATTATACTCAGCAATAGACTTGAAGTTTGAGAAGCGTCTATCGTTCCACTGAACCTTCAAGTCAGGGAGGAGAGAATCTTGGATATTGTTAAAACGCTCTTGTAGCGCCTCCCATAAATTCTTTGCATCTTTGATGAACATGTACTCTAGTCTGAGTGCTTTATCCATATGACGTCGCATCAAGATGATTGCTTGTGCATGCCTCTTGGGTGTTCGAGGGAACACAAGGGCCGGATCTGGTGCATGGATGATGGGCAATATCCCCTTCGATGTGAGATGGTTCTCAACGTCGGTTTTCCAGCTATGGTAATCCGAACTTGTTGAGTCAAGGATTTGAAAATCGAGTCTAGGTTCATTCGACATCCTTGAAGATAAGAAGAAAATATTAGTTTCGGAGTTAAAACTTCTAAGAAAAATAATGAGATTTCCGAGCTATGCTACCAAGAAATCAATTTCCAAGAATCATTGTGAATACTCTTAGTTCATTGATTACGAACGCTCTTAGTTCGTTTGGCGTGAATTTCTATAATTCCGCTTTTGATTGTAAGTTCCCGAGAAAAAGGAAAAAGGAGAGAAAATAAATAAAAACTCAAAAACGGGAACTTTTAGTAAAGAATACCTTGAAATAGTGTTGCCGGAAATTTTGACCGGAAAAATTATCGGAGGTGATCGGAAGGATCGTTGGAAAAAGTCGAGAAAAATCGTCCGAAAAGTCGCCGGAAAAGTTGTCGGAAAGTCACCCTGCAAATCTGTCAACAGATGTGTCGGCAGATGGCTCGGCAGCTGCTTGGCAGCACCGGCAGCGGTCCGGTTCGGTTTTTCTGCTTCCGGCGGCCGGTTCAGGCAGTTTCCGGCCGGTTCTGGCGATTCTGAGACCGGTTCCGGGCTTCTGGAATCAAGGGCTTTGATATGAGCTAGAGTTTGGGGAATTTTTGTAGGTTTGGAAAAATGACTTCGATCGATGATGAACTCTTCTTTCGTCAATTTTCGATTCTAATTCTAGAGCAACTTCGTGCTGATAACGTGTTTAAGAACAAGAGAAATTGACACACAGAAAGAGAGAGTAATATTTCAGAGAGAATTGAGATTTCTAGTATGTTTATTCATCTCATACAAAGGGGTATTTATAGAAATACATTTGAAGTGTGAAAGCTTAAAGAGAAAACCAAAATGATAACCATCTTGATGATGATTTGTTACCATGCTTGTTGCCCTTTGGCAAAGCATGTTACATAAGTCTTTATACACTCAAGTACCTATGATTATACACACAAGTATCTATCTAAATACTTTACGTATTTTATTATATGATATAGACATATACAATATTTATATATTTATACTATAACAATTAAAAGGTGAATTAAAATGAAAGAAAAGGTGCTTCATTAAAAAGCAACCTGCTTTCATCGGCATCAAGATTGAAGAAGGAACCCGGTATTAAATTAATAACATTTCCTTTTGATGGTCTTCCCCACTAATACATTAACCAAAAAGAAAGCTGCGATACGAAACTCTTAACAACATTTGAAGAAACAGAGAATCCAGAATGATGACAATAGAACATAATAACCACATAAAGCAACAACTTTCTTAAGAAAAACAAGATGAGATTTATACTATTAAAAGTGGAAGCAAATACCTTGTCTTTGTAAAGATCCTCATTGAAGATGTCCTCCAGCGACCAAGAAAACACAGTATCAGTGAAAGGGTCCGGCCTGATCTTTTTCTTGCCTGAAACCTCCGTCATCTCCACCAAAGACTCTTGCTTTTCTTCTCTGCCTTCTTCAACACAGAGCCTATGATTATGAACCGTTTCACAGAAAACCCACTTTTTAGATTTCGCAAAAGATGAGAGCTTTGCACAGAGAAAAGAGAGATGTCTAGGAATGTGTAATAGGATGAATGGATGATCACTGCCTGCAATGCTATAGTACAAGTGATTCCAAAACCTTTTAAAAAAGAGAGGAGAGTGACAATAAGGGCCTGTACTTTATACTTAGAGGCGAAGTTCTTCTCATCAATTGGCTGGGCCGTACTCTCAACTCTCTCCGCTTAAACCTTTTGACTTCAAAAGGTCTTCTTCCTCGGAATAAAGAAAGAAAACACGAGGTTCCCTCGGACATATTCTCCACGAAAGTATCGAACTGTTCATATTGGTTTACTCACTAAGCTTACTCAAGACAAAAGCTTACTCTCTAAGCTTCCACAAGTCTTTTAAACTCCTAGCCCAGGCCGAGCCGCCCCCGCCGGCCACATTGACCGAAGAAGAAGCAGCTCCCACCCAGGTCCAAGATGAGAATCAATCCTCTCAAACCTCCCCGTTTTCCGATTTCCTCGGCTCCAACTCCGACGCCGTCGAGCACGCCAGGAGTTCGAGAATCCATTGTCGTCTGAGGCGTTGTTCGGGAATGCTCTGCTGATGGACCGCTCCGGCGAGGGCCACGCCTTGATCAGGCGGCTGGAGGAGGAGAACGAGGCCAAGGAGGCCAGAGATGGGAAGCTGATAATGGCGCAGATACAGTTCCTGATAATGAGTTTGAGAAGTACCGGCAGCTTCCGAAGATGTTTGAGGTGGATGGATACTATTGTCGGGAATCCAGCTTTTCGGGAGCGATGATAATTGAGCCAAAAAGAGGATATTTGTTATTTAGGTGGCTTCACTGTTAAAGTTTTGTTATTTGTTTGTTTTCGATTGAGATTTGAGACTTCGCTGAAAGTTCATAATAAGAGGCCAAGCATTTTTGTTCATTGAATAGTTTCTTATAGCAGTTCAATCTTTTCTTCTGATTAGTAATAACATGATGATATGAAATGTAGAAACCATAGATAATAATCATAATATGTACTAACCATAGGTATCATGTTTGAGTTACATCCAGATATAAACAAGTTTCCCAGATGAAATTTCCGAAGTATAGAAATTGCAGGGCATGTGACAGCTATTTCCGGCTTCCTTTCTTCTTGTTTTTCTTGTTCTTGCCCTTTGTCTTGTTCTTCGCCTTGTTTCCAGCTTCTTTACTGCCGGATGGGGTGGAAGTACCATCATCTTTTTCACATGTCGGATTTGACTCGGTGGATGCGTTGTTTTCCTCGCCTTTTCTGTGGCTGTCCTCGGCGTCATGCTGCTCCGAGATTGGGCCTGGACACTGCTGATCTGACGCATTGGATATGCAATTACCCTCACCTTTACTCTGACTGTCTTCAGCTTCACACTGCTTACCAGCTGCAACAGCAGTCTCTTTTACCAAGCTGGATTCTGAAGCCACAAGTTTAGAACTCTTACCTTCTTCAGAATCAGTTGCAGAGAGTGCAGGACTGCAAGAACTTCTACCTTTTTCAACAGATGCAACTTGATGTTGTGCAACTTGAATGACAGGCGGCTTTGGAAACCATTTTCTCAATATGTCATCCTTGCATTGATTGGTCGTCATGTCGACAAAGATGGCATCCGAACTGTAAAACCCTGAACAATTAACCCCGAAACTCGCAATCACCAATGTATTATCAATCTTCTTGAGAGCTCCAGCAAGCACACTCACATTTAAACTGAGAGAATTGGGTTTCCTCCTCCTCCTAAGTGCATCATAAAACTCCCGTGGCAGGAGTTCAGTGATAAAGTTCCTCCCCAGCAAATCATGGATTATATCCAAACACAAGCGGAAGTTCAAATTAATCATACACAAGACAGTAACCAACCGCAACATGAGTGACTGATAATACTTCCTCCAATTTCTGTCAGACTTCTCAATCCATTCAATCATATCCTGCTTCTTGAAAATACAATCGCTAACCACATTAATCACAAATGGAAGAATGGTTCCCAGAGAAGGACGCCCACCAGTCACTATGGAACGTAAGCTGCTATCTTCATCCTGGTATATCAGCCATTCAATGAAGCAAGAACTTGTAGTGATGACAAAACCTTGATAGCAACTTGCTGAAAACAGAAGGCGCTCCACAAGATACAAGAAGCAACCAGGTGATATGTAGTTGGAAACCTTCCTCCAGTTGACACTATAAGTTTCAACCAAAGCGTCATGTAACTGCAACATGACAGACACCTCTATTGCCTCCTGACGGGTATGTCCAGGTCCAACACTCGCACAGAGATTCTCAATGAAGGCCTTCCATGGTGTATTGATTTCAAGCTTTTTGACAAGCTGAACAGAGAGCTCAGTATTCAGCAGCTTACCTGACCCGAGAATGATCATTGCGATCCTTCCAATCTGCTCATAAGACAGCTCGTTCTTCGAGCTGGTATATTCAACTATAGCTTGATTCAGCACCTTTTTTGAAACATCAGTTCTTCTAAGAGAAATCATATTCTGTCTCAACGAATTCCTCCAATCTAAAGGAAAGATGTAAGCAATATACTCCCTAGTTGAAAATGTTACCTTCTTCTGTAGTGTCAAGTAATCTTGATGCCTTGGCTTCAAACATTTGGAATCCAAAAGATTTCTTGCAACATCATAGATAAGGGAAAGAGCCCTGCACTGGAAGAATGTCGAGTCAGAATTCTTTAGTGGGAACTTGAAAAGTGCTTCAAGCTTTTCCAAAACTTTGATGCCAACAGAGAGCAGTTCTGAACTCCAATAATACTGAGCTGCTGGAATGAGCTGATGAACATCAACAGAGACCAACTTCCCATAACTTTTCAAATGCCTTTTGTCCAGACCTCTAACCCAATCTGCATCAGGGACCAGTAAAACATAGATTGGATTCAGATTATGATACAACCTCCAAACTCCTAAACAAGTAAAACAGAGTTCTACAAAACTGTTGTACCCTGGAGTTTCCACACATCCTACAGATTCAATGATGTGAAGAATCTTCTCCTTCCAGAAATTCCAGTAGTAGACAAGCGAATCAATGGACACCTGATTTCTAGATATTTTATCTTTTGAATGCTTTATAAGATCTCCAATCAATTCTTTCTCCCATAAATACTTATCGGTTCTTGGAGAGAGATGGGCGTCCAAAATTTTTCGAGCTGATAATAATTCACCTCTAATACTCTTATGTCTTTCAGAAGCATCCATTTGATGTTTCAAAACAGCCAAGTTATCCTGCCCATTCAATAAAATCTCAGACTCAGCGCAAACCAGCTCATAAAAGTTATCTTTCCCATTCTTGGCAAATGACTTGGCCTTTGTCAAAAGCTCCTCCTGTTGTGGAAACTCTTTCATGGGCCAGCCTCTGCTACCAGATGACCAAAGAGACTTGGAAAATACATAAAACAGAATATGCAGTGAAGCCTCTTTGAACTTACCTGCCTTTCCAAGGAAATCAGATTCAAGTAGGATTTTACCTTTAAGCTGGGCGATGTTTGCGGCTTCCAGATAATTTCCAAGTTCTTCCTCCAATGACAAAAGCTCATCAAGGCTCCCTAAACTCTTCAAAAAGTCCCGCATCAATATTATAGAATTGAAAGCTTTCACAAATTTCATCATGAGTCTGTTATCTTTCAACTTATGATAGTGAAGTGCGCAGCTCTCCAAAAATTCCTGCTCCATTTTATTTATTCCTTCTCCTCTACTAGCCTTAGCACAGTCCTCAACAGCATGCTGTTTCCAATAATTAATATAATGCAAACCCATTTCAAATAGTTTCCCATTTGCACAAACAGTGAGACACTCTGAGAAAAAATTTCCCTTGGCATACACATCTGCAGCATCCTCATAGCATCCCGCTAGTGAAAAACATTCTGCGGCTCTTTGAAGTTCAGATTCTCCGCATTTTTCCAAATATATCCTAGCTGCACCATTAAAATTAACAAAATGAGAAACTAAATTTTATCAAAATGCATCTAATAACACCCCAAAGTGACACAAATTGTGCAACCAATACAAAGATTCAAGTCCAACAGACCCTAAAGGCAATAGAATCATTTTAATACTAAGGAAGGAAAACTGAAAGCTTATTAAAGAGCACTAGATTAGACATACCTGCTCTTTCATACTCCCCCAAATCAGAAAAACATCTCGCGGCAGAATCTGCCTTGCCTATAGCATCAAATATTTCAGCAGCTTCTCTAACAATAGATTTAGCCTCTTCAGGATTTGATGTTCGCATACGGTCAGCAATAGCTTTAAGGCCAGAGGCTTTAGACCTCCTTTCCCAGTAAGTGTCACCAGCTCTTTCAAAGCACATTGTGGCCATTTCATAGTTATGTTCATGATATAGCTGCAAGGGCAAAAAGAACAGAAAAATATTATTCGAAATAGTGGTGTCAACAACAGATATAGCTATCTTTTATATGAAAGATAAAGCAAACCTTAATGCCTCGTGATTTCCACTCCTCAGGACTGCTTGCCACTTGCATTGCCTGGGCAAGTGAATCATCTAGCTGCCTTTGTTGCACAAGACATTTTTTCTTCCAATAGTCAAACATAGGTTTCGAGAGGTCTTCAACATTTTCACAAATCCACAATCTCTGTCTTGTTCGAGTAACAGCCACATATAATTGCTTCAGTTCAGAGCACAATATGTTGTGTTTTGATTCACTGAAACTTGGAAAGCGCTTAGGTAATGTGGAGTCGAGTAAATTTTGTTCCTTCATGTAATCATATATAACCCTCCACTGATTTTTCAAAGGTGATGTGCCGAAAAAGTTGTATAAGAGGACATCCTATAGAGATTATAGATAAATGTTAGGACCGAATATTTCAACATCTAACAAAAACTGCAGCATAACATTCATTTTGCTGATGTAAAACCAGAATATAAATATGTACATCCTAGAGAGAGGGATACATAAATGATAGAATGAATCCAAAAATAGACTTCAAACATGGTCAAGATTGAAAGGACTGTATAATTCACAGTTGATCATTTTCTGATGTTTAGTTAGAATTCATCTGAAAAATGTATGGCAATAGAGTCAATATATATATATATATAAATACATATAAAAATATATCAATCCATGTCTTGACTTGAATCAATCACAGTAACTTTCTCAGCAATTAAAGTGAATACAGATTGTAATTACCTGAAACTCAAGGCCCTTACACTCCACAATGGTTAGGACAAGAGCATGCTTCCCTACAAATTTGGATATTTCTTGTCGAGCACTATCATCTCGCACCAAAATCACCTGCTCTGCACCAAAGCCAACTATATTTCCACTGTTTCCAAATATTTTCATGATTGCATTTTCGTTTTCTCCAGATTCAAGCAAAACTGGAGCTTCCCCATAAATGAGACTGGTTTCAGGTTTTAAAACATCAACAGAAAAGGGGAAAAACCGATACAGTAGTTCAACAATGCTTTGCGATAACTTCAATATACCAGCATGAGTACGGAAGTTTTGAGTCAACTGAAGTAATTCAGAGATGAGGCCTTTTTCTTTTCTTTCATCGTTGTTATTGCTTCTTGACTCCAATACAAACTTCTTGTAGAACAGATGTCGTATATCCTGAAATCTGAAGTCAATACCCCTTGCTATTGTTTGTGCTGTATCACCAGAAAAGACAAATCCCTCTTCAACATTGTTGCACATGTATTTAAACAAAGCAATTTGACTCATTGTGAGATCTTGAACCTCATCAATATAAACAAATTCCATCTGATCACCCTCATACTTTTCATGCTTGAGCCGACGGTGAAGATCAATTACAAAATCAGCCAGATCGAATTCACCATTTTCCATCTTCAACTTTTCATAAATCTGAAAAACATCGTATATTGCTTCTCTCTTTTGCTTGCTCAAATTAGAACCCCGGCCCTCACACAGTTGAACATAATCCTCCCGGCTGAGTTTGCCATCACATGCATCTAGAGCTCCTAAGCCACCTTTTATATAAGAAATAATCTCTATAAAGACTCTTGAAACGTCAAGCTTCTTTGTTTTCTGAGTATTAAAACGGGGCCAATACCAAGAGCTAAACCTCTCATAATTAACTTCCTTCATTCTTATAAAGCTCTGAAATGCAACTGATTTCGAACTCCTAAAATGGCCAACAGTAGCTTTCACATCAAGGAATCTTTCAAAGTATGAGTTACTCAGTGTTCCATCGAGCATCATCAAAAACTTATGAAATGAAATGACAAGTGGGTAAGAACATGGAGGAATGTCGTGAAATGAATCTTGGATATCCTTGAATTGGGTTTCCTCCTCATCAAAATCAGCCATATCAATTAAACTTCCTTCAGTTGATTCAGTTGAGTTATCTCTACCACATGCAAAACTGTGGACATCAAAATTAGGAAATTAAACTTGTGCCTCTAGTACTTCAATATATACAGAAGATTTAAATATCATGCGTTTGGACTAAGAAAGAGACTTCATCATGAGCCAGAGAGATCAGTATCCTTGGTTACCAGTGTAGCAAGTCCTGAACTAGAATTTCCAATATTATTGAGTATTAAAAGTACAATACTATGGTGCATTCAAACTAGAATTTCCAAAAAAACACAGTTTAGACTTTAGAATCAAATGAAGTATGGTAGGTTGTTGAATTTACATGAAAAGTCATTATATTTGAGAAGGATAATTATTTTACAAGAAAAAACAACAATTAAAAACTATTTACAGTTTACTGTAACACCATAACCTGTTTGCAGCAAATTATAATCCGAGAAACATTTCTATTGCATGTTCTTTCCGAGAGAGAACAATGTAGTCTAATGATTCATATCATAACCCTAAATTCACATTAAAGCTTAAAGAGGCAGGAAAAGTCTTTTCAATGAATAGTCTACTCACCTTTTCAAGTGTGAAACATGTCGCTTGATGGCAAAACATAGCTTAGGACTCACTGTCACAAAAAGCTGGCGCAGAACTTTCCCTTCAGTAGCGGCAGAACTCTGTTCAACCTTGCTAGTATCTTGACGACTATAGCATCCTTCAACTGCAAATTGGTGGAACTGTTCTTTTTGAAACAATTTCATGGTTAAAACTGTGGTTTTCCCAGTTCCCGACCGTCCCACTATAAAGGAACTTCTACGATAAAGGATAATCTCCATCTCTTCATCTGTAACTTCAAATGGAAGATCCAGTTCTCTACCCTCACGGTCTGACAGCAAGTGGTTTACTACCCCAGATGATAAGGAATAAAATTTCATCAGCAACAAACTCTCGCTAACCTGCGAATTCTCAACATAGCTTCTACAATCAGAAGTGTCACCAACTAAATCACTCTGAGCTTCACTGATGCTCAGATCCTTAAACCGGGAAAATTCCAAAGACGGTGACCAGCTTTTTGGAACCTCTAGATCACTGGATACAAATGACAAAGAAAGAAAACCAATAACTAGTTAGAACTATAGAAAGATGGACTCATTATTATTATATTTTGAAGGCATGCTAACAAAAACTAGATTGTAAACAACATACCCATCGAGACACTTCTCCTTGCAAAGATTGACAAAGTTGTCAGTATATCTGTTGAAAATACCATCGAGGCGGTTTATCAACTTTGGGATATCCTCCAGAGGCAATATATCCCAGATCCTTAATACTTGAATGTATTGTAGGTTCTTTGAGATGTCATTAGTGCAAACAATGTACAGACCTTCAACTTTAAATTTCTTCAAGATCACGGAAGACCTACCAGAAAGTGTCTCAACATTTCGCTTCTTAGGTCTCCAACCACTGGAAAGCTTCAGTAGAAGATTTAGCACCGACTTCTTCAAGCGGACTGATGTCAGTTTCTTGAATGACTTCAGAAAGTATTCACTGAAAAGCACCTGAAGATAATGTACAAACCAAATAATCCCATTAAAGAAAAAATATTGAAAAGTTCCATCAGTAGAAGTTCCTTGAAATAAAAGAGGAGAAAAAGAAAAAAAAAATATGTATATATACATATATATTGAAACAAATACGAAGATCTTTACCTTCCATCTAGCACTTCTAAAAAGTATGCTGTTGGCATTGAGCAAATCATCAAATTGGTCAAACTCTTTCTTCACCTCTAAAATGGCCTTGGCTAAATCCTTGTCTTCATCGGCATTAAAGAAGCAATGACGACCTTTGGCATCAAGGACCAAGGCCTTCCAAACAGATTCACTATCGGAAAGCGTTCTTTCATTCCCCAAAATCCACAAACAGTGCCTGAAGTCATCAGAGGTTCAGTTATATTTCCACCGAACTTTTAAACAAGAAGGCAGAAGCACAAAAGTTGAAGTAAAACAATACCTTGCCCTTGTAAGAGAGACATTAACTCTTTGCGATTTTGAAATGAATTCAAGTGATTGATGGCTGTTGGATCGTACAGTGGATATTATAATTATGTCCTCTTCCCCACCTTGAAACCCATCAACTGTTTTTACCTTCACTTCAAAGCCATCAAGCTGATCATATTTCTTACCCACTCTGTCCTTAATTGCGACTACTTGAGCAGCATAGGGAGACACTATACCAATACTGAGTCTCTGTTTTGATTCAATCCATTCTGTATCCAAAAAGAAAGCCAAAAGAGAACATCAAAATAACAATATACGAGCACAACAGCACAAGACTTTGGCATGTTTGGTGGTTCAATGATATAACCCTAAAAACATACTACTTGGGTCAAAACTATAGCAATGGAAACTTATATGAGAAGTGCTGAATCAAATTGCAAACAGATTTAAGCAAAATGAATCAGCCATACAATGCCAGTTATGTGGTACCACTTGTGCAGTATGAAGCAACAATACATATCTTGCAGTTCAAGGCAGTATTCTTTAGTGAATAAGGTAATGTAAAATTTAAACCAAAAGCATAAAAGCATCAATTTAGAAATCCCAATGATTAAAATACTGAGATGAGAACATGAAGAAGAATCTCCTGCTAGACATACCTTGGTACAGATTCCGCAGTATTTTTGAAACAATAGCAACCTCCACTATATTTTTCCGACTATGTCCGTCCTCATCTTTCTCCTCTCTTCCACCAATCACATTTATAAAAGAATAAGGACCAAACATTGCTCCTGGAAGATAGTGTTTCTCGTAGCTTCTTCGTTTTACATTTGGAGCATCCCGGATCAAGTCATCATAGAAATTTAAATTTGGGAATAAACTTATTGATGGATGCATTCTGTATTGCATATTTAAAATATGTTTTGAATGACCCATTAAGCTCAACCTCTCAAACAAGCTTCTTGCAAAACCAGCTTCATCAGAAACCTATAGAAGATACGAAAGCAGATTTGCAATAAGAAAGAAGTACAATATAAAATTATGAGAAGAGAAGGAAAGAATATGTGTCAATGTCGCGTCAACGTACATTGCTTTTTACCGTAGCTGGTAACTGACACTCATCACCAACAAGAACAGCTTGCTTCACACCTGGAAGCTGCAGGGGTATTGTTGACTCACACTCTTTTAGCTGTGCAGCCTCATCAATAACAACAATGCTTAGTGGTTCCATTGCCACTCTGTGCAGCTTATATGAACTAGATGCAGTGCAAAATATTAGAGATGCTCTTTGAAAACAGAACTCCCGTATAGATTCCTCATTCCTAATATTTGGAAGTTTAAGTTGACTAAGAGAATCCTGTAGAGTGCGTAAAGCTGAAAGGCAATCCCTTCTCATCATACAAAGATCAAAGCAGTTGCCTACAAACGACTCGGACACATCTTCAACATCCGAATGAGAAAAGAGTTCTTCCAACGCTTCAGAAACAACATTATCTTGAGACAACAGTAACTCAAAGGAATTAACTAACCGGGTAAGTGAAACCAAGCCTTGGAAATTCTCTACTGAAATATAATTTTTCCCAATATGAGTACAGAACACAGAAATGCAATATCTTAACGGTGTTGCAGTTGACGCGAATCTCTCTCTCAAAAATTGAACAAATGTTTTGCACTTCCCCTTTTTAACTTGAGCACCTCTTCTGCATTCTTTATCTTTCAATTCACTAACATCCTTTTGTTCTGTCTCTTTCATGAACTCATTTTCCAAGAAAATATGGTAATCAGAAACACAATCCTCAAGTAAACCTATCATGGAAGCAAAGCAATGCCACCAACCAGCCCTTGGCCCCAAACAATCTACAAGCCTTTTGACACGGCAATCCATATAAATTTCTTCAATGTCTGAACCAATTTTGAGTCGCTCCTTATTCCCAAATAGAAGAATCTCTCCTAAAGAACAAAACAAATTACTTGGCTCTGCTTTACTCACCATCTTCACAAGAAGAGAAGCAACTCCAGTTATTGCAACATTTGTTGGAGCACAAATAAGAGTCTTACGATTCATCTGTAGCAGGGTTGAAAGCAGAGTAACTGTGGTTTTGGTTTTTCCAGTACCAGGAGGACCCCAGATAAGTTGCACTGCAGACTTCTCACCAGAATGCAGCATTTCAAGACAGGCCAACACTGCCCCAGTTTGGGACTCATTCAATCCAGATGAAAAACTCTCAACTATACTCTGCTTCCAGATGTCATTATTCCTTTCAGAGCAGAAATCTTTCTGAACCTATAACCAAGCACAGCATATTCAGTCAGTTCCAACAATAAATGTCAGCTTTTAATCCAACTACAAAAGTTCTCCCAATTTAAAATCAAATGGAATGATTAGATGGGAGAGATACATGGCTAAAGAAAGACAAAACATGTGATTGCATCAGTCCCTAAATCCTAACAGGAAGACATTGTGTCAGACTTTTTAGGGAATTAATTTAATAATTACGAAAACCTACAGATTCATGACAAGATACCATATTAGGGAATGTAAATGTAGCTCTATCAACTAAACAAAACCTAAATTATTCAGTAGGGTTTCACAAAGAAAACTAAACAAAACCTTCATTACCATAGAATCAGTGCATAGAACTTCGTTGATAATCTTCAGATCTCTGGACATGTGCAACGCTTTCCAAATTCTTCCATCACGGATTAAATTCACCAAGAAAACTAGAAAAAGTGATGACCTGCTATTTTCGACTTCAAACTCTTTTGATGCCTTGACTTTGAAATAAAGAGAGGTACTGTCATCTTCATTCTCACTATCTGAGACATTAGTGGCCGATGCAAAAGCCCATGACCTCCCTACTCTTTGTAAATCATCAACAGTTTCAGGTTTAGCATCAGCTAAAACAAAAAGATCACCGGGCAAAGTTTTATATGGCTCCTTGCCACTGTCACGAAACCGGTTTCGCCAGTAATCAACCCTGACATCATATAGCTTTGTTCCATATGGCTTGGCTTCTTCAAAACCCACTACTTCAGCAAACGGTGCTCTATTAAGAGTTTCCATACTTGAATGCAAATCTGCTCGGGTTTCTTCCAGTAAAGGATATATAAAAGACCCAAAGTAATGCTGAGCCGATTGAAATGATTCAGGAATCTTTTTCACCTAGAAAAGTAAAGGCTCAGAGTGAGTACTCCTTTTCATACAACACATAATGACATCATAAAAGTTAGAGCAGTATACTTTAACAAGAATACTACAATGTGATTGAAAATCAAGACAAGCTGATGATTGTTAACTACAATGTGATTGAAAATCAAGTCAAGCTGATGATTGTTATCAATGGAGGTCTCAGAATTATACTTCTAAGAACTCAGTAATAGGTATCTAATAATGGAATTCAGGACTAGTAATCAAAAATTCTTTTGTGAAAGCTTCAATTCTTTCAACTAATCCTGGTTTAGCCTGAATTCCTGAAGTAAATAGAAAACATTTACTATATATGTGCAAACCAATATATGCCCATTTTCTATTTCGGCCATCTTGTTCCTGGGTATCGCTTTTCTTTTAAGAGCAGAATTACATCAAAAAGTGAAGAAAAATTGAAAAAAAAAAAAAAATGTGCTGCATTAAAAAGTGGAAGCAAATACCTTGTCTTTGTAAAGATCCTCATTGAAAATGTCCTCCAGGGACCAAGAAAACACAGTATCAGTGAAAGGGTCAGGCCTGATCTTTTTCTTGCCTGAAACCTCCATCATCTCCACCAAAGACTCTTGCTTTTCTTCTCTGCCTTCTTCAACACAGAGCCTATGATTATGAACCGTTTCACAGAAAACCCACTTCTTAGATTTTGCAAAAGATGAGAGCTTTGCACAAAGAAAAGAGACAAGTCTAGGAATCTATAATAGGATGATCACTGCATGCAATGCTATAATACAAGTGATTCCAAAACCAAAATGCTTTTGGATTAGAGCTTTGATCAAAGCACAAGTGATTCCAAAACCTTTTAAAAGAAAGAAGAGAGTGAATGGTGACAATAAAGGCCTGTACTTTCTACTTAGAGGCGAAGTTCTTCTCCTCAATTGGCTGGTCCGTACTCTCATTTCTCTGCTCTTGACCATTGACCTCAAAAGGTCTTGCTTGGTTTTAAAAAAAAACGCTTCTCCAAGAAAAGTATTGGGAACCGGGACAGGTTTTCAGGAAAGTATCACTGTTCATAGTACGGAAAAGCAATCCGCCACTTTTGTATCTAAAAGACTTCCCCGAGATTTTTATTGGAAAAAAAAAAAAAAAAAAAAAAGACCTCCCCAAGACCAAAGCTTACTCACTAAGTATGAACCCATTGAATTTGCTTGACTATATAAACTGGTCATCATGTTCTAAATACAGAGAGTAAAAGGTGATACCTGAATCAACAATGGTGGACTTCACACTTGCTTCTAGTTTTGCTTTTGGTTTGGTTTTACACTTTTACTTATTCATTAAGTCTTATCGTTAATACACTTTGTTACTTGCGTTAATACTCGGCGAGATAATGTGGAGAAACGGGAAAGAAGGTCTTATGAGTTTCCCAAATAACCCGAATAATACATATGGGAATTTCAAAGGTTGGGAAATTGGTTGGTTTGTGATGCTACTAGAAAATAGAAAGGAAATTCTATGAATTTATTTTATTGCCAACCTAACGGTTGGTCTTATACCCTGCTTTAATTACATTGTTTGACCATATTGGACTTTTCAAAGAAGAAGAAAAACAAGAGGAAAGACCTATTTGGACTACTTATTGTCTGGTTGATACTTTGATAGCATCAGCATGCATGACGCAAGAAATCGAAAATAAAAAATGTATTGAAGAAGAAAAAACTAGCTTAGAAAATCGTACCTTGATCATAAATAGGTTACTATGCGATGATCTATCATCCATCTATTGATATACTAATACAGGGACGATAATGCCGATATTTATATAAGGACTTTATTCCAAAACATACAAACCAACTGCTCCTACATGAATTGTACAAGGACCTCGAATGACATATCGAACTCCCACACGAAAGCTACACCTTATTCCTATATATGGTGTTGAAGCTGTTGTGTTTGTAGAGAAACAAATTCCTCGTTAGGATTGCTTTGCAAGAATGACTGATCGATGAAGAGAGCATCAAGTTACGCCTTCAAGAGTTAGAAGGTTTAGATGAAAAAAGACTTGATGCGCAACAGCACTTGAGAATGCTACCAAACTCGAATGTCGCAAGCTTTCAACAAAAGGGTTCGACCTTATTCCTTACAAGTTGGTAACCCAGTGCTTGTCGTGTGCAGACCTATCATCATAATACACAAGACTAGTCCTAAGGTCAAGTCAAAGTGGGATGGACCTTATGTCGTCAAAGAAGTCTGCACTAATGGAGCCTACAAAATTGTGGCTGAAGATGGCTTGAGAATTTGTCCTATCATTAGAAAGTTCTTGAAGAGGTATTACGCTTGAAGCAAGTAGAAGACGCTTCTAGCCAGCATGAGCCTAAACTACACATGGCACAAACAAACAAAAGTCAGTTGAGTTGAAAACACAAAAGGGCTGCTCAAGTAAAAATAAGGACAGAAAAAAAAAATAAGTCTGTTGAGTTGAAAACCGAAAAGGTGGCTCAAACAAAATAAGGGACAAAAAAAATTCATCATCATTCATAAACCATTGAACTATGTAATGACTTGATTCTTTCTTTGAAGAATACGTAGACAAGCTTAGGAATAATAATCTCTAGTTCAGTCACATCTAATAAAAAATAAAGGGTTTGTTTGTCACTCATAGAATAAATAAAAATTTATTTATTTCCTTAAAACTTATGATTGTCAAAGTTTGACTTATTACAAGGGATGAAAGAAAAGGCTACACACCTTTGAAGCAATGGTGAACTCTTCACACCCAAGTCAAACCTTTGAAGCTATTACGATGGCTCTCAAAAACATCTTGCAATGATTTCATCGCCTCAAACTCTGCAATGGTCACCTTGGGAGTCTCTTTGATTTGAGTCTTCTTCTTCTCTAGGTCAACAAGCTTCTTCTTATGTAGTAGAAGTCTCTCATCTAATGAAGTCACTATTTGCTCTAATTTTCGTTGTTCCTCCTTTAATTTTTCCAAAGACTTAAGGGCAGATTGGCGATGATCATAGTCGGATTGGTGAATTGAAGTGAGCTTTGCAATTTCTGATTATGTGTCAACCAAACATTGGTTACATGTGCCTAAAGTAGCCTTGCGTGAACAAGCAAGCCGTGCCAAGTTATATTGATCAACACTAGTCAACAGTCCTTCGACTTTGCTCTTTATTGATGATCAATCCCATAAAGGCTAATCTATAACAGCAGTGCCACCGAGAGAGGCCTCAGAAAAGACAATCGTGTTCAAAGAATTAGAAGGATTCACCTTGGTAAGTGGGACCTGCATGTGTGTTTGATTAGCTTAAAAAGTTTCAAGTATGATGAAAATATAGTTAAGGTCAACTTGCTGGAAGTCCTTTTTCGCATTTTGTGTTCCTTTATTGGGTAAAGAGCAAGCTTCGAATTCCGCTGCTGAAGAAACATGTATAGGATCTGAGGAAGCGTCATCGTCCCTCCAAAGTGAATGACCACCGATCTCTGCACCCTGCAAGGATATGAATCTGTTATCTTTCACCTTTTTATAGTGAAGTGCGCAGCTCTCTAAAAATTCCTGCTCCATTTTATTTATTCCTTCTCCTCTTCTAGCCTTAGCACAGTCCTCAACAGCATGCTGTTTCCAATAATTAATATACTGCAGACCCAATTCAAATAGCTTCCCATTTGCACAAACAGTGAGACACTGAGAAAAAATTTCCCTTGACATAGACATCTGCAGCATCCTCAGAGCATCCCGAACATTCTGCAGCTCTTTGAAGTTCAGAGTCTCCACATTTTTCCAAATATATCCTAGCTGGTCCATTAAAATTTACAAAGAGAGAAACTAAATTTTAAATTGCATGTCATAACCAAAGTTACAAAAATCGTGCAACCAAGAAGCAGATTCTAGTCCGACAGACCATAAAGGCAATAGAATCATTTGAATACCAGGGATCAAAAACTGAAAGCATATTAAAGGACAGTGGTGTTTGATTAGACATACTCCCCCAATGAGTCAAATTGCTTTGTTTAAACAGACAATAGCAAGGGGTATTATGTTATCTAGTCATTAATAATTGTATCTGTCATATTCTTTGTGTCTGCCATATTCCTCTAGCTGTGTAGGGATGTTATGTCGTTCTTGACCTTTTCTCTCCTCTTTTCCTTGTTTCAAGGGTTGTCATTAGAATATTGGTTTAGCCTTGGTTGTGGGCACGGTGCCTGGTTGCTTCTCCTTTAACTTAGGATCCCTCACGGGCCTGACTCTTTATTCTTCAACTTCATCCTTGCAAAAGTTTTCTAATTTCACCTCAGTCATGACTGAGGGTTCATCTATTGTTGATACTGAGCTTGTCTCAGTAACTTCTTCTTCAACCTCCGATGTTGAGGGTAATTCTAACCAAAGGCTGTGTTCAGTTCTGTTGAACGAATTCAACTATTTGCCATGGTCTCGTTCTGTTACTTTGGCTCTAGGAGGAAGATCAAAACTAAGCTTCATAGATGGAAGTTTGGAAGACCGACATAACATCCCTACACAGCTAGAGGAATATGGCAGACACAGAGAATATGACAGATACAATTATTAATGACTAGATGACATAATAATTAATGACTAGATAACATATGACATAATAAGTAATGACTAGATAACATAATATCTAGTTCCAATAAAACTCAAGGCCCTTACAGTACACTCCACTCTGCATGGTTAGGACGAGAGCATGCTTCCCTACAAATTTGGATATTTCTTGTCGAGCACTATCATCTCGCACCAAAATCACCTGCTCTGCAGTCTGCACCAAAGCCAACTATATTTCCACTGTTTCCAAAAATTTTCATGATTGAATTTTCTTTTTCTCCAGATTCAAGCAAAACTGGAGCTTCCCCATAAATCAGACTGGTTTCAGGTTATAAAACATCGACAGAAAAGGGGAAAAACCGATACAGTATTTCAACAATGCTTTTTGATTCTGACGACATCTGCAGCTCCTCCACTTTATTGGCAGGCACGGTGATATAAACGATGGGCGCGCGGTGGGACATACCATGCATGATAATTCTTACTGCGTTCTGTATACCTGCTCTTCAGTCACTACTTCTGTGTTTTGCGCTTTACAGAACTAACTTGTACAAAGGGGTGGAGCATGCTTCTTCACGCGTGTAGAAGTGGGGTTTAGAAGTCAAAACTGAGGCTACAGCTGAAAATGCCATATGAACTCTTGATCAACCGCCTTACTTTCTGTCTGGTGATCCTTTTCTCAATGTGTTGGTGGTCAGGGACTTTTTCTTTGTGCGATGGAAGCCATGTGAAGCACATTAATGCTACTTCTTCTCTGCAGCTTTCACTGTCTGTTCATCAATTTCTCAATGTGTTGGAGGTCAGAATCTATTCCTTTGTCTGAGGGAAGCCATGTGAAGCACAATATATAAAGCTACTTTTTCTTAGCTGCCTTCACCGTCTGTTGATCCATTTTCTTAGTCATTTGGTTATGAACATTCTAGAATGTTCCTTGTTGTGCTACCATTCATGTGTAACTTTTCTGGGATTGGCCTTGGCTTAATCCTCCATCCATCTTGTATTAATTTTCTTCATTATTGAAAAAAAAAAAAACAGAAAGAAAAGTTCAATTACAAAATTAGCCAGATCGAATTCACCATTTTCCATCTTCAACTTTTCATAAGCCTGAAAAACATCGTATATTGCTTCTCTGAGTTCTCTCTTTTGCTTTCTCAAATTATAACCCCGGCCCTCGCACAGTTGAACATAATCCTCCCGCCTGAGTTTACCATCACATACATCTATAGCTCCTAAGCCACATTTTATATAAGAAATAATCTCTATAAAGACTCTTGAAACGTCAAGCTTCTTTGTTATCTGAGTATTAAAATGGGGCCAATACAAAGAGCTAAACCTCTCATAATTAACTTCTTTCGTCCTTATAAAGCTCTGAAATGCAACTGATCTCGAACTCCTAAAAGGGCCAACAGTAGCTGTCACATCAAGGAATCTTTCAAAGTATGAGTTACTCAATGTTCCATCGAGCATCATCAAAAACTTATGAAATGTAATGACAAGTGGGTAAGAGCTCGGAGGAATATTGTGAAATGAATCTTGGATATCCTTGAAATCAAAATCAGCCATATTGTTGGGCTTGAATTTTCATTTTCATTACATGTTTTAAAATTAAATTCTTGATTCGATGCCTGCATGTCTGTGTACTCCCACTTAATGTTGAAATCTCTTGTGATTTTTGGTTCTGGAATCCTGAAGCTATCACAAAGCATTGTTGAACTTCTTTATCATTTTCCCCCCTTTCTATTGATGTTTTAAAACCTGAAAGCAGTTTGATATATGGGGAAGCTCCAGTATTGCTTGAATCTGGAGAAAATGAAAATGCAATTGTAAAGATTTTTGGAAATACTGGAAATATAGTTGGATTTGGTGCGGAGCAGGTAATTTTGGTGCGAGATGATAGTGCTCGAAATGGGATATCAAAACTTGTAGGGAAGCATGCTCTTGTGCTTACCATTGTCGAGTGCAAAGGCCTTGAGTTTCAGGTGATTACAGTACTTGTTCACTTTTTTTGTTGCAGAGAAGTAATTGTCTCTGTTTTTAGTTTAGTGATCTATATTAAAAATAATATATTGTGAATTACTTGTGATCTTTTAATCCACTCTGATCCTTAGGTATGCCTCTGCCATGGCATGCGTCTTCTGTTTTTTTTTTTTTTTTTTTTCCTTGAAGATTTTTTCTTGGCTGCATTTGCAAATGAAATTCTTGATATAGAATGGTTTTAGATCAGAATGTGATTATTAAGTACTTGTGCCAACTGGTGCCACTGCTCTTTCTGAAATAATTTCATGGTTAAAACTGTGGTTTTCCCAGTCCCTGACCGTCCAACTATAAAGGAACTTCCATGATAAAGGATAATCTCCGATTCTTGGTCTGTAACGGAAGATCCAGTTCTCTACCCTCATAATCAGACAGCAAGTGGTTTACCACCCCAGATGACAGTGAGTAAAATTTCATCAGTAACAAACTTTCGCTGACCCGTGAATTCTCAGCATAACTTCTACCATGAGAAGTGTCACCAACTAAATCATTCTGGATTTCAGTGAAGCTAAGATCCTTAAACCGAATAAATGCCAAAGAACTTGGCCAGCTCTTTGGAACTTCCAAATCACTGATCACAAAAATGGAAAACAAAGAAAACCGACAATTAGTTAGAAATTCAAAATATGAAGAAAAACATGTATATTTATATCACTGGTAAGAGAAAAGTCACTATATAAAATCATGGACAAAAAGGAAAACGCTGATTATAATTATCTGTATTATAATCTGGAAGGTTTTAACATACCCCTCAAGACATTTCACCTTGCAGAGATTAATATAATCATCTGTATACTTGTTTAATATATTGTCCAGGCGATTTACCAACGTTGGGACATCCTCTATAGGCAATATGTCCCAAATCTTCAATACTTGAATGTATCTCAAATCCTTTGCTATGTCTGTTGTGCAAACAATATATAGATCTTCAACCTTGAATTTCTTCAAGATCAGTGAAGAGTTGCCACAAATTATATCTGAACTTTGCATCTTCGGTCTCCAGCCACTGGCAAGCTTTAGTAGAACATTTAGCACTGACCTCTTCAAACGGACTGACATCAGTTTCTTGAATGACTTAAAAAAGTTATCACTAAAAAGTACCTGAAGATAAATTATAAACCAGAAAATCCAATTTCAGAAATTTTTTGATAAGTGCACAATAGGTTCTCGGAAAATTAGGGGGAGGAATCAAGAAGTAATAACAAAAATCAATATCTTTGATTACCTTCCATCTAGCACTTCTGAAAAGAACACTGTCAGCATTAAGCAAATCATCTAGTTGGTCGAACTGTTTCTTCATCTCTAATATGGCCTTGGCTAAATCCTTGTCTTCATCAGCATTAAAAAAGCATTGGCGATTTTTGGCATCAAGGACCAAGGTCTCCCAAACAGACTCACTATCACATAGAGTTCTTTCATTCCCCAAAATCCACAGGCAGTGCCTGAAAACATCAGAGGATCAGTAGTTATTTACACCAAGCTAATAAACAAGGATGCAAAAGCATACAGGTTTATATCGAACATACCTAGCCCTTGTAAGAGCAACATTAATTCTTTGTGATTTTGAAATAAACTCAAGTGACTGTTGACAACTAGATCGTACAGTGGAAAATATAATGATGTCCTCTTCCCCACCCTGGAACCCATCAACTGTCTTCACCTTCACTAAAAATCCACCAAGATTATTATACTTCTGTCCAAGTCTGTCCTCGATTGCGACCACTTGCATGAGCAGCATATGGAGATACTATACCAATACTGAGATTCTCTTTTGAATCAACCCATTCTGTATAACAAAAAGAAAACCAAAAGTGAAAAATTGTCTTGTGAGAAAATAACGGTGATAGAATCTAGCAAACCATATTTTTACAGTTCTGTGTTGGTTTGAGAAAATGACCTCTATTACCAAACAGGCTTAATATGTATTGCCTCTTCTACTAGTTAAGACTTTATTATGAAAAAAAAAAAAAAAAACATATACAAGGGATCATGCATCAAAAAAAATAAAAATACCCTATGCAGTCTCGTAAACTATATAGATTCATCGATTAAAATGAACCAGTCCCACCAGAAGCAGTTCAATAGATCTTACGCAAAGAGTAGAGTAGACACAAGTTAGATGTAATCAATAGATGATCTGGTACGCATATCTCCCCCAATTACGTTTATCAATCAATGATACTGTTTACATTACGCAAAAGAAAATTACATAATGCTCATAGTTAGATTGAAACCATTATCCAAAGGGAATAAATATTTATTTTTACCAAGACAAGCCAAAACTTTCAAAATCAATGCATATGCATACGCCAAGACAATTTGAAATTTATTGACAACTATGGCCAAATCAGAAGCTAAAGTGCACCATCACATAAAATAAAATGGATGAAGAAAAAAAAATTGTTAAAAGTGAGACGAGAACATGAGGAAGAATGCAGCAAGATATACCTTAATTTGTACAGTTTCCGCAGTATTTGTGAAACAATAGCAACCTCAACCATATTCTTTCGACTACGTCCATCCTCATCCTTCTTCTCGTCCACCAATGACATTGATAAAAGAATAAGGACCGAACATTGACCCTTTAATATAGTTTTTCTCCTGGCTTCTCCTATTAAGATTTGGAGCATCCAGGATCATGTTATCGTAGAAACTAGAATTTGGGAAGAAACTTATTGATGGATGCATCCTGTACTGCATATTCAGGAGGTGTTTTGAGTGGCCGGCTGAGCTCAACCTCTCAAATAAGCTTCTTGCAAAACCAGCTACGTCAGAAACCTACAGAAGTAAAGAAATTTAGTATACATGAAAAATAAATAAGAAGTGGAATAAAAACTGACAAGAGGAGTAAAGATATGACATCAACTTACAATGCTCTTCACTATAGCTGGTAACTGACATTCATCACCAACGAGAACAGCATGCTTCACACCTGGTAGTTGAAGGGGAATTGTTGATTCACACTCTTTCAATTGTGCAGCTTCGTCAATAACCACAATGCTCAGTGGCTCCATTGCCAATTTATGCAACTTGTATGAGCTGGATGCAGTGCAGAATATCAAGGAAGCACTTTGAAAACAAAATGCCATTAGAGACTCTTGCTTCATAAAATCCGGAAGGTGAAGTTCAGTAAGAGAGTCAAATAGATTGTGTAAGACTTTAAGGCATTCTCTTCTATTTGTGAATAGAAGAAACAAGTTATCAGCACATGTCTCTGATATGTCTTCAACTTCAGAACGTGAGAAAATGTCTTCAAGTGCTTCAGAAGCAACATTACCTTGACACAACAATGATTCAAAGGAATCAACCAAGTTGATAAGCAAAACCATGTTTTGGAAAGTATCTACAGAAATGTAATTTTCGGCATGTGGG
Source organism: Rosa persica (assembly GCA_025331145.1). NCBI lineage: Eukaryota > Viridiplantae > Streptophyta > Magnoliopsida > Rosales > Rosaceae > Rosa > Rosa persica. Next base: position 47,452,951 of record WFKR01000004.1, on the reverse strand, counting down.
TACAGAAGATAGAAAGGCAATATCTTAAAGGTGATGCAGTAGTAACAAATCTGTCTCTAATAAATTCCAGAAATGTTTTGCACTTGTCCTTGCCAACTTTAGCGACAATTCTGCTTTCTTTCGCTTTCATTTGACCTATAGCCTTCGGTTCCATCTCAATAGTTAACTCGTTTTCCAAAAAAGTATGGTAGTGAGAAACACCATCTTCAAGACAATCTATCATGGAAGAAAAGCAATGCCTCCAACCAGTCCTTGGCCCTAAGCACTCAACAAGCCTTTTGAGACGGTAATCTAAATATATCTCTTCAATGTCTGAGCCAACTTTGAGTCGCTCCTTATTCCCAAATAGAAGAACTTCTCCCAAAGAACAAAACGAAGCATTGGACTCTACTTCAGTCACCATGCATCTTGACAACGCGAGAAGCAACTTCAGTTATTGCAACATTTGTTGGGGCACAGACAAGAGTCCTATAATTCATCTGTAGCAGGGTTAAAAGTAGAGTCACGATGGTTTTAGTTTTTCCAGTACCAGGAGGACCCCAGATTAGTTCCACAGAAGACTTTTCACGAGAATGCAGCATTTCAAGACAGGCCAAAACGGTCCCAGTTTGGGATTCATTCCAACCAGATGATAAACTCTGAACTAATCCCTTATTCACAATGTCATTGTTCTTTTCAGAGCAGAGATTTTTCTGAGCCTGTAATCAAGCATAATATCTTCAGTCGGTTATAGCAGTATACGTCATTTAAAGAAAGATGAGTTATAGAAACATATATGTGATTACATCTAAGAATCCATTGTACATTAATTTGAGTGGTACACAAATTTACTATATATCAAGCGTCCTAGCACTGTTGGGGACTGTTCCCCACGACAGTTAATGACGGTTTCGCCCTCGGTTTTTCCTTCGGCCCTTTCTACTTGAGTCAATCACGATCATACCATTTTTTGACGGATAAGACTGATGGAGGCTTCCAGACACCGTGATTGAGAGAGAGGGACAGCAACTTTGAGATGGCGATTCTGAGAGCGAAGAAACAATAGAGGCTTGGGTTTGTTTTGAAAGAGGTTCCGTTTCAGTACAGAGAGAGGGAGAGACAGGAACACTGAGAGCGAGGTCCAAGGTTTGGATCGGGTTTGGGAGGGATCTGTTCAACAGGAGAAGAGAGAGACAGAGACACTGACAGCGAAGTAACCAGGAGAAGAGGTATGGGTGTGAATCAAAGTTGGGTTAGTTTTGATTTTCGTTGAATATATCTGCAACGATTTTGGAATCAGTCTTGGTCAATTGTTTTGCCATCCGTCTTTCGATTTATCTCTGTTGCTCTTTTTTTTTTTTCTTTTTTTCCTTGGAATATTGTGTGAACATCATTGTGAGATGTCTGGCTCAATTGCATCCAATTGTTGAATGTGAAAGTGATGTTGGCTTAAATCATTTTCAAAAACTGGACTCTTCTGGTCTTCATCTTCTTCATCATCACTACTTTCTTAGCTGCTTAGTCTATTGTATCTACTCCTCCTTCTGTAGCACTCCGTCTTCATGCTTGCCCAAAAACAGAGAGAGAGAGAGAGAGAGAGAGAGAGAGAGAGAGAGAGAGAGAGAGAGAGAGAGAGAGAGAGAGAGAGAGAAACCCAGATTACAATACCAAAGAGAAGTAGGGGTGAAAGGCCAGGGATTAATGGCCATAACCAAAAGTTATTGTGGTTCAGAAGTGGGCTTTAAATAAATTAGACCAAAAGCAAACATCATTAAAATGGAGGAGGGTTATAGGGAGAGTATTCATGCCCAGAGCCTTTTTGGCTTTTGCTAATTTGAGAGTTGAAAGTGTTTTTGGTAGCGTTTCACAGAAGTACACTGTACACGGAAGTGTGATGATTGGATTAATGATTGAAATGGAGTTGATTTTGTTAATGGTTCTATGATTACAATTTGGTTACTGATTTTTCCTTCTTAATTTGTTTTTCCTGTTTTGCTAATGGAATAAGTATTTTTTTTTAGTTTAAACTTGATAATTGTTTTCGAGTGAAGCTAGATATTTTGATAAGGGTACATGATGTTGTCCTTGATTGTAAACAGATGCTTTAGGCACCGTTGTTTTTGAGATTGCTTGAATATGCAATGCGCTTTTGTTTTTGGTTCTGTAGATAGGAACGGTGTGTAAATGATAATAAATTCATCATTTTTCCAGACCATCACATACATATCATCATATTAATATATGATAAATAGGAGATATTTATGATAAATGTAATGTCTAATATAGTATCTATAGCCATGATAATATCAAGTTTTCTAATTGTGGTCACCTGATTTTGTAGATTTTAGGAGCAGCTTGCAGGCAGATTATTCAACTGCCTTGATTTCAGGTATATATATTTTAGAATGTAAATTTTTTATATTCTTAGTACAGTAAAATCCATCAGCAAATTTTATATATGTATGTTTAGCAAATTATTGATATGGAACTATTTGTGCTTTGTTTGTTGACTTTTGTTTTTCAGTTTAATTGCTTTTTCACTGTTTTTTTTCTTCTCTGTTGGTAAACCACATTTCGTACATTTTGATTGTTAGTCACCCTACAATTTGTTCATGTTGAATTTGATGCCATGTTCGAAATCCTGTCTCCTTTGGTTTATTTACATTTCGGCTCGAGTTGTGGGATTTATTTTTATTGAGTAGAGAAAAAAATGACTTTTGAGTATGTGTGCATGTCATTGATTTTTTTGGATCTGTGAACCTTGGACTTGATTGGTTTTTTTTTTTTTTTTTTTTTAAACAAGAAAGCATATTAAAGCTAGATATTGCTTTTAAAATCAGAAGAATTAGAGAACTACAAATAGGATCAGGTAAAGAGCTTCTAAAACTCAATGGATCACCAAATTATTAAACCTTGGTTGTGCTATTTACACTTTTGTTCAATCTTAGTGTTCAATGTCATTATTTGCACTCACATTACAATAGTGGAAGTTAGTTGTACTGTTTTTGGATCAATTACTAGGTTGGCTTGAGGATGATTTATTTTGGGCTTCAGTTTCTATATCACTATTGATTACTGCACTGCTAGGTTTCAAGATTTGTGTGATTTTGGATATAAGAAGTTTAAGGTATAAGTAGATATCAAATTAGATTACCAGCTGAATGACATTTGATGTCACAATAGTTCACATTTGCTCTATTATGCTCAATTAATGCCAAAAGAAAAAAAAATTGATGTGGACCTTTAGTTTCAACCTTAATCCGAGGCCTGTTTTTGCTCTATGTTATGTTATTTTCAAGTTTTTCTGTTTAAATCTATGCTAATTAGTTCTTTTGTTTGATGTGGTTTTATATTTAAATATGTTTGACTTTATTTTTTTCTTTATGTTTCTGTGAATATGAATCATGTTACAATTGAAGAAAGAGTGAACAGAAATTGATATGAATTTGGGAGAAATACACATTAGAATTTGCTAGAGATAGTTTGTGTTCTGAATTATATGATTGTCATTGTACAAAGGCTTTGTTTATCATTGTTAGACAAGAGGATTTGCTTCATTTAAGTGTATATTAATGAATAGTGATCTTGAATGTAGTCATGGCACCAAAAACTGGAAAGACTAAGACCAAAAGACTTTTACAAGGTGATCATGCAGAAACTCATGACAGTCCAGACAAGACATCAAAAATGTGCGATGATCAGATTTTTGCTACTTTCTCTAATGATAACATATATCATCGAATTAAATCAAGAAGGTGGAAAGAAGGTAGGCTTCTATAATTGTGTTTGAACTGTTCATTTGATTCAATAGTTTTATTAAAATGTAGATTGTATTTACAGGTTTCAAGTGATTAACATTATTAAAATTTTGTTTGTAGTATGTCAATTATCAATGACAGGAGCAAATGTTAGCATATCTGAGCATCATGACAAACATCTTACAAGTGATCCACAAAATTCCACTGCTATTGGTAGCCAAAGCTTTAAGAGTACAGATACAACGGGTAATTATAATAAATTACTACATATCAAAAAGTCCTAATATGCACACAGTTTTAACCTTTTTTTTTCTATTAATTTTTTTTTTAATTTTCAGATGCAGGAATATCACAGCATTTAGAAACAAATTCTCTTTTCCAACCTGCACATGTTAATGAAATCACCGGTATAGTTTTCTTTTATGTAATGATCATATGTTTATCGTTTTAATATAGAATGTGATTGATTTCTTTGAAACTTTAAACATAGGTGGATCGTCGTATTCTTTTGGACAAGCATTATATCAAAGAACTAAACAAGGTAATTTCTTTCACATCTTAGTTGTTACATTTGATCGTTTTTGAAGTGTTGGAGAATGATTAGATGTAGTTTCCAAAAGTAGATTGAATTTAAAAACAAATGGTAGAGAGTTGCAGAATGATTTCATTATCAAACTATTTGAATAATAAAAATTATTGGGATATTTTCTTCAGTAACAAAATTTTCAAGCAATGCAAAATGCTTTGACTTTATATGTGTGTATCTTCTTTGCTGACCTTTTGTATTTTCATTACAGGGTTGGCTATCACATATCAAGACTCAGGTGATAATGTCTACATATGCAATTATTGCAGTGCACATTTTTGGCTTGAAGAGGCTATCAAACAACAATCCACAAATGCATTACCTATCTATACAAATTGTTGTCAGAAAGGAAAAATCAAGCTTGAGCAACCAAAACCAACTCCAAGTTTTCTTAAGAAATTATTACATGCAAGCAATATACCAGAGAACAGAATTTTTAAAGAAAATATTAGAGTTTATAATTCGATGTTTTCTTTCACATCAATGGGAGTCACGATTGATCATCGAATAAATACTGGATCAGGTCTTTATGTTTTCAAAATCTGTGGTCAAGTACATCATTTAATGGGTTCTGTATTACCTTCTGAAAGTGAATCTCCTAAATATGCACAATTATACGTATACGATACAAAAAATGAAATTTCAAATCGTATCAATGCTATTGATCCTACTCATGTTAATGAAAATATTAAACCAAACATTGTTGAAGGATTTATTAAAATGTTTGATGAAATTAATGAATTAGTGAAAAAATTTCGAACAGTCAGAGATAAATTTGAAAATCATTCTTTACCTTCATTTAATATGAGTATGATTAATTGTGAATCTACCGACGGTAAACAATATGAAAAACCAACAAGTGAGGAGATTGATGGTTTAATTGTTGGTGACATTGGAGAAAATGATTCGAATAAAGACATAATTATTGAATCAAATAACGGATGTTTACAACGAATTTCAAAAATACATCCTAAATATATGTCATTACAATACCCAATTCTTTTCCCATATGGTGAACATGGATATACAGTGGATTTACAGATGCAACAAACTGTAACAAATTGGGAACAAAAAAAAGAGAGAATGTCAGTGAGGAGTTATATCACATATCAAATTCAAGATAGGCATAATCAAGAAAATATTTTATTACAAGGTGGACGATTATTTTAACAATTTTTAGTTGATTCATATGCAACTATAGAAGAACATTGTCTAGATTGGATTAGAAAAAATCAAAAGAATCTCAGAAGTGAAATTTATAAAGACAGTTGTACAGCAGCTTCAGCGGGAATGAAAAAAGGACATGACTTGGGACAAAAAGTTATTTTACCAAGTTCATATACTGGAAGTCCGATAAATATAATTAATAATTATCATGATGCTATGGCAATTTGTAGACAATATGGCAATCCTGATTTATTCATAACTTTTACTTGCAATGTTAAATGGCCAGAAATACAAAGATATTTTAAAGACAAACCTATGTATAAAGTTGAAGACCGATCTGATATAATTTCAAGGATTTTCAAAATAAAACTACAAAATATGATTGCTTATATTAAATTTGGTGAACCTTTTGGACAAATTGATGCAGATGTTTGCACAATAGAATTTCAAAAAAGAGGACTTCCTCATGCCCATATGTTATTATGGTTAAAAAAAAATTACAAGTGTTATACAGCGACAGACATAGATTCTATTATTTCAGCAGAATTATCAGATAAAAATACTAACCCAGAGCTTTTTAAAATTATTAGTGAATTTATGATACATGGACCTTGCGGACAAATAAATTCAAAGTCTCCTTGCATGAAAGATGAAAAGTGTTCCAAATTTTTCCCAAAACCATATAGCGCAAATACTATATTTGAAACAAATTTACCTCTAACATATAGACGTCGTGATGATCACACAAAATTTATCATAAAAAACGGTGTACATGTGGGTAATAATTTTGTTGTTCCTTACAATGCAAATTTATTATTGAAATATAATGCTCATATTAATGTTGAATCATGTTCACAATCTATGTTAATTAAATATTTATTTAAATATATTAATAAAGGACCGGATCGAGCTCGAATTTCTTTGCATGAAAACTTCAATGATGAAATTCAAACTTATCTTAATTGTTGTTATTTAACTCCTCATGAATCTACCTGGAGGTTATTTGAATATCCAATTCATTCTCGACATCCTGCTGTTCTACATTTACAGATTCATATGCCTTCAGAACAAAATATTATTTTTGATGAATCTCAATCTCTTGAATCAATAGTAAGATATAAACATATGGAAGATACTATGCTTACCGGATGGTTTAAAGCAAATAAAAGTTATCCTGAAGCATGTGAATTAACTTATGCAGAATTTCCAACAAAGTTCGTTTGGCATGATCGGAAAAAATATTGGGCACCAAGAAAACGATGTGAAACTATTGGCCTAATAACACATGTACCTCCTACAGCAGGTGAATTATATTTTATGAGAATGTTATTAAATGTTCAAAAAGGTTGTCATAGTTTTAATTCAATCAAAACAATTAATGACATTATATATTCTTCATATCAAGAAGCTTGTCGAGCTCTAAGTATATTAGGTGATGATAAAGAATGGATTGAAGCATTAGCAAATTCTTCACAAATTGCAACAGCTCTTGAAATACGTCAACTTTTTGTGACCATAATTTTATTTTGTGATGTGGCAAATCCTCAAATGTTATTAGATTCATACTGGTCAAATATGTGTGATGATATTTTATATAAAGCTAGAATGGAAACTGGAAATCCAAATTTAACTTTATCTGATTTGGAATTAAAAAATAGACTATTATTTGAATTAGAACAAATATTTAATGCATCATCAAGTTCGTTAAAAGATCATCAATTACCAATGCCTGATACAAACAGAATGTTAGAATTAAACAACAGATTATTAAGAGAAGAATTAGATTATGATTGTTTTGAATTAAGACGTCAACACAAAAATTTAGTGACTCAATTAAATACATGCCAAAAGATTGTTTACAACGAAGTTATTGCAGCAATTGAAAAAAAGACATGTAATACTTTTTTTGTCTACGGTCATGGAGGAACTGGTAAAACTTTTTTATGGCATACAATAATAAGCAAATTAAGATCTGAAGGAAAAATTGTTTTAGCTGTTGCTTCATCTGGAATTGCTTCAATATTACTTCCAAATGGTAGAACTGCTCATTCGAGATTTAAAATACCTTTTACAATAAATAATTTATCAATATGCTCAATAAAAAAAGGTACTCATCTTGCAAAATTAATTGACAAAACAGAATTAATTATTTGGGATGAAGCTCCAATGTGTCATAAACACTGTTTTGAATCATTAGACAAATCATTACGCGATATCTTATCACATTCAAATAATACAGACACTGATAAACCATTTGGTGGAAAACCTATTTTATTAGGTGGAGATTTCAGACAAATTTTACCTGTTATTACAGGAGGAAGCAAAGAACAAATAATTGAAGCTTCACTAAATCATTCATACCTTTGGCAATCGTTTAAAATATTTTGGTTAACAGAAAATATGAGTCTATCAAAAAAAGATTTAACTGATCAAGCGAAAAAAGATATTTCAACTTTCGCAAACTGGCTTTTACAAATTGGAGAAGGTCGAATACATTCAGTTAATCATGAAAATGATAGAGATACATCTTGGATAGAAATTCCGAATGACATACTTATTCAAACCTATGTAAATCCAATAGAAGCAATTTTCCTTGCAACTTATTCAGATTTTAACACAAATTACAACAAATTTGATTACTTAAAAGAGCGTGCAATAGTGACACCACGAAATGCCACAGTTCAAGAGATAAATGATTATGCTATAAATTTATTACCTGGTGACACGACCACTTATCTAAGTTCAGACACTATTTCACAAAATTCTAAAATGAATGAAAACATTGATCTTTTATATCCTACAGAATTTTTAAATAAACTTGAATTTACTGGATTACCATCGCATAAATTAACTCTAAAAATTGGAATGCCTATCATGTTATTAAGAAATTTGAATCAAGTATCTGGTTTATGCAATGGCACAAGATTAACAGTAACTAAATTATTTAATCGATTAATAGAAGCAAAAATTTTAACAGGAACCAATGCAGGTCAAAAAATTTTTATACCTAGAATCATCCTTACAGCGACTGAAAATAAATGGCCATTTATTTTTAAAAGACGTCAATTTTCAATTAGACCATGTTATGCTATGACAATTAATAAAAGTCAAGGTCAATCACTAAATCAAGTTGGCATATATTTACCTGAACCAGTTTTTACTCATGGACAATTATATGTTGCACTTTCAAATGTTACATCAAAAAATGGTTTAAAAATTTTGATAAATAATAGTGATGATATGCCAAATAGATATACAAAAAACATAGTTTACAAAGATGTTTTGCAAAATCTGTGAATGAAACTATATATATAATCGTCTATTTCCTTGCCACTTGGTATGTTGTCTATGCTATAGTTAAGTGTTTACACTGCTTAGTTTATTCTAGCAGCTTGCTTTACTTACTGCTTTTTGGTCTTGGGTGATTACTTTACTCTCTGATATTGATGGAATGTATGTAACTAGGAGGTGAAAACAACTCTTTTGTAGTCATGATGATCTCCCACAAATCTTCCTCCAAGATACATTTTTGTTGTTTTTTGAAGACTGATGCTGAAATGATACTAGGTATATCTGGTTTTCTTTTTTTATTTATTTATTTTATTAGATCAGTTTAATTTATCTTTGGCAGCGCACATCAATCTGTTTGAAAATGTTCATACCTAATTTCCTGTTTGAAAATGTCTACAAATCAACAGTTGAATTTTGGGTGTCTACTCTCCCACATTTCGTTCATATCCAATTAACCACTCTCCTTTTTTGAAATTGATATATGTCTGCCATCGGCAAGTGAGTTTTGGTCTGCCAATTAACCACTCTCCTTTTCTCTCATATCAAAAATTTACAACTTTATTGTGATAAAGGATCTTACCGTATGGCCTGCCAATTGAATCTTTAAATAAATTATGTCTGTCGTTTGCAGAAATTTTGCTGCCATAATTTTGCAAACCAACTTTCTTCAACTGATTTGAGGAAATCATGAGGTAGGATATAAATAACTATCGAATAGATTCTAAAGAAATTAAAACTTTATTGATATGATCATTACTCTTGCTCTCATGTGAACATGAATGTCATTCCAACCTTGCTAAAAAGCAAAGCGCGTGGCTGAAAAGCAAAATTGCTAAGTTCATAAGCCAAGTGAGGAACAATTCTTTCTTCTTTTTTGGGGAAAAAGACAAACTCGCACCATCACAAATTTGTTTTTTTTTTTTACTGGTATCAAATTCGATTATGAATAATGTGATTAATGATTTTCTGGTTGGTTATTTGTTGATTGAATTTCATCTTAACAAGAAATTTTTTATTATCTTCTGCCTGATTATCAGGTTACCAGGAATTCCAGCATATGCAAATTGTTAAGGTTGAGCTTTATACATTCTTATATTTAGATGGAAGTTTAAGCCTCTCTCTCTCTCTCTCTGTTTCAATTATAATATGATAACCTGTCTTAAGCTTTTGCTGCTTTTCTTCATTTGACAGACAAATCATTCTCAGATAGAGTTCAAATAGTACAAGAAACCAAGTTAAATCAATGGAGAAACTTCTTAATCCATATGATAATGAATGTAAAAGCATAATCATTTCAAAGCATGAAAAAAGCATTCAAGAAGAAGGTAATTACAGACCCAATTACTAGCTTTTATTTATTTTCAATATGTACTACCTTTTCCGAACCCTAGAAAGAGCTACCACTTTGCAACAAACACTAAATCCTCAAAAACTAATGATCCAAACAACCTACATCGTTTTTTTTTTCTTTTTTTCTTTTTTTTTTTTTGATAAATGTTTGATTCTGATTTCAAAAGAAACTTTTTATTTATCCATTGTGTTTATATGTAGAGCAAGCATTACCCATAACTATGTTCATCATCTTGGCTGGAAGGTTAAAAAACGAGGGGTTGTCTTTTTGAAGTGGATTTCTTCTAGCTTACTTTTGATCACTGGTGAGTTTTGTCGATATGTGCAAGCAAGATAGGTTTTTTCTTTACTTATTGGTAACACCTGTTTTTGTAATGACATTAGTTTATGTCGTCTTTTTCTCAGCTACAACTTGATTGGTAGTTATAAATTGTAGACGACGTTGAGCAGGGAATTTAAGCATATACAGTCCAGGTGTGTGAGTCTAATTTGTTCTTTTTCTGTGTAGTTAGGGATTAGACGCTGCACATGTTCAAGAAGTTCAGAAGAGCAACTGGTCATATAATTTCCACAACCACATGAAGCAAAAATGAGAGCTCAAATGGGTAACCATTCTGAAAATTTCTGTTTTGGATCTGTCTCACTTCAAACTTTACTTCTTGACTTATTTAAAGGGCTAAAATATATGATTCTAGACCCTCATTCCAGTTCCAATTTATATGCTAAAATCGAAGTTTTCAGCCTCTTTTATCCTCATTTGGATTCCTGTTGGTATTCTATCTATTTGTTCACTATGATTACTGGAACAATGTCATCTTTTTTGCTCCTTCCCCATTGACTATACTTAATTAACTGTTTGAAAATGTTTGCAGATCAAATTCTAAAAATATAAACAAAAATTATCCTAACTATCGATGACATAATACAGAGATCATTGGTTGAACGAATACTGTGTTAGTTTAGTTCCTCATTGACCTGTGCTACAGTAATTGAATTTGTTCATTGGATAAAGTTTTATGCTTTCCTTTTATATTACGCAGGGCAAGCATTATTCCTACAATTGAATTAATCATTCTAGCTAGAAGGTTCAAAGACAAGAGGGTTGGCTTATTGAAGTGCATAGATTGCAGTAAAGGAACAGGAGCAAATGGGCAATAAGGTTAGCAGTGAGCCAAATTCAGATACGAGGGAAGTAGGGGTTTTGAAATTGAAGCTGAAGTAGCGAAGGATAAGGGGTTAAGACACACCATGGATGACACTCAGGTTCTGCTCTTGGATGCAAGCTTAAATTTTCATAGAAAATTAAGGTTCTTAATGCTTTGGTTTTGTTTATTATACTCAATGTTCAGGTCTGATGTAGTATTGTAAATGAAGTATTATTGGGAGGTGTTTTGTAAATTTTCGAAATTTGAATGTCCAGGTGTGCATACTTTGCAATTAATAATGGGCTTCAAGGTTGACTAGCTGCAGGGTATGCTAAGAAGCATTTGCATACATATATGCTTTCAGTTGGATTACCACGTGAGTTGGTTTGTTTACTTGGTTTGATTTCATGTATGTGTTAGGCACTTAATAGCTTATATTGAAATAATCATGATTTGACAACAACTAATAGGTACTAAGATTAGATCTGAGTATCCGATCTAATAGGTAATAACATTAGACTGCATCAACAATTTACATCCTTGCAATCTATTCGAGACTAATTGGATTATGTGGTGTTGCAGTTGAATGTCAAAGCAGCCAAGGAAGCCATTCTGGATGGTACAAATTTATTATCTGATTTTGCAACTTTGCAGTATATGTTTTTTTTTTTTTTTTCAATTGTATACTTGGTCCATTTTGGATTGCTTCTTAGTAGGTGATATGTATTTGAATTTTCCCAATTTAGATTATGTGAAACTGATGAGGCTACTCTTCATGTCCACACGTGGTAATTTGATGTATGATATATACTATTTTATTACTTTCATCAAATATCACCTCTTTTTGGTTTATGTTGATGATGATTATGAATTCCTTTTGTCAACTTAAAATGTTCACAAATCGCAAATCGTTTGCAACATTTGAACACTTTATAACAAAATGCAAATTGCATTTTTCTTTGTGCACAAATTGATCATAGTTGGCCATAGTCTACAAATCGGTAACAATAACAAATCCCCGTAGCATAGCGCGGGTACCATTTCTAGTATTAGAGTTAAAAGCAGGGAGGAAAGATTTGTCATATTTCTTCATGAACTTTAAACAGGAAGATATTGTCTCAATATTAATATATTATGAGTGATATAGTAAAGGTTATTTAGCTGTGAAAAAAGCTGAACACCAAGTAGGCGAGTACTTGCTATGGTGTGGCCAGTATCACATTACATCTTATATCATGTATAGTTCATGTAACACAACTAGTTCCCGTGTTAGTGAACATATTTCTAACTCAACTAATCAAAATCTACAAAACTGATCACAATTCAGAAAGCTCTTACCACATGGCTGCGTTTGGGGGAGCTTTTTTGCTCCTGTGCTTATAAGCAAACCACCATCAGGTGTTTGGATAAAGCATGAAATGACCAGCTTTGCTTAAAAGCAACGGCTTTTTCAGAGCAAAAGCAGAAGTCAGGCATCACTTGCTTTTAGAAGCAGAAGAAGCAGAAGCCGCGCGAGATCACTGTAGCGGATATTACTATAGATTAATGATTCTTTCAAAATACCAACTCCTATCCTTTCTTCCTTAGAATAAATTACACACAACCATGACGTCTCTCTTCTCTGTCTTCTCCCTCAATGCTCCCTCTCTCCCCCCCATTTCTGGATCATTGACCCTAAAGATTGAAGCTTTGGAAAGATTGAAGCTTTGCAATGGAGGCTAGCAACACTAGCAGCAGCAGCAACCTAGCTGGCAGCGTTGTCCAAGCCATTGCCATCTCTCTCGACTGGAGCTCCACTCCTGACGCTCGCAAAGCCGCCGTGGCTTTTCTTGAGTCGGTAATCTCTCTTTTCTCTATCCAAAGGCTATGTATTCTACTGTTTGATCAGAACTGTGTGTAACTTTTGGCCTAGAATTGTATCTGTTGGGGTTTGGAATTTTTTTTTTTTGTGATTGTGGAGGTTTAATTTTTGAGAATTGGAGTATGATTTCATATGCTATGGAGATTAGTTTTATGTATGTGAATTTTCCGACGGTGATCAATTTTATTGTTGAATTCCCTGCTCTTAAATAATCTTTATCAAGTAGAATTGTGAGATGTTTGATCGGTGTAATCGGTGTTTCTGCAACCTGGCTCAGATTTTAGCACTACATTTTTTGCAAAATGCAAAATATGAGACTGTGTGATGAATGTGATGTTGTGGAATCTGTTGTCGTCTTCTCTTTTCTTTGTCTGAGAGGTTGTTAAAACCAAATGATATTTCAGTGTACTTGAAAGATTGTGTGATGAATGTGAAGTGTATGAAATGATCGGATGAATTTTTGTACAGCTTCCTCGAATTGGAAAATCTCCCTGAAGTTGTAATGGCATGCAATATAGTACTTGGTTTAAGCAGCTGATTGTACCTATTATTATGATCCAATGTTGATCCGTGTCTTCTGTTCAAATTGTCCAGATGAAAACTAGAGATGTGCGCGTTTTGGCAAACACAGCGTTTCTTCTGGTGAAAAAGGATTGGTCTTCTGAAATTCGGCTGCATGCATTTAATATGTTGCGGGTTTGTGCCCGTGTGCTCTGCTCTTTTTACAGTTTTTTATCTTCTTAATACGTATCTTAATGTTAGGTTCAAATGATTAGGAATTTAGAGTCAATTACTCTTGTATATATAAACTGTTCAGATCAATGAGAATTATACACTGAAAAGTCACAAAATCATTAAGAACAATCTTTTTAAGTATTGTAGTTTGTATCAAGTCCTTAAATCTGATCAACATGTCCAGGTGATGGCATGGTAATCAATACATCACTGGTTACCTCAGTTAAACTTGTGTTGAATTGTTGTCTCGCATGTGTTTATTTACTCATAGTCTCATACATTATGTTGTATAACTGCTTTGGAAACGATCTGTGATTGCCTTGTAAAGAGAACAAGAGTTTTTTTCTCGATAATGGAAATTAATTATGTGTACTCTTTGTTCTTTCTAGCTACGTGGTGTTTCTACCTTTATGCAAGAAATGCTTGAGACTGCATCTATACTGAAAGGATCTATAGATAAGTCACTGATAATCATTGACGAGTTAGGCCAAGGGACATCAACTTATGATGGATTTAATTGGTTTTACTCTTGAACTTTTTCTGGTGCATTGATGTTGTCATGTTTCCCTTTAATATCTCATTAAGAATAAGTGGGTCAGATGTATTGATTATTGCTTTCACACAACTCAATGGTAGCAGTGTTGAATATTCATCTAAGATAGCTTGTACTCTCCTTTTTGCTTCCTTTGATCACTGATCACTAGTTTTAACATTAACAAAACTGCCAGATTTCCGTTTGGGTTGTGTTAACATAGGTTGTATTCAAGACATGTTCATAAGCAAGAACTAAATGTCACATTATTGTTGACAAATTTGTCAAACTGCTAAATAGTTTTTGTTTGTCACATTATTATACCCTTTGCCAAGTTTTCTTTCCTGCTCTTTTAAACTAGAATTTTGCATTCATATGTTTGTCGTAGGTACTAAAGCTCGGACTACATTTAATAGCGAAGACAGTAATTTTGCTCAAAGTTCGGGTGATGAGTTAAGCGGTGGGATAGAGATGGATGATGATGTAGAAGAAGAATATCATGGTCATGGTGCACAAGAAATGGAAACAATAAGAAATAGCATTACTCAAAGTTTGATGAGTGCACATAATAACGTGGACATTTGAATATGTTATGATATTTTTTTGTGGTTACTTGATGCAAATCAGAAACCAATTGTTATTAATGTTACTAATATATTTGTATAAGTTATTTTTAAAATTGTCCAATATTAATCATATAGTCATCATGATTTCTAAAAATTGAAAGTTAACAAAAATTAATAAGGACATAATAAAGATTAAAAATAATAACAAGAACATTTGAACAACATTGTATTACCAAACAATTAAGGCAAAATAATCTATCTTGTCCAATTTGATCATTCCACAAACAAAAAGCATAAGTCAGTTTGAGTTTACCAAACACTTTGCCACTGCTTTTATCATTGACAGCACTTATAAAAAGCCAGTTTACCAAACACTCAGCTGTTTTGCTTTTCAGTCACTTATTCTAAAAAATAAGCATAAGCCAGCTTTTCTGAAAAACACAACCATACCAAACATAGCCATAATCAGTGCACAGAACCTCCTTGATAATCTTCAGGTTTTTGGACATGTGCAAAGCTTTCCATATTCTTCCATTTGGGATTAAGTTCACTAGAAAAACCAGAAACGGTGGTGTTGTGCTCTTTACGACTTCAAGCTCTTTGGAAGCCTTGACTTTAAAATGAAGACGAGTAGTGTCATCCTTGTTCTCATTTTCCGAGACTTTAGTGACTGATGCAAAAGCCCATGACCTCCCTACCCTTTGTAAATCTGAAACAGTTTCAGGTTTAGCATTTGCTAAAACAAAAAGATCACCAGGCAAAGTTTTGTATGGCTCATTGCCACGGTCATTGAACCTGTTTCGCCAGTAATCAACCTTGATATAATATAGCTTTGTCCCATATGGCTTGGCTTTTTCAAAAGCAACTACTTTAGCAAATGGTGCTTTGTAAATAGTTTCCATACTCGAATGGACTTGCGCTCGCGTTTCTTCCAATAAAGGATACATGTAACACCCGAAGTAATGCTCAACAGAGTGAAATGATTCAGGAATCTTTTCCACCTAGAATAACAAAGACTCACAGTAAGTACTTACAAAGCGAGAGACAAAGAATCAGCACTCCTTGTGTGATTGAAAAAATAAACTTGTAATCACATTAAACACCCGCATTAAGAAATCTCTAAAGCCGGTTTTTGCAAAAGCATGAATTCTTTACATGAATCTTAAAGGCGTACAATCAAAACAGAGCCCTTTATTTTGCTCGTTTAAGTATCAGATGAAAAACAAAACCAAAAAAAAAAAAAAAAAAAACAAGTGAAGAAGATGAGTATCATTACATGTTTACATTGCAGTGAAAAATCAGAAAAACTGAACTTAAAGATTAGGTCTTTCCAAGTCCAAGTCCAAGGCCACTAAAACAAGCTACAAAAGTGTGCTACAACCAAAAAAGGAACCTCCTTTCATAACGATCATCAAGATTCAAGACAAGAAAACTTTTATTATTTCACAGTAAACATAAAGACGCTATTTTTTATCAGTAAAAACAAGAAAGATAAGATTTTTCTGAAGTAAAAGTGAAAACCAATACCTTGTTCTTGAAGAGACGTTCGTTGAAAATGTCATCAAGGGACTAAGAAAACACAGTATTGGCCAAAAGGTCGGGTCTTTTACCCTTTTTCTTGTGTGAACCTTCCATCTTATCTCCTTTTCCAACTCAAAGTCGCTTGCTTTTCTTATCTGCATTCAAAACAAAGCATATGATTATGAACCCTTTTTGACTGGAAACCCACTTTTTCACCACAAAGTGGTTTACACAAGGAAAAGAAATGATCTTGAAAAGTAAGATGTACATTGCATTTTCACCTCTTTGGGATTAAGGCTATCATCAAGAGTGAAAAAAGAGAGGTGAAATTTCTGAGCAGTAATCAAATGGAAACTAGAAGGGTTGAGAAAGTGAGGACAAATAGTGAAGGTTTGTGCTTGGAGGAGAAGTTGTTCTTCTTCCCTTCACAAAATGAGAACAGTACGTTGGTTCTTGACCATTTGACCTTTAAAGGATTAATGATATAGAATTAAAAACGAAGATTTATTTAGGACAAGGAAGCCTTTGTGAAGCCCTTCATTGGGAGTCGGGACAAGTTTTTCCCACAAAAGTCTTAAACTGGTCGTATTAGGAAAAAGCAACTTTGTTCTTTTATATTAGTAACTCCTAAATATGCAGGGTTCACATTTTGTCAAAGTTGACCGTCAATTTGTTAACCCAAAAAAAAAAAAAAGTTGACCATCAATTTGGACATTTGAATAAGTTTTTTTTTTTTTAATTAAAAATATGGTAACAAGCCGTTTTAATTATGTTAGCGAATTAGTAACACCTTCCTAATCAATATTCGAGTATGCAAATTTGAAGCAATTTGTGTTCAACGCTTGACAATTTCCATAAAATTCAAAATCATTGACGTTAAAACATCTCTCAATAACCGCGAAAGAGTGAGGTCAATAGGCACATTACTCATAAAGGGTAAAATGCACTGCAAATTTCAACCCAACATGAATATACAGAATAATGCAAGTCGACCACTACCTGTTTATGCAGTAATTTCTTTATACAAAAACCCTTCTATATAATGGTATAATTCCATAGCTCAGTGTCATATGGAGAGAATAGAACATGAGAGCTGAAACAAAGAAGAAATAGAAGCACCCTACTCAATTAATCAAAATCTAAGGTGCCACCTTTTGTACCAAAAGATTTAGCTCCAAAGCTATTAATATACCAAACAAGTTCGTATGATGGAAAAACAAAACTTTAGACAGGTTCAACTGAAGTGATCATTTCATACAACTACTTGTGCATAGAATCTAATAGTTTGAGAGCCAAAGCTTGCTGATGCTCTATATAACTTGGGTCAGCATTGAACCCAGCTTTATCCTTCTTTTCTTCTCTCTCACCATCATCATCACTATCAAAGTATATCTTTGACCTTTTGTGCGATCGATTATCAGATGGCTCTTCTTCCGACTCAGAATCATCATCCTCCTCTTCTTCTGCATCTGCTCTCTTCAACTTCATCTTCTCCTTCATTCGTTTTTCACGGCGACGCTGGCGATCTTTTACCTTATCTTCCTTGTCTACCATCTTCACCTCTTCCCTAAGCCTCTTATGAAATTCTTCTTTCTTGTCTGCAGCAAAATTAATATACATATCAGGACACTAAACCAAGCAGCTGCAAACACATTGCAATCCATGCACAACATGTGGAATCAAGTCATCACATTCTTCAACAGGCGATTAAAAGTTGTTCTATATACTCCAAGTATTCATTTATATAGAAGTTCAGACACTCACTTGTAGTGGAATTAACCAAATATTTCATGGCACATTCTGGTTTCATTTTTTAAAAATTCAAGAATTAATACGTACCTTGTAGTCCATCAAGAATGCTAGGATCACTGGGACCAGCCAGCCTTGCAAGTGGGTCCACCAAATTGCCGTCCTCATCATAGACCTTCCTAGTTCCCAATGGTCTATCGAGATTGATCTTCAACTTCTTTTTCTTCAGAACCCGAGTTGCCGGCCTACAGGGGGAAATGCACACAGAATAAAAGAGTGAATTAAACGAGTCACCAAAGCACTCATTGATAATGCTTCCATAACTACAACATGTGGATTAAGCTATTTGCATGGGAAGAATCAGTATTTGCATCTATTACTGAACTTGTCCAACCTATTTGTGAATATGTGGTTCTTAATGATTAAAATATAAAAAATAATAACAATAATAATAAACAAATAAAAAAGCATATTAGACAAACAACATACATAATATCTGCAATCTGTCTTCCTTCCTCCTCTCTCTCAGTTGGTGCATCACTTATTCGAAGAAGACCTTTCTCCACTTCCTCTTCCTCCGAATCACCAATATCAAGCTCCTCTCTGGGAGTCTCTAATGCATTCTCCATGTCGGAACTTTCTGGTTCAACAATGGGAGAAAGTTCCAACGGGTTCTTGGACTTCATTTTGTGGCTTGAAAAACGGATCTTGGGGGTCATTGGTAAACCCATTGATGCTGAAAACTCATCAACTGGCAGTTGCATCACGTCAAAAACTTCTTTGTCCTTGTGATTTTGAATAGACTTCAAGTACGTGATAAAGGCCCTTTTGGCCAGACCTGGAAGTGTGTCTGGGTACTTGACTAGCAAAGCTGATAGCAACCCACTGACAGGTTGCAGTCTCTTGTTGTTAGCCTGAGAAAGCAGCATAACAGCAAATTTAGCATGGTGAAAAATAAATAAATAAAGTTCTTAGCAAGGGGCTGTCTCTTGCAAACCACACATATACCCACTTCCTCTTCCAAAAGAAGAAGAAAAGACAGTTTACCTTGATGCTTTCTACGGGTATTTTTGCGGCATCTAATTTCTCAAGCATTTTTGTTTCTGAGGGCATCACAAATAAAAGTGATCGCCCTTCTGATTGATAGCGCGCAGTTCGGCCAACTCTGTGTATATAGGATGCAACATCTTCTGGACAATCCACCTGCAAATGGGGAGACGAAAATATAAAGAACTGATAACAAAATAGAAAACAAAGAATAAAGATGTTTTCATCATATACTACACCATAATAACAAAAATCTTGGAGCAGCCAACAACTCACCTGAACAACCCAGTCGACTGCCTGGTTGAAATCAAGGCCTCTCGAAGCTACATCAGTCGAGAAAAGGACCGTAGCTTTTTCATGAAACTGTGAGTATGTTCCCATTCTTCCCTCTTGCTTCATTTTACCATGAAGACATTTCAGGGGTATTCCAGGACGGAGCTTCTTAAATGCTTCATAGACAAACTTTACCTATTAAAGTAGCAATTTACCCTAATCAGCAATAATATAATTTATAACATATAAAAGAAGACTTATTTATATCAACAACCAGATGAACAGATAAATGATATAAATGAAGGTGAAATCTACGGTCCGAACTAGACTGATCTTCCATATAAAGGAAAAGGGTAAGCTAGCCTCTAACAACCAAATGAACTCTTGCAAGTGCTATGCTGATATCTTCTGGCATGACATAATTATACGTTAACAGAATTAAAAACACAATGGCACCTGTTTACGTGTCGATAAGAACACTAGAATCCTAGAATTCAGATGCGCCTTTATGAAGCTCCACAGCATATCTAGTTTTTTATCAAGAGGAACAATCATTGCAGTTTGCTTCAAACGATTAGGAGTGGCTCTTGTAGCTTTCTCATGCACACTAAGGTACTCTGGGTCCTTCAAACTAAGTCTTGCGAGATCTTGAACTGACTTTGTTTGAGTTGCAGAAAACAGAAAGGTTTGTCTCCTCTTAGGTAGCTGTGAAATGATGGCGTTCAGTGCCTTCTTAAATCCCACATCAAGAATACGATCTGCCTCATCGAGGACCAAAACCTGTTCCCTGGCCAGGAAAGTCCACCCAATTCAGCAAATAATATATATGCATATAGGACTGATTAAGGAAATATAAATATGAAAAACTATTAACCAAAAAGAGTAATAGAAGAATTTGATACTGTCAGAAGACTAACAGAACCAGAAACTAAATCCGATCACTAAATCATTAAACTGAAGCAACGTAAGCAGCAACAGTAAATTTGAATTATATTTCCAATTATAAATAAGACAATACTGAGGTTTAAACAGATATCTGCAACAACCTTCTTTTCATCTAGTGTTCCCACATAAATATCATTTCCTCCCTCAAAAGCAAACAAGAAAGGAAAAGAAGGAGGAGAAGAAGAAAAAGCGGGACCTGTAGCTGTGAACACTCAAAATTTGGTGTCTCATCCATGTGTTGTAGAAGTCGTCCAGGAGTGCAAACCAGTATGTTCAGTTCATTTACACGCTCCTTCTCCGCTTCAACATCTTTTCGACCACCAATTAAGAGGCCAGCACTAAAATTATGGTGCTTCCCAACTGCTCTTAACACATCAAACGTTTGACTAGCTAATTCCCTTGTCGGAGATATAATAATGCTGCCTACCCCATCCTCAGGATTCCATCTCTCTTTATACAATTTTTCCAGAAGCTGAAATTAACAACGCACAAGAGGTTAAATAACCAAAGGAAAGCAAAGGTGCCTGGTGATTATAGGAACGGTAAAGTATAGTTAAAAAAAAAAAAAAAAAACCCACATGCAGATATGCAATAAATCAAAGATCAATACTTTAGAAATCTTTAGCCAATAATTCGGCACAAAGCACATGTTCCAAAACTCAACTAACTCAACCAAATACTAGCAGTATCCAAACCCAGCAACTTAATAGTTATCTGTCCACTTTCTCACATTTCTCAGCAACCAGTGCCACCATTGTTCACCCCTCACAAAATCAAGCATCACACAACTCAAAGCAACCATCGAAAAACTAAGCCAATAATCTGGCTCAAAGCAACTATCACACAACTCAATAAACTAAGCCAAAACACTAGCACTACTTAAAACCCACAAACTTAACACTAATTCATCCACTTCCTCACATTTCTCATCAACCAATGCCACCCAAAGCACCCATTTTTCACCTAACCAAGCATTAATGTAAAAAAAAAAAAAAACCAATCTTTCACAGCTCAATTTACTAAACCAAACACATTCCAATACCCAGAAACTCAACATTTCAATGACCACCCAGATGCAAATGACTTCCCCTGAACCAAACCCACTCACCGGAATGACAAAAGCCAGAGTCTTGCCGGAGCCGGTCTTGGCGGCGCCGAGAATATCCCTGCCGCAGAGCGCGTGGGGCAAACACGCCCTCTGGATATCGGTCATGTCGTTGTACTTGGACTGGCGCAAGGCGTCCTTGGTCTTCTTGGAGATAGGAAGCTCGGCGAACCTGGTGGCGCCGGCGTAGCGGGAGAAGGAGGTGGGGTCCACGCGCCCAATGGGGGCCTTGGAGGGAAGAGGCGGGAGAGACATGGGGTTGGAGCCGCAGTCGGGTTTCTGGGATTCGATCCATGAATTGAGGAGGTTGATTTCTTCGACCTCCGAGAGTAGCTTTTGCTTCCGGGTTGTTTTTGGTATGGGTTTTCTCATTGTGGCTCTCTCTGTTTTTGGAGGTTGGAGACGACGCTAGGTTTTTCTTGGGGTTTTAGAGAGCAGACCAGTCTGAGGCGTCTGATAAGAGTGTTGACTAACAAGGGTTTAAGCCTTTACCTTACTACTCGAGGCTAAATACACAAGTGGAAACAAAATAAATTATGGCAAAATTCCTTTTTTTTTTTTTTTAAGAAGAAAGAAGAACACGAGTAAACCGGTCCAGCATATTACACGCAGCGGCAAGAAATGCATTTTCTATGTTCATTTAAGGGCCTATGTTACTCTATTTTTTTCATCAATGAACTTCGTGTTATATGTTAGACTGGTTGATAATGTTTCTGACTTATTGAGTTGCTCTTAGTGGTTGAAGGAACTAATTTATCCATCATGAAACTGTAATGATTGAGTGTACCATTGTAGAACACTTTTAAAGTACGAAAAGCGATAAGAAGCTCAATGAAATGCCAAAAAACCAGCGGCACAAGAAGAAATATGTTTGAAACTAAGGGCACTCGAAAAAATTTGGGTTCTCTCTTTTTTATTATTGTTATTTATTTAGTCTTTTTTTTTTTTTTTTTTACAATTTCAGCTAAAACAGGGGAACACCACAGATTTTATACCTTTAAAAGTTTTCTTGTAATGAAATACAAATTATCCTGGCTAGATTGCCCCCAAAATATTCAACTGTGGTCATGCTTTTTTTGTTTCTAATCAAGGGACCGGGGAGAATAGAACTTGAAGCTTCACCAACACTTCATTGTAGAGAACTGCGTACTTTTACCACTAGACTACTTAGCAATCACACTTAAGATTTGAAATTACGAGTGTCATGAGAACTCGTAGGTATCATACAATGCTCTCATGATAAATAGAACTTATACCATGATTCCTCTCTCGTACGACTTACACTTGCATACCGGACACTTGCTATGAGCATGATTACAAAAGACAGACAAATAAAAACGATGAGAAAGTTTCTGTCCTATACATGCGTCGTAACATGCATTGCCTTTCCTTGTTTCAGTTCCCTAGCTGCCAGTTTGCGTTCCAGTAGCAGCCGCATCTTGTAGATAGGCCTCCCTTTTCTCTGCACAAAAAAACATAGGCTTCATTCTTTGCCTCCTCACTTGCAACTTCGCAAAAAGTTTTGCAACGGTAGACATTTTGTTCCCAAGTTCCTTTTCGCTGAACCATAAAACGGAGACAAATTTAAACCCATAGTAGTGCATCAACCAGCAGGAAGGACAAGTTAAGATTCCAATATTGGTTATGCAGATAAAAAAAAATTAAAAAAAAAAAATCATGCACCATGATTCATGATGGAAATCAAAAGAAATTAAAGCTATTCTTGGAACAGTACGTAAATGAATAATCACGTAAGTTCGATCAGCTAAACAAAAACCTACCTGCCATGTAAGGCCGCATAAAGTTGCATCAACTCATCAAGTATGCTCAGCACTATTCGAGATACTATTTGTTCTTCTCTGTCAACAGCATTTGAAAAGCTTGCCAACCAGGCAGCAGTCAAAAGTAAAATAATTTTCCCCACAAACAACTGGATATGACATAAACCAATCAGGAAAACTCAATATAGCATTGCTCAATTTGGTAATCAGAACCATAAAAACAAGAGAAACGGAAATCACTACCTTAAATGCTGAGGCATCTGAAAGTAAATTCCTCTGACCATCCTTCTCCACCAACTTAAAACTTTCAAATTTGTCCCACAAAGCATCAAAACCCATTGGAAGTTCACTTTTGTTACTGTTTCCAGTGTGTTGGACCTCATCTTTCACCACACCAGAGTTGCGTAGAAGAAGATTAGGACTCTCAACCTTGGTCTCCTCCGAATCATAAGCAGAAGGAACAGGACTGCAAGCTTCCCCAATAATAGTTTGACCTTCGGAATATTGAACAAGAATATGTGGTCTTTGAAACAATATTCTCAGTATCTCATTGCATAGGTTGGCCTTCATCTCTACAAAAATGGAATCTGAACTAAAGAACCTTGAACAATCGACCCCGAAACTCGCAACCACCAAATCATTACCAATCTTCTTAAAAGCTTTAGCGAGAACATTCACATTTACATTAAGAGAGCTTTCTATAACCAAAATTCTCCTCAAGGCATCGCAAAAATCCTTTGGCAGTTGTTCAGTGATATCTTCCCTACACAGCAGATCTAGGAGTATATCATACCCCACTCCAAAATTCAAATAAAGCAAACACAAGATAACAACCGATCTCAGGATCAGCAGCGAATGATACTCCTCCCACTGTGAGTGAGACCTTTGAATCCACTCAACCATGGTCTTCTTATCATAAAGAACCTCCCGAACCACATCGATCAGAAACTTAAGGACGGGTTCAAAAGATATTAGCACATCAGCCAGTATACTGGAAGTTAGTTTGGTATCTTCCTTCTGCATCATCCATTCAATGAAACATGATTTCGTGGTGATAACAAAACCTTGAAAGCAAGACACACACATCAAAAGGCTTTCAATAAGATAAAAGAAACCATCAGGTGAAATATAGTCATTAACCTCCCTCCAGTTTGCATAATAAGTTTCTGCCAAAGCCTGATGAAGGCCCTGGACAAGGGACACATCTTTATTTTCTTGACTGGTATTGATAAGTACAGACCCTTCTGTTTTGCGATGATACTCCCACACAGATTATGAATGAACACCTTCCACGGTGGACTACATTTCAGATTTTTCATAAATTTCTTGCATAGTTCATCATCATCAAAATTACCAGACCCAAGAATAATCATTGCCAGCCTTCCAACTTGGCCATAAGAAAGATTTTTCTTTGAGCTGGTAAGTAAATCAACTACGGCTTAGTTTGGGATTGCTGTGCTGTGAGAGAAAGCACTTCCGAACTTGCTGGGAGAAGAAGCAGTTAAGGTGTTTGGTAAACTGTTTTTAAAAGTGGTGTGAGAACGAAAAATAATTTCTAAGTATTTGGTAAGTTGCAAGAGAAAAGTGCTTTGACTTGATATAAGTGTTTGGTAAGTTGCAAGAGAAAAGTGCTTTGACTTGATATAATTACCAAAATGATCATACATGCTAAGATATATTACTAAAATACCTAATTTTATTTTTTGATTATGTAACCATACCAAATAGAAAAATTTCTCATGTATTATCCTTATACCCTTGCTTAGACCGAATAAAAAATTTACTTTAAACCCTTCAATATGCATATTATGTTACACAAAATAAGTCTAGAATATTTAGATTAATTTCCCGACCATAGTTCAACAGGAACCGTTACACAAAATATATTAAAGTTACTTGAAATTTGCAAGTAAATGTTAAGTAGATGCATTCATTAGACTTTGTGCAATTGTATTTCTTAACATCTCAATTTCTTGTCTTCCCGGACCATCTCCTTCATGTTCATTTGACCAAATATCAATAGCCGTAGTGTATTCGGAACAATTGAGTAGTAATTCTGGGGCTCGTTATCAACGAGTGACAACATATTCTGTCATGAAATTTGTCTCAGATGTAGTTCTTGCAAGCCCAAAGTCACAAATCTTAAGGTCACAATTTGCATTGAGAAGCAGATTGCTTGGTTTCAGATACGGTGTAAAACATGTGCAGAGTGTACGTACTTCAATCCCCGCAGCAATTGATACAGAAAGTACTGCAAAAAAAAAAACATTATATGTTACTTAAAGTGATCTACGCTTTGATCTCATCAAAGTTTACATGGTTACATAATTCATACTACAACTTGACCACATATGCTGCTGCTGCAACATGACTAGCATAGTTTTCGGAGGATCAGAAGAGAAATAACTTGATGGAAGCAATAAAGTTTTGATTACCAATTCACCAAAGGAATTAACACATTGGATATTCATTTTTCCTGCATATGAGCCTATATTTGTGTATAAATTTACATATATGTAAACAAAAAAACTTCTCATTGAATGGTTTCATGCATTAGACAAGATCACAAATGGCATACATCATGCCATCATGGCCCTGTGGGGGACCAAAATACACATATCACATATAAATGTATATTAGGCAAAATAGCCTACAAGCTAGTAAAATGTCATAACTGGATATTTCTAAACCAATGAGAATCAATACTTGTATCAACTATCTCCACAAAAAAATTGAACATTATTGTATCAACAAGAACTCTCATTTATGCATGCCACTGTTATAGAAACGACTTCCCTACTCCCAAAACCAAAACTGATATTACCACTATGAGAGATCGCAATTTGAAAAATATAACTAAAATCTTCAATATGAGTGACATAAGAACAAAGAAAAAATTTCATCTAAAATTACGGGATAAAATGGAAAGTTATTCTTGACATTAAAAAAGATGAAAGAAAACTTCTAATGCAGTTCTGAACAAAGACAACTTCAAACTACATTTACCAAATACTTACCACACATTCTTGAACATACTTTGAAAATGTGCTTTTCCTCTAAGCTGAAATGTCATCTTCAGCCACAGGCAAACTAGATGAATCAATACCAGAAGACAGAAAGAATCGTGCAGTCCACGCCTGCATGTGACTTTAAATGTGATGGGCTTCCATCAACCACACAAATTTGAAATGCTCCAAACTGCACAAACACTGAACAACTATTACTCTTGGACTTATCTAAACTAAGCAAGAAAACAGCATTGTTCAAATCAAAATATTGAACTTGAGACAAAAAAATTCACCAAAGTATAAGTAAACTTTATACTACTGAGATTGCTCAACTATATATTAAACATAGATTTCTCCCAGTAAGAGGAAATAACTAGACTTTACACTCATTGCTACTAAAAACACAATTGAGTTTTAGTTGAAGTTCCCCCTCCAGATTCCTTAAACCATTAAAACAAGAAAACCCAACCACAATCATATACTTCCTATTTCCTTTCAATCACACATACCCTTTACACCTTTCTCCAAAGAAATTAAAAAACCGATCTTCCAAGCATAAATGATCCAAAAATTACATGAGAAGAAAGAAATCATCCAAAAATAAAAAATTACACATAGAACTAAAGAAGAAGAAGAAGAAGAAGAAGAAGGATCCCTGCCACCTTGATTTTAATTTTGCACCTGGATCTAGAGGATGAGAGGCATACCTTTGACGATATGGGTGAGCGACCTATTGTTACAAAAAACATTGGGCTTTCGGTTCAGATTTAGGTTTCAAGGCATTAGCATCAAACTCATAATCTAACATAGAGTTGTCCATAGCCACCACGTAATTCAAATTGGGCAAACCTCCCTTCTTCCCACCATCGCTGCTCTTACCCACACAAAACCCTCCTCCTTTTATTTTCCAGATTTCAGCTCCGAGCACTTTCTCGACCTCGATCTTCGGAGAAGCAACACAAAGAGTTGATTTTGGGAGTAGGGCATTGGTGTCGATGGTCGTCTGTAGAGCAAATCCGAGTGGATGGAAGAAGCATAGGCTGGAGTGGTGGGAGAGAAGCCTTCAGGGAACTGGATCTGAATGGAATTCAAGGCGTCGACAAAGCGGGAAAAGGAAGAGGTGGATGCGCTGTAGATGAAGCAGTCAAGATCTTTGCCGGGGGTTTTCCACAAGGAGGAGTGCGAGAGATTGAGAAGGATGTCTATTTGAGAAAAGGCTGAGGACAATTCGGAGAGTTGATCAAAATTTCATTTAGTCCTCCGCGTCCTGACTTTGATTCCCATAGAAGCTGAAATCAAAAGCTAGGAATTGTAGCTTCTCCATTTCAGAGGTTGGGAGAAGTGCTTCGGATCAAAAGTTGTTTCTTGACAGTTTACCTAACAGCCCAAACATTTCTAGAAAGCGCTTTTGAGCAAACTTTTAGAAGTATCCTTTTGTCTAAGAGTAATCATGTTCTCTCTTATAGATTGATGGGCAGTCCCTTCTTAATGGAGGAAGAAATCCATGTGGTGATTTACCACATGAGGAAAGCATGAGTTGTAATATTTAAAGACGGTAGATAGCAAGCCATTTTGGAATGTAGGTAACAAGCCATCTTTAAAGTTAGGCATGCCAAACTTGGAAGAAAACTTGACTTTGCTTCCAATTGCATGCCGCATCCATGAACCCAATTGCCTATAAATAGGCATGAAAGGTTGTAGCAAAAACAACAAGGCAAGAGTCATCCAAACTAATAGAGTTTGAGATAGTAGTGAGATTCTCACTTGAGAGATTAGTGAGAAGAAAATTCCTCTTGAGAGATAGAGTGTGTGTTACCACTTTGGTGAAGTTTAGTCACCAAAATGAGATTGCATTGTAATCCCAATAATTATATAGTGGAAGAGAGTATTACTACTGCTCCGAGGACATAGACACATTTGCCGAACCTCGTTAAGTATTGTGTCTTCTTTTGTTTATTTGTTGCTATTCCGCAAATCACATTAGATGTAAGGAAAGTTAGATCCTGGGATAACTAATTATCTATTGGTCTTATATTAAGGAGCCCTTCTTTCCCAACCCAGATTTCCTTAAAATTCTGTAGTGTATAGGAATCTTCGTTCCTTAGCTTCAGATATTTGGATTCCAAGAGACACTTCGCAACAACATAAATCTGCATAAGACACCAGCTTTGGCAGAAAACTGAATCAGATTTGACCTTGTAAAGCGCTTCAAGCTTATTCAAAATCCTAATGCCAAATGAAAGAAGTTCTGGAGTCCAATAGCTATGAGCTACTGAAATTATCTGCCAAACATCTATGGTGACCAGGTGACCAGCTCCCCATTAATTTGAAAAGACCTTTTGTCCATTCCTCTTACCTAATTTGCATCAGAGATAAGTACAGTGTAGACAAAACGCAGATCATCATGAAACTACCTCCACACTCCCAGGTAATTCAGAAAGAAGTCTCTGTAAGTTCTCTTTCTATAATAGCTTCGGTTTCAACAGATTCAAAATATTCAATCAAGTAAACTAACGTATCCTTCCAAACATTCCAAAAGTACACCAGTGAATCTACAGAAAGCTGCTTTTCAGATTGTTTGACTTTCAAATAATTTTTCACATCATGAAAGTCACGAATCAGTTTGTCATCCCACAAATATATTTTGGGACTTGAAGAGAGATGAGCATTTAAAATCTTTCGACTGGACAACATTTCACTTCTAACAAATTTCATCTTGGATCTGATATCTTCAACCTGATAATAGTGAAATGCATAGCTCTCAAGAACTCCAGTTCTCCTCTTATAGCCAGATCATGCTCTTTTCTTGCGTGTTGCTTCCAACTTTCAATATATTTCAAATCTATGTCAAATAGCTTTCCCTTTAAACACACAGTAAGACAATCGGATAAAAAATTCCCCCTAGCATAGGCATCAGCTGCACGCTTATAGCATCATGCTAGATAGAAACACTCCCCAGCTCTTTCCAGTCCAGGTTCACCACAGTCTTCTAAATAAATAGTCCCTGTAGAGAAGAAATTAAATTCTTGAGATAGGCAACCTATTTAAAGATTCAAGTGCAACAAATTGATACTTCAATATCATAGTCTTGGAAACACAACAAAATTTAACATCATACCTGCCCTTTCATACTGCCCCAATTCGTAATAGCATCTTGCAGCAGACTCTGCCTTGCCTATGGACTGAAATATTTCTGCAGCAGATTCATAGCGCTCTGCTAGAAAGAAGCATTCCGTATCTCTTTCATGTGCTTGTTTACCACATTAGTGGTAATAAATCGTACCTGGATCAATAAAACATTATAAGTCCAGGACCCTGAAATATAAATTTAATGCAAGCAACAAATCTGAGTCAAGTGCAGCACGTGATACCTTGAAGATATCATAATTAAAATAAATTAAGAAAAAGAAAAAAAAAATCCATTTCACTGGCAGAGAAGTTACGAAAAGAAAAAGATAATGGGTGGTAATTTCATACCTGCTATGTCATAATCCCCTGAATCAAAAAAGCACTGGGCAACAGAAATTGACATCCCTAGATCTTCAAAAATTTCAGCAGCTTCCCTAAGAATGGATTTAGCCTTTTCAGGATTTGATGTTTGCATACAATAAGCCATAACTTTAAGGCAGCCGGCTTTTGACCTTCTTTCCCAGTAAGTATCATGTGCATTTTGGAAGCACATATTGGCCATTTCATAATTACGCTCCTGATACAGCTACACAATACAAAAAACATGGGTTAGATCGAAAAGAAAAATTAAAAAAAATTGAAAATCCTACAAGAACAAATTGTAAGATCATCATAATGACATAGTAATAACACTACAATACTTCAAATAATCATAACAATAACCATATAAATCAACCCTCATTCTGTTTGTTCATAATGAGACTTAATAACATCAATTAAAACAATAACAACAACACCAGCAGCAAAAGTTCTTTCATTTTCAATCCCATGCTCATCATTGCTACACTAGAAATTAAACAAACCTTCATGCCACGGGATTTCCATTCCTCTGCACTGCTTGAAACTTTCATTTTTTCTACAAGGGAATCATCAAGTTGCCTCACTTGTACAAGACATTTCTTTATCCAATAGTCAAACATGGGATTTCAGAGACTTCCACAATCTATTTCTTGTACGTGAAATAGCAACATATAATTGCTTCAGTTCAGAGCATAAGAAATTGTGTTTGGTCCCGTCAAATGTTGGAATCGACTTAGGTAAAGTGGGACTAAGCAAATCATGTTCCTTCTTGTAATTATATATCAGCCTCCATTCATTTATTAAGGGTGATGACCCAAAATATTTGTACAAAAGTACATCCTACAAAAAAGATGTGTATGTTAAGACTTGTGAACAAACATAAGACATATGAATCGCATATAAACTAATCATAGATGGTATACATAGCCAAAGAAATTGAAAATAAAATAAATAGAAGAATCTTTTCGTGGTAGATGAATATTAAGGACAACAACACCAATCCATATATCATCAATGGCTTTTATATGATATGAATAAACAAATTAAACAATAGACATTGTAACCACCTGGAACTCGAGCCCCTTGCACTCCACAATAGTAAGAACAAGGACTTGCTTCCCAACAGAGTTAGAAATCTCCTTTTGAATGGTAGCATCACGCACCAAGATGACCTGCTCAGCTCCAAACCCAACAAAATTAGTAGCACTACTCCCAAATAACTGTACGATTATATCTTCATTTTCTCTAAATTGAAGCAAAACTGGAGCTTCCCCCTGTATTGGACTTGTTTCAGGATTCAAACTATCAATAGATTTGGGGAAAAATGATAAAGTGGATCAATTATGCTCTGTGATAACCTCAGTACACCTTCATGGTTGCGGAAGTTTTACGACAAATGAAATGTTTTTGAGATTTCTTCTTTGTCATTCCGATTATGCTCATTGCTTGTTGAATCCAAGACAAACTTCTTGTAGAACAGATGTTGTATATCTTGGAATCTAAAATCAGTACCCTTTGCAATGGTTTAGGTTCTATCACCCGAAAAAACAAAACCCTACTCCACATTACTGCATATATGCTTGAACAACATGATTTGACTCATTGTTAGATCCTGTATCTCATCGATGTAAACAAAATTAATTTCATCACCCTTATATTTCTCACGTTTGAGCCGACGGTGAATATCAATTACAAAATCAACGATGTCAAATTCACCATTTCTTGTCTTAATTTTCTTATATGTCTGAAATATATCATATATTTTCTCTCTTTCTTTCTGGCATAAATTGGAAGGCCGGCCCTCGGACATTTGCACATAATCCAACTGACTGAGTTTTCCATCACCTGCTTCTAAAGCTCTAAGCCCACCTTTGATATGAGAAATAATCTTCGTAAAGACTCAAGGCATCAAGCCGTTTCGTTAACTTCATATTAAAATGTGCCCAATATGATGAACTAAACCTTTCGTAATTGACCTCCTTTGTCCTCAGAAAGCTATTCAGCAAAGTTGATCCTGAACTTTGTAGTCGAGGCAGTTTTAGGTTGTCAAGGAATCTTTCAAAGTATGAATTACTCAAACTTCCATCTGTTAGGTAAGTCCCTCCTTAATTGAAGGGTGTTGTCTCCCTGATGAAACCATGATGAAATGCATTTCCTTAATTTAGGGTATTGCCTTCTTTGATAAAGAAGAAAGCATGTGGGAGACAAAGAAAGAAGAAAGCATGCAGGAGACAAGGAAATGAAAACGTGCAAAAGAAAAGAAAAGAAAAAGTAGAAAGCATGCATTGAAGAGAGAGCTGGAGAGAGAGTGTGGGATATATAATCCCCATATCGGTAGAAAGAAAATAGTGCAGAAAGAGAGTGAGAGAGGAGAACCAAAAGAGATTGAAAACAACTCTAAGGGTCTTCGTGTATAGAAGAAAAAGTGAGTTGTGAGAATAGCTCTTGGAAGAGAGTAATATTCTAAGTTGAGAGAGGGTGTAAAAGGGGTATCCGATTGGATACGAGGTCTCGGGTTGGGTATAAACTTGAGTGCTCGAGTTGTGTATAAATTTGAGCAGTGTAATCTTGTACTTGTATAAATCTCTCATTAGTGAAGGTGAAACTTTCTAAGGACATAGGCAAGGATATTGGCCGAACCTTATTAAATCTTGTTGTCTTCTTGGCTTGCTTATTTCTTCTTTCAATTTCTACTAGTAGTACTTGCGTGACGGAGGATTAATTTCCTAACAAATGGTATCTGAGATTGTTAGGTAAGTCCCTATTTAATTGAAGGATGTTGCCTCCCTGATGAAACCATGATGAAAGACATTTCCTTAATTTAGGGTGTTGCCTTCTTTGATAAAGAAGAAAGCATGTGGGAGACAAAAAAAGAAGAAAGCATGCAGGAGACAAAAAAAAGCAGAAAGCATGCAGGAGACAAGGAAATGAAAACATGTAAAAGAAAAGAAAAGAAAAGGTAGAAAGCATGCATTGAAGAGAGAATTGGAGAGAGAGTGTGGGATATATAATCCCTATATCGGCAAAAAGAAAAGAGTGCAGAAAGAGAGTGAGAGAGTAAAACCAAAAGAGATTGAAAGCAACTCTAAGGGTCTTCGTGTATAGAAGAAAAAATGAGTTGTGTGAATAGCTCTTGGAAAAG
Source organism: Rosa persica (assembly GCA_025331145.1). NCBI lineage: Eukaryota > Viridiplantae > Streptophyta > Magnoliopsida > Rosales > Rosaceae > Rosa > Rosa persica. The sequence continues at coordinate 47,419,921 of WFKR01000004.1, read as the reverse complement.
AGTAATCTTTTAAGTTGAGAAAGGGTGTACAAGGGGTATCCGATTGGATACAAGGGCTCGGGTTGGGTATAAACTTGAGTGCTCGAGTTGTGTATAAATTTGAGCTGTGTAATCTTGTACTTGTGTAAATCTCTCATTAGTGAAGGTGAAACTCTCTGAGGATGTAGGCAAGGATATTGGTCGAACCTCATTAAATCTTGTTGTCTTCTTGGCTTGCTTATTTCTTCTTTCCATTTCTACTAGTAGTACTTGCGTGACGGAGGATTAATTTCCTAACAAGTGGTATCAGAGCTTCGTCTTATCGGTCATGGACTGTTCGTCATGGCAAGTTCTAGCGTCTCACATTTCAAGGTGGAGCAGTTTGATGGAAAGGGAAATTTCACTCTATGGCAAAGGAGGGTGAAGGACATCCTAGTTCAACAAGGTCTTGCAAAACCTTTGAAGGGAAAGGATGAGATGCCGGAGAAAATGTCATATGAAGATTGGGACGAGTTGGAGTCCATGTGTGTCAGCACTATTAGGCTTTATATTGCTGAAAATATTATCAATAATGTTAATAATGTAGATTCGGCACCTGAGCTTTGGGAGAAAATGGAGAAGTTTCATCTTGGGAAAGGCTTGCATACGAAGTTGAATCTAAAGCGGGATCTCTACAAGTTCAAGACGAGAGAAGGTGCGAGTCTCATGGAGCACATGAATGTGTTCAGAGGATTGGTAGATCAACTAGCAAAACTTGATGTAAAGATTGAGGAAGAAGATCAAGCCCTTTTACTTCTTACCTTTCTTCCCGATTCGTGTGAGAATATCATCACTACAATTTTGTATGGTTAGGATACATTAAAGATGGAGGAGGTGGAATCGACTCACTTACAATTTTGTATGGTCAGGATACATTAAAGATGGAGGAGGTGGAATCGACTCTCTTAACTCACGAGAAGCGGAGGAAAGCCGATGATTCCCAAGTTTCCATCTTTGTTGCTCAAGATCAGAATCGATGGGGAAGGTCAACTACCAGGGGATCTAGTGGATATAGCAGGCCTAAATCTAAAGGCAGGGGAAAGGGCAAGCAGTGCTACAAGTGCAAGGAATGGAGACACATACGGTTGGATTGTCCGTTGTTGAAAGAGAAGGATGATAAGGGCTCAGATTGCTCCTTGGCTGGTATAGCACAAGCTTCAAATGATTTTGGAGAATTTCTCACAGTCTCCAAAGGTAATTACACTTGTTCTCAACGTGATTGGATATTGGATACTAGTTCTTCTCATCATCTTTGCCTCTAGGAGAGAATATTTTGATACGATCCAAGAAGTCCAAGGATTTGTGACTTGGGGTGATGGCACAAGGAGTCGTGTCATGGGTGTTGGAACGGTGAAGATCAAGATGTTTGATGGAGCGGTTCTCACTTTGGGTGATGTTGTGTACGTCCCAAGGTTCCGGAGAAATTTAGTATTCTTGAGCTAGCTAGACTCCAAGGGCTGCAGGGTTTCGTCAGCAAGGGGAGTTATGAAAATATCACGTGGTTGCATTGTCCTAATAAAGGGAGAAAAGTGTGGAAGTATGTTCTGTCTGATAGGGAAAAATCAGACCTCGAAGGTTGAAGGGAAACGGTGTGCACAAGGATGCAGGTACCTAAAGCGGGTCTCATTTGTGAGTATAGCAGAGACTTCAGTTACAAGTTTCCATGTTTCAGATGGTGGTGAGAAGGTAAATCCTGCTAGGAAAGGGGTCAAGTCGAGGTCCCTCTTCAGAGTCAACAAGTGATAATTGTCTCGGGGCAGTTACACATTGTATTGGCCGATTGAACCAGGGGGAGTTAGGACAAATGCAATTGACTCTAATTATGTGTAACTGCGCAACTAGAAGGCCAATGGAATGCTTGTGGGTATAACAAGTTGTGTCTCGAATTGAGATGACTTCAAGGATTGAAGTAGTGATGCGGAGCTCTCAATGTAAGTCAGAAGGGGGAGATTGTTAGGTAAGTCCCTCCTTAATTGAAGGGTGTTGCCTCCCTGATGAAGCCATGATGAAAGACATTTCCTTAATTTAGGGTGTTGCCTTCTTTGATAAAGAAGAAAGCATGTGGGAGACAAAGAAAGAAGAAAGCATGCAAGAGACAAGGAAATGAAAACATGCAAAAGAAAAAGTAGAAAGCATGCATTGAAGAGAGAGCTAGAGAGAGAGTGTGGGATATATAATCCCCATATTGGCAAAAAGAAAAGAGTGCAGAAAGACAGTGAGAGAGCAGAACCAAAAGAGATTGAAAGCAACTCTAAGGGTCTTCGTGTATAGAAGAAAAAGTGAGTTGTGTGAATAGCTCTTGGAAAAGAGTAATCTTCTAAGTTGAGAAAGGGTGTACAAGGGGTATCCGATTGGATACAAGGGCTCGGGTTGGGTATAAACTTGAGTGCTCGAGTTGTGTATAAATTTTAGCGGTGTAATCTTGTACTTGTGTAAATCTCTCATTAGTGAAGGTGAAACTCTCTAAGGACATAGGCAATGATATTGGCCGAACCTCATTAAATTTTGTTGTCTTATTGGCTTGCTTATTTCTTCTTTCCATTTCTACTAATAGTACTTGCATGTCGGAGGATTAATTTCCTAACACCATCCATCATCATTAAAAATTTATGGAATGTTATAAAAAGAGGATAATGCTCGGAAGGAATATCAAGAAAAGAATTAGGGAGATCCCTAAATTCTGCTTCTGCATCATCACAATCATCCAGACCAATCGAGCCGAATTCAGCTGAATGGCAGCTTACAGCAGAAGCAAAACTGTAGAGATGCAAAAATTAATATCATATCAGTCATCATATGAAGTTGATGTATTTCAAAACTTCCAATGAACATCACAATAGTTAGGTAACTTTAGGTTCAAGCTTTTGTAATTGTAGTGAATAATTATTCCAGAGTTATAATACAGGTACTGTACAGACACTCAGTTACATACTAACAAGGTATCTGAAATCAATTAATATAGAGAAACATAAATTGTCTTAGACATATAATGTTAAAAGGAGAAAATGGTGCATTTGAAATCAAGAGTTTACAGTTCAGTATGTAGAATTGTAGATATACAGAGAAAATAAACAACTATTTTTTTTAATTATATTCAAGCATCAGCTATGTATTCATGAAATAACCCACTTACCTTCTCAAGTTCGATACATGTTGCTTGATGGCAAAACAGAGTTTTGGACTAACTGTTACAAATATCTGGCGTAAAACAGTTGCATTAGAACCTCCAGAACTCTGCTCGACAGCATACAATCCTTCCTTTGCCATATTGTAATACTAGCTGTTCCTTCTGATACAACTTCATTGTTAAAACAGTGGTCTTCCCAGCGCCTGATCGATTGCCCAACTCTGAAGGCACTTCTATTGTAAAGTGTGGCCTCCATTTCTTCGTCAGTAACTTCAAATGGGAGAACCAACTCTCTACCCTCAAGGTCAGAGAGCAAGTGATTCACGACGCCAGATGATAAGGAGTAGAATTTCATCACCAACAAACTCTCACTGACCTTTGAATTTTCAATAACTTTCATCCTTAAACACGTCATCCACTGAATCACTAGTGACGCTAAGATCCTTATATCGGATTACTTCCAAGGAGGCTAGCCAGCTCATTGGAACTTCCAAGTCACTGGTTGCAATTACACACCACAAAAATTAATTATTGTTTTCTAAACAAAGAAACTGAAGATGGAACAGTTGTATCTTCATACTATTCCAAATAAAGTCCGAAAAGAGTAAATACATGCAACATCACTTTAAAAATATTAGAACGTAAGACATACCCCTCAAAATACTTCACGCAGCAGAGCTTGATAAAACCATCTGTATGTCTCACAAAAAAACAATCTAAGCAATTTACCAGTGATTGGATACTGCACAGATCAGGCAATATGTCCCATATTTTTAAAACTTGCATGTATGAAAATATGAGGATAGAAACTGTTTTCTGGAAAATGGAGATTGCAAGGCAAGTATCAATCCTTACTGGGCAGAAACCAAAAATAACGAACAGAACACCAGATTTTTGGTTACGCAGTGAAAACCTCAAATTTTGAGATTAAAAACACTGCGGGGCTCTTACTCTTGAGAACCCAAAATAAGAATCATCTTATTCAAAATGATATGTTCTTTTACAAACTTGAATAGCACTAGCTCGGCTACAATGTTTAGACAAAAACTAATCCGAAGTTTGTCTTTCGTCTTGAACTCCTTTTTCCCGTGAACGATCTCCAAATATCGTTCTTCTTCCTTCTCAGCTCCTCTACTGATCTCAAGAGAAGTTATGCATATGAAACAATGATCAAGAACACTTAAACATGAACCAAGTGTTTTTGACTCATGTGAATACTCAATATATACTTAGCAAACATGCAAGACACCTAAAATATTCTTGCTTTTCAGAAACTCACCTCTCTGACCATACATCTGCCGCCCCTTATATGAGACCAACACAATCTTTTTAATATAAAAAGATTCTACCTTAATTGACTTTTAATGAGGAAAGAAACTTTCAATACCAAATATTCACCAAGCAAGACTCCAACTAATTCTTGCGTGCATGGTCCTCTATATGGCTGCATACATTCTCCAATATCTCAATAGATGCCGTGCAAAACCTAATAAAACATATTTCTAACCTAATTCCACTTCTGCAAGGAAACTTTCTTTTGTGTTAAAGATAATTAACAAATAAGGACACCAAAACTTAAAATACCTAGGCAATCAATAACACAATTTTGTACACAGAAAAATATCTTTAAACAAATAAAAGATATTAAACCCATTAAACCTCAAAGATACTTTCCCATTTTGTATGGGAATGTCAATACTTGTACCTACAATGTATCTCAAATGTTTTACAACATCAGTTGAACAAACAATATATAGGCCTTCCACTTTGAATTTCTTCACAATCATTGAAGAGCTTCTACAAACTATATCAACATTACGTTTTTTAGACCTCCAGCCACTGGAAAGCTTAAGCAGCAAATTGAGTATTGACATCTTTGTAAAAAAACGAGGTCAGTTGCCTGAATGACTTGAGATCACCTAGCAAAGTTGGACAACAATTTTTGGAAATAATTAACAAAATAAGAAGTTTTTGGAAATTAAAGAGAAATGAAAGCTGAGAACTGTAAAGTAGTGTAGTTTGTACCCTCCATCTAGCACTCGTGCACATGTGGTGCATGGCTTTATATATTCTTATGTTTGGGGCTATGTTCTCTAAGAAAATGATAAACCATGATGTCGGAATGCCATTGTTGACGTCAAACTTTTTCGATGCTCTGATTTTGAAATTAAGAGAAGTACCATCGTCCTCACTCTTACTTTTTGGGAATACTTCAATGGCTATTAGAAACCCCCATGATCTCCCTTCTTTTTGTAAATCCGAAACACTTTCAGCTTTAGCATCTGCTAAAATAAAAAGATCCCCTGGCCTAGTTTTGCATTCCTTAATGACACTGTTTCTCCAAAAATCAACTTTAACATTGTATTGCTTTGTTCCATACGGATTGGATTCTTGTATAGAAATTACTTTACCAAATGGTGCTCGATACATGGTTTCCATCCTGCATTGCATTTGAGCTCGAGTTCCTTCCAATAAAGGATATTTGTAAGAAGCAAAATATTGATGAAGGTCGGACTGAAATGATTCAGGGCTTCCAAACTAGAAAGGTCAGGAGGCAGATCGAGCATAAGTACTTCAAAAAACGGACAGTCTATCAGAAAATTAACGTATAAACATCTAAATAAAGTTTTACTTAGTTTAGAGATATGCATAAATAAAATCCTTGAAAAAAAAAAAAAACTAAATGATCGATCAAGTAGTACTAAACATACAAACACATTTCCAGACCAAGCATTCCAAATTTTAAGAAAAGAAAACAAATGAAATCTAACCACGTACTTGGTGCTTGTAGAGATTTTCATTAAAAATATCTTCAAGGGACCAAGAAAACACAATGTCAGTGAAATCATCAGAAGACTCAGAACCTTCCATTGTAATATTCCTCAAACTCTTTCACTTTGTCGATCTTCCACACTTGCTTCACTGATCAACCTAATCAACAGATTATGATCAATATCATGAAAGAGAAAAGAACAAGCAACCTCTGCATGTGTTAGTAACAGTTTAAGGTAATTACAATTTTCAATACCAAAAGCGAGACTAATCCAGTTTTGGATTAGATAGAGATTTGAAACAGTAACTAACCCAGAAATTTTCTTACCCGAGTTCATGCTGATATTTCTTCTCCTCTCCGTTTTTCTTTTCCTTGCCTTGAAATTTATTCCAGCTTTTTATGTTCATCACTTCAACTTATAGCTAGCCTTAACTGCTGTGAGCGGAGAAAAGGAAAAGGCGCGTGCGGTTGCATTCGCATTCCTACCAACACGTGGAGAGCAGCTAGGGTTTTGGTTTAGACAAATGGCGTCATCAGCCTCTTCTGCAGAGTAGAGCGCTATAATTACTATCAGTAAAAGTTAAAGGTGAGTGAAGGCGTTTTGTGTTCGTGGGGTTAATTTTCAAATTCCGAGACTCTGTTTCTGAAAGAGGGGCACAGAGAGACGTGGGCACAATAACAGAGGAGAACTGAAGCGTTAACGTGAAGAAATCTCAACGTTTTGGGCTCTATTTGGAAAAGCCAAAATCCAAAGCCGAAAGGACTGAGACGATCAAGACTTGCTAGGACTGTAGACGATCGGACGGTTTGGTTTGGATCAATTCAAAACGGAAACCAATCTTGAGAACACTGTTTCTGCTATCTCGCCCCGTCTAATTTGCCGATCACCTGAATAGTAATCGTTCATGTGACACAACATGATTGCTGAGTTTGGAATGGCATCCTCATGCATGCAAAATGACACACCTCAGCCCAAGACTTTTTCCCTTGTGACAAGTTTATTGATCGAGAAAATTTCAACGAGACAAACTATCACTTGTAATCTGGACATATTTGTTAATTCCTGCATGAAGGTTGGCGGTGATTAGGGATGATACTATGATCGACCCGGCCCACGTGAACATTCTTCCATCAACTTTTACAACTTGTATCAAAAACACACGTCTGTTCGATTCATATATAGCGGAGTTGTAAACAAATAGAAAACACACTGTTCATAAGGAAAACGACAAACTAAATGAACAGTGTATTATCAATCATCGCCTTCTTCGTGTTTCCAGTTCCGTAGCAGTCAGTTTGAGTTTCTGCTGCAGTGGCAGCATCAACTTGTGAAGGCTTTGAATTGGAACTAGCATACATATGCTTTTTCCTCAGCTTTACAGTCGATCACCGTTTCCTGCCTCATTGTCGTGGCCAGACTTGGCAACAGCCTCATGTGCCTTCCTAGCTAGTTTCGTATTGTGCCCCATATACAGTTCAGTGAAGATGGGCTGAATTTTTTCCGGCCAAAAAAATCTTTGACTTCTCCACTGCAACCTCCTGGAAAGTTCTGCAACTGTAGCCATATTGTTTCCAACTTCACGTTCGCTGCTGGGAACAGAAAATAGAGAAAAGTAAAACCAAGATTAATGAAATCCCAGAAATAGCAAATATAAAAGTTATCATGATGTCTATTCAAGAGACACAACAGCTATCTGAAGACAATTAATCAAAATGTTTATAGCCGACCTCCCATCTAATGCGGCATAGAGTTGCACCAATTCATCCAGCATCCTCAGCACTTCTCTAGATAACTTTTGTTCTTTTTTGTCATCAAGGCCAGACCATGCAGCAGCCAAAAGCCGAATAATCTTCTCCACATCCAACTGAAAAGAACATCAAGGAAAATTCAATACATTGAGATTGAGTCACTGGCTAATGTGAACCATATATAGTAAGAACTAAGCTAGCTAGCTAGTATTACCTTGATTGTTGAGGCATCTGAAAATATATTGCACTGATCTCTTTCCTTTGCTGGTTTAAAACCTTTAAATATTTCCCACAAGGGACCAAAATCCACGGGGAAGTTATTTCTGTTCCAATGCCGAAGGTTTTCAGTGATGTATGTTTGCCCTTGTGAAGAACGAATCATAGAGTGGTTTGGAAACAGAGATCTTACTATTTCAGCCATGCATATGTTAGCCTTCATGTTGATGATAATGGCATCTGAACAGAAGAACCTTGAACAATCAATCCCAAAACTTGCAACCACCAAAGGATTACCGCTCTTCTTAAAAGCTCGAGCTAGCACACCAACATGTCTACTAACAGAATCACGTAAAGATGCAATCCCCCTAAGAACATAGCAAAACTCCTTTGGTAGCTGGTCCGTGATGTACTTCCTCCTCAGCAAATCCAAGAGAATATCAAAGCCCATCCCAAAATTCAAATAAAGCAGACATAACACAAAAACCAATCTCTGCATCAGTAGCGAGTAATACATCTTCCAACTATCATTGGTACACTTTTTTATCCATTTAATCATATCCATCTTATTAAAAAGAAATTCCTGAACCACGTCAGTCAGAAACTGAAGGATGCATTCAAAAGATATTCGAACATCATCAACTATCACTTGATTATGTTCCTCCTTATATATCAGCCGCTCAATAAAATAAGATCTTGTAGTGATTGCATATCCTTGAAGGCAACAGATCCGAATCAGAAGGCAATCTACAAGATATAAGAAGCAATCAGGTGCTATATTGTAGCAATGTAAACTCCAATTCTGTCTATAAGTTTCGAACAAAGCACCATGGAACTTCCACAAAAGAGACACCTCTCTCGGTTCTTGACTGATATTTCCAAGTAAAGGACCTCTCTCTGGTGCCACCGAATATTCTAGAACTGTGGCATTTTTAGGTCGCTCACTATTATAACCTTCTGGCAGCTCTGACTGGATATTGTCACATAGATCCTCAATGAACTTTTTCCATGGAGAGTTGCAGTCTAGATTTTTTATAAGCTTCTCATAAAGTTCATTATCCAGCTTACCAGACCCGAGAATGATCATCGCAATGCATCCCATTTGCCCAGATGAAAGCCTGTTTGTCGAGCAGATGTACTCAACTATGACTTGATTCAGTAAACACTTACAAGAATCAATTTGCCTAAGAGACATCATATCCTCTCTTGATGACCTCATCCAATCTAAAGAAAATATGTAAGAGACAAAATTCTCAGTCGACAATGTAACAAATCTGTGGAGTGTCTCAGCATGATAATGAGTCATCTTCAGAAATTTGGATTCCAGAAGATATATTGCAACCTCGTATATATGGATAAGAGACCGGCTCTGGCAGAACACTGAATCAGAATTATTGATTGCGAAGTTGTAAAGCACTTCAAGCTTCTCCAAAACCTTAATGCCAAGAGAAAGCATCTCTGAACTCCAATAACTCTGAGCATCCAAGACAAGCCGGTGAACATCAATGGGGACCGACTCCTCATTTCTTGGGAATGGTCTCTTGTCAATACTTCTCACCCAGTCAATATCATAAATGAGTGAAAGATAGAGCGGATTTAGACCATCATGAAAATGCCTCCACACCCCTAAATAATTCAGAAAGAAGTCACCATGACTTATGTAATCATTAACATCTATCGATCCAAGATATGCAATCAGGTGTACAACTGTATCCTTCCAAGAATGCCAGAAGTAGACCAGTGAATCAATAGAAACCTGCTTCTCATATTTTTTGTTTGAAGGCCTTTTAAGATCACCAGGCAGTTTTTCTTCCCACAAATATTTTGAAGTGCGTGATGAAATCTGAGCATTCAAAAACTTTCGAGTAGAAAGCATCCCATCTCTAAGAACTTTCATCCTTGATCTGTCATCTTTTCCCTCATAATAGTGAAATGCGCAATGCTCAAGAAATTCCAATTCCATTTCATGAGTCTCATCTCCTTGTGTGGCCAGATCATACTCGTCTCTTGCATGTTGTCTCCAATATTTTATGTATTCCAAACCTCTGTGAAATATATTTCCTCGTAAACAAGAAGAAATACTCTGAAAGAAAAAGTTTCCTCTAGCATACGCATCTGCAGCAAGCACATAATTTTCAGCAAGATAAAAGCACTCCCCAGCATTTTCCAGTTCCAGTTCGCCACATTTATACAAATAAATTGTACCTGCACCAATTAAAAAAAAAAAATTGAACTTATACAAGCAAGGAGTTTGAATGTTCAAGTACAACAAGACACCCTGAAAGGTGTCATGCAACGCAATAGCCCTTAAACTGTCATATGAAGGCTGGCAAAATAAGAAGACCCAATATCGACATCATACCTGCTCGTTCATACTCGCCCAAATCATAAAAGCATCTGGCAGAAGGTGCAAACAGGCCTATAGCTTCAAAAATTGAAGCTGCTTTCATAAGGAATGCATTTGCCTCTCCAGGACTAGAAGAGCGCATATGGTCTGCCTTGACTTTAAGTTCAGCAGCTTCAGACCGTCTTTCCCAAAATGTATCACCAGCTTTATGAAAGCACATTCTGGCCATTTTGTAGTTATGCTCATGATATAGCTGAAAGAAACAAATCAAATGAAGTTAAAATGTTAGATTAATACTGTTGAAATATAATGCTGTCAGAACAATAGTTGACTTATGGTTAATGATAACAAAAGTTATAATAAAACATAATGATTTCAATTCTAGTGAATGATCACTTAACATGAGCCTGCTATTATTAATCTCATCATCAGTGTATCTCTCTACTCATGTCAGGAACTTAGGATTGAGCAGACCTTGATGCCACGTGATCTCCAGTCTCCTGAAGTGCTTGCAACTTGCATAATTTGTGCAAGTGAATCGTCTAGTTCTCTAAGTTGTACAAGATGTTGCCTTTTCCAATAGTCAAAAATTGGGTCGGAAAGTTCTTCAACATTCTCGTATATCCACAGCCTCTGTCTTGTACGGGAGACAGCCACGTATAACTGCTTTAGTTCGGAGCATAACATGCTGTGTTTGGCATCATCAAAACTTGGAAAGCGCTCAGGTAATGTGGAGACCAGCAAATTTTGTTCTTGCATGAATTCATATAGCACCCTCCATTGATTTTTCAGTGGTGATGATCCAAAAAATTTGTATAGGAGTACATCCTACAAAAGGGACAAAGTTTCTAAGAATGCATGTAACAAAGATAGATTTCAAACACAATAACATATTTTTGCTTATATTTTTTTCTCTTCATTTCAACATGAACCAGCATCTTATATGATATATATGAAGAATTGGATGAAGATGCAACAAGGAAAGTTTTGACAAAGTAAGAAAAAAAAGGTACAGGGATTACATACGACATCAAAAAAGAACAACCTCCAGATGGCATAACTAACGATGATAGTAAATCTGCAAGATTAAATAAACAAATATTACCTCGAATTCTAGGCCCTTGCACTTCATTATAGTAAGAACTAGAGCTTGCTCCCCAATGGAGTTAGAGATTTCTTCTCGAGAACAATCATCACGGACCAAAATAACTTGATCCGCACCAAAGCCACCCATATTTTCGGCAATAATCCCACCACTTCCTAGAATTTTTTTGAATAGTTTTTCATCATCTCCAGAATAGAGTAGAATCGGAGCTTCCCCATATATCATACTCGTTTCTGGTTCTAAGACATCAATACAGAGGGGGAAAAAATGATAAATCAGTTCAACAATGCTCTGCAACAACTTCAGTATCCCATCATGGCTTCGGAAGTTTTGTGTCAAATGAAAGATGTTTGAGATCTGTCCTTTTTCTTTCCTATTGTCATGTTTTTTGTTTCTTGATTCCAATACAAACTTCTTGTAAAAGAGATGTCGTATATCTTGGAATCTAAAATCAATACCCCTTGCTATAGTCTGGGCTGTATCTCCAGCAAAAACGAAACCCTCTTCAACATTGCTGCAGATATGTTTAAACAATGCAATTTGGCTCATGGCAAGATCCTGGACCTCATCAATGTACACAAAATCAATTTCATCACCCTTGTATTTTTCACATTTGAGCCGACGGTGAATATCATTTACAAAATCAGCAATATCAAACTCACCATTTCTCATCTTCATTTTCTCATATACCTGAAATATATCATATATTATCTCTCTCTTTTGCTGGCTTAAACTAGAAGCCCGGCCCTCTGACATTTGCACATAATCCAACTGACTGAGTTTTCCATCACCTGCTTCCAAGGCTCTAAGACCACCTTTGATATGAGAAATAATCTCAGTAAAGACTCGTGAAGCATCAAGCTTCTTTGTCAACTGAACATCAAAATGAGGCCAATATGATGAGCTAAACCTTGCATATGTGACCTCCTTGGTGGTGAGGAAGGTCTGCAGCACATTCGCTCTTGATATTCGCTGTCGACCTTGAGGTAGTTTTGTGATGTCTGGGAATCTTTCAAAGTATGAATTACTCAGACTTCCATCAAGCATCATCAAGAACTTATTAAATGTTACGAAAAGAGGATAACATTTTGGAGGAATATCACAAAAAGAATCTGGGATACCCCTAAATTGAGCTTCCTCATCATCAAAATCATCCATATCAACCAAACTGCTTCTGCCGGAAGCAAAACTGTGAACATTAAATAAAGCAAATCCTTTAAAATTACTATTCCTGGGACACATAAAATATGAAGATGACTGTGAACAGTTGAAATAAAATTACAAGGACCAAATGATTTTCCATGACAGCACCCGAATCAGCTAGAAATAAGTCTAAAGAGCTTCAGATAAATGACTAGGAAAGCATGCTATTACACAGAGGGGAGCAAAACATAACATACATGCATCCATGCATGGTGAAAACATTGTCCAAAGATACGAGATATGAATGAAAAATAATCATATTATATTTTTGAAAAATTTATACACATATCAAACCAATAAAAATAACTAGGCATCACATCTATACACATAAGTTTTTTATTTATTTTTATTTTACATACATTTCACATGTTTAGATGTGCTAACAATTATAAAGCATCAAAGATAATAGCATGTATCCATCGTGATCAACAGAACAATATCTCTTACATTTTACAGGGCAGCTAGTTAATCAATAAGAACATAGTTTATCTAGAACTCTGAATGTTAAAACAAATATGGTGCACTTGATCTAAAGAGTTCAGTATATACAATATATGGATCCAGTGAAAGCAAACAACTAATTTAAGAGAAAAAGAAAGGAGCAAATTAACATCTTTTTGTTTAAATAATCCGCTCACCTTTTCAAGCGTAAAAAATGTTGTTTGACGGCAAAACAGAGTTTAGGACTCACGGTCACAAAAAGCTGGTGTAACACAGTCCCTTTATTTAATGCAGAAGAAGAACTCTGTCCAGCTTTATTATGCAGACCAGCATGCCCGACTGCATTGTTTTCAACATCATAGAAACCTTCATCAACCATACGGTGCTGTTGTTCTTTCTGATATAACTTTGTACTCAAAACTGTTGTCTTTCCAGTGCCTGACCGCCCTAGTATATATGTACTTTTATCATACCGGATAGCCTCCCTTTCTTGGTCAGTAACTTCAAAAGGGAGATCCACTTTGCTGTCCTCTCTGTCAGATAACAAGAAGTTCACTACCCCAGATGATAAGGAGTAAAACTTCATGAGCAACAAGCTCTCATTGACCTTTGAATTCTCAACACAACTTCCATTCGCAGAAGAGTCACCAACAGAATTACTCATGCTTTCGGTACTGCTTAGATCTTTATAGCGGACAACATCCAAAGAGAGGGGCCAGCTTGCTGGAACTTCCAAATGACTGGTCACAAAAGACAAACCAACAGAAGTCATTACAATCTAAACAAATTTTAAGATAAACTACTTAAAGAAAAGTTCAGGCAACATCAATTATATAATACTAGAATGATAAATTAACATACCCCTCAAGACATTTCTCTCTACAGAGATTGACAAAAAGATTCGTGTATCTACTAAATATGCGGTCCAATCGATCTGCCAATTTTTGGATATCCAACAGACCAGGCAATAAGTCCCACATCCTCAACACTTGCATGTATTTCGAATCCTTTTCAATGTCGATTGTCAAAACAATATATAGATCATCAACCTTAAATTGCTTCAGCGTCATTGAAGAGCTTTTACATATTGTGTCTACATTTCGTTTCTTGGGTCTCCAGCCACTCGAAAGCTTGAGAAGAAGATTCAGCACTGACATCTTCTTTTGGAATGACTTCAAGTTTTTGAATGATTTCATAAAGTTATCACCAAACAGCACCTTAACAAAATTGGAAGAAAAAAAAATATTGGTAGTATCACTAAATTATTGCAAATTGGAAATGTAAAACGAAAGAAGAAACATTAATGCTGAGAACCAATGATTGTACCTTCCATCTGGAACTGATGCACATGTGCATTGCGTTCCATATCCTCAAGTTAGGAGTTACGTTTGCTAAGAAGACCAAAAACAGTGATGTTCCATTGCCATTGTTGACTTCAAATTCTTTCGGTGCTCTGACTTTAAGAGAAGGAGAGGTTCTATCATCCTCTTTCTTATCTGTGGAGACCTCAGTGACTATTACAAGTGGCCACCATCTCCCCAACTTTCGTAAATCAGATATAGTTTCGAGTTTTGCTTCTGCTAAAACAAAAATATCTCCCGGAATGGGTTTGTGCAACTCCATGCCAGAATCACTGTTTCTCCAGCCATCAATCTCCATATCATATAGCTTTGTTTCTCCTTCATAGGGCTTTGACTCTTGGATGGCATTTACTTGACAAAATGGCGCGCTGTGCATGGATTCCATACTGGATTGCAATTGTGCTCGAGTTTCATCCAATAATGGATATGAACATGCCCCAAATTGTTGAACGGACTCGGGAATCTTTTCCACCTGAAAAACACAAGAAATTAAGCAAAGTGATGTTACAAACAAAATATGTTGTGGATACTAGATAGGCTCACAGAATCTAAAACGCAGTGAAATCATGTAATGGGAAAAGCATTCATGCCTGGTGATCAAGTCAATCTGATAAACAAATTTCACAAAATTATTCTAGATAGATCTGATCAAATACCTGGTGCTTGTAAAGGTTTTCATTACATATGTCTTCAAGGGACCAAGAAAGCACAGTGTCAGTGAAGCTTTCTGAACCTTCCATCATGATCAACATGCACTTTAGGACTTTAAGTCCGTCTCCCCAACATGCGCTTGCTTCTCTTAACCTGCATGTAATCAATTAAATCAAACAGAATAGCTTTTTCTTTGTCAAATTGAAAGATGATCGACGATCTAGCACTGCATGCATTGCTATATACAAGAACAAGGAAAGCCATGCATGTACAAGATTAAATAGCAACCATTTAGGCTGATTACAAATTTCACCAAAAGTGAAAGCAAACATTAATTTGGTAAAGATTTCCATCTACTTACAAGAGAAGTTCCCCTTTGACCAGTTGACCTCCAAACCAATGGTGCTCTTTTTTAGACTTGTACACTAGCTAGACTAATCAAAGCCAGTGAAGAAAAATGAAAGAAATGTTCTTGCCTGGCTTGAACGATGGTAAAGTGAGTTTGCTGGCTGTGGTATTTCCAGCTTTTATTGTTCATCTTAGAATCCTAGTAGCGTGGGAAATGCAAAAGGCATATGCTGTTGGATGACGTCAATCGTGTAATACCTCAAGCGTCAGAAACCAATAGTAAAAAGTCAAAACAGATGGGCCTGACAACCACAGGCCTCAAGGAGAGTTATAGCAAATTAATTAGCGTAAGGACTTCTTTTTTATGGTAATTTTTGTTTAAGGAAAAACTAAATTGACACACAGAAAGAGAAAGTAATATTTCAAAGAGAATGGAGATTTCAAGTGTGTTTATTCATCTCATACAATGTGGTATTTATAGGAATACATTTGTAGTGTGAAAGCTAAAAAAGAAACTCAAAATGATAACCATCTTGATGATTAATTCTGTCATGCTTGTTGCCCCTTGGTAAAGCATGTTTACATAAGTCTTCATACACTCAAATACCTATGTTTATACACTCAAGTACCTATCTATACATTTTAAGTATTTGTTACATGATATAGACATACATAGTATTATACATTTATATTACAACACTTCCCCTTGGATATTTCATGTTCAATAGTATTGTATTGGTGGTGCGCTTCGAAGTTGCCTCGTTAAAAATCTTGCCAAATAATAAAACCCTGTGGGAAAAAACAACCTTGGTCGAAAGGGAAAAAGAGCACAACGCGCGTTGAGTGTGAAGTATATTTCTGGATACTCCCCCTGATTTAGACTTCCCTTGAAGATCGTGGGAGTTCGGATATCCTCCTCAATCCGATGCTCCTTACATGTTTCTCGAAATGGGATTTTGGTAGTGACTTAGTAAATAAGTCAGCTACATTATCTTCTGATCGGATTTGATTTACTTCAATATTTAGAAGTGTTTGTTGTTGCTGACTGTAAAAGAATTTCGGCGATATATGCTTGATATTGTCGCCTTGATGAAACCTAATTTCATTTGCTCAATACAAGCTGCATTTTCCTCGTAAATGCATGTATGTTCATTTGTGGTAAATTTCAAACCACAAGTTCCTCGAATGTGTCTATTTACAGACCTTAGCCATATGCACTCACACACGGCTTCATGTAGTGCAATAATCTCTGCATGATTTGAGGAAGTAGCAACAAGAGTCTGTTTTGTAGATCTCCAAGATATTGCGGTGCTTCCCATGGTAAAGACATAACCTGTTTGGGAGCGACCTTTGTGAGGGTCAGAGAGATACCCTGCATCAGCAAAGCCCGTCAGAACATCATTATCATTTTGATGGAGGGGAGGAGGAGAACGTCGGTCACTATGGATAGTGTTGCCGGTGTTCACATTTCTTTTCTCTCTGTAGGGATAGAACAAGCCCATATCAATCGTACCTTTTAGATATCGAAGGATTGTCTACCAATCCAATGGCGGCGTGTTGGCTCAGAACTATGTCGAGCTAACAAGTTTACTGCAAATGAGATATCCGGTCTTGTGCATTGAGCTAAATACAATAATGCGCCTATCGCACTTAGATATGGTATTTCAGCCTCTAATAAATCTTCGTCCTCATCCCTTGGACGAAACAGATCTTTCATGGGCTCAAGACTACGGTTGATCATGGGAGTACTCACAGGCTTTGTTTTATCTTCATTAAAGCGCCTTAGTAACTTTTGAGTATATGCTGACTGATGGATCATAATCCCATCATTACGGTGCTCGATTTCTATTCCGAGACAAAACTGTGTTTTCCCGAGATCTTTCATCTCAAATTCAGATTTCAAATATGTAGCAGTTTCTTTTAACTCATCTAGAGTTCTAATTAGGTTCATGTCATCGACATAAACTGCTACAATTGCAAATCTGGATCTTGTCATTTTAATGAACACGCAAGGGCATATTTCATTGTTAACATATCCCTTCCCAATCAAGTAATCACTTAGACGGTTATACCACATCTGTCCGGATTGTTTCAATCCATATAGTGAGCGTCTTAATTTTATTGAAAACCCGCTCTGTGGTTTAAAGCCACTTGATTTGAGTAATTGAAGTCCATCTGGAACCTTCATATATATCTCTGAATCTAGATCCCCATAGAGATATGCTGTAACCACATCCATGAGCTGCATGTCAAGTTTTTCGGAAACTACCAAACTGACAAGGTTGCGGAATGTTATAACGTCCATTATGGGAGAATATGTCTCCTCGTAGTCGATTCCAGGGCGTTGTGAGAAACTTTGCGCTACAAGGCGGGCTTTGTATCTTACAACCTCATTTTTCTCATTACGTTTTCTAACAAAGACCCATTTATGGCCAACAGGTTTTATATTTGGTGGTGTCAGTGTTATAGACCTAAATACCTGTCTCTTTGTTAGTGAATCCAATTCAGTCTGGATCGCATCTTTCCATTTGGACCAATCTGCTCTTCGTTGACATTCTTCAACGGAGCGAGGTTCGATATCATCGTATTCTATAATTCTTTTTGCAATATGATATGCAAATGCATCATCAATAGCCATAGAATTTATGTCCATAATTACATGTATACTAGTGTAATTCATGGAGATCTATCTATTCTCTGGAATTGGTTCTATCATTGGAGCGTCCTCCAATGATGTCTCTTGGACATAACAGTAATCCGGAATTTTTTCATGAGATGGATTATTTGTATCGATGATTAATGGATTATTTTGTGTCAAGCTCGCTTTCTTTCTTGGGTGAGAATCCATCGAACCTATGGGTCTCCCGCGCTTCCTGGAATGAGCCATGGGTCTAGCCACTGCATCACCCATAGAGGGGATGTCATGTCCTTTAGTTTTAGGGACATCAATCCTTGCATGTACGTTTGCAGCAGGTATGTGTGATCTTGTCACTTTAGCGATATCAGAAAACGCACCAAGCATTGATTCTGCTACGTTCTGAAGATCGAGATTCTCCGCATTTCTATTTCAGACTGTGTGATTCGGGGATCAAGATGAGACAAAGTGGGGACAGACCATGACAATTCCTGTCTTTTTTGTTGAACATTAGTGCTCTTGTCTCCTCCTAATGACGGGAAGACTGTCTCATCAAAGTGACAATCCGCAAATCTAGCGGTAAATAGATCACCTGTCAAGGGTTTTATGTAGCGGATAATGCTTGGAGAATCATATCCAACATAAAGGCCTAAGCGTCTTTGAGGGCCCATTTTGGTGCGCTGTGGCGGCGTAATTGGCACATAGACTGCACACCCAAATATGCGTAAGTGTGAGACATCAGGCTCATACTCAGTCACCATCTGGGACGCAGAAAAAAGTTGGGTGGCAGTGGGTCTCAGACGAATAAGCACAGCTGCATGTAATATTGCATAGCCCCAAGCAAAAATAGGGAGATTGGTGTGCTTAACCAATGCCCTGGCAACCATTTGAAGTCTTTTAATGGCAGCTTCTGCGAGTCCATTTTGGGTGTATACATGAGGGATAGGGTGTTCGACATCAATCCCAATGGACATGCAATAATCATCAAAGGTTCTTGATGTAAACTCTCCAACATTGTCAAGACGAATTGACTTAATAGGATGATCATGGTGGTGAGCCCTTAACTTAATAATTTGTGCTAGGAGTTTAGCAAATGCAGCATTTCTTGTGGATAAGAGCATGACATGTGACCAACGTGTTGATGCATCAACCAACACCATAAAATATCTAAATGGTCCGCAAGTTGGTTGGATAGGTCCACAAATATCACCTTATATTCTTTGTAAGAATGGTATATTTTCTTTAGTGTTCTTTGCATAGGATGATCTTGATCCTACCTTTGCTAAAGAGCAAGCTTTGCAAAACGAATGACATGCTTTAGAAGTAACTCTTTGGATCAATGTTTGGTTCCTACTTCTTTTCGTTTTGAAGAATGGATGTCCGTGTGAAGTTTTTAATATACGGAGCATCATATCACGACCTGGATGTCCCAAACGGTCGTGCCAAAGCTTGTATGTGTCAGGATCCCATAAATTGTCATTCATGACATGGTTGGATTCAACGACTCTAATAGTGGTTGCATACAATCCATTAGAGCGACACATAAGTTTCTCTAAAACTCGTGTATTTCCGTAGTTTTTAGAGGTGATGGAAAGGAACTCTTGTCCATTCTTACAATGTGTTTCCACATGAAAATCATTGGCTCTTATGTCTTTAAAGCTTAATAGGGTCCTTCCAGCCCTTGGAGCATATAGAGTTTCGGCTACATTAACATTTGTGTCATTTGGTAGCAAAAATTGAGCTGGTCCTCGACCATGAATCAATTGTGATGGTCCTGCCATCGTAGTTACTGAGGATCGACTAGGTGTCATCCATAAAAATAATTGCCTATGTCGCAATATAGTATGTGTGGTGCCACTATCAAGAAGACATTCTAATTCTCCGGAAAACATACTGAAAAGGAATAAAGTTCGGAATATTAACACATGTCCATGACATTGAATGCGATACTTTATTAATAGGGAAAATAGCCAATGATTACATCAAAGTTATTCATAAGTCTATTCCAAATATCAAACTTTAGACAAATTGTTATCACTCAATCCGTTTGGTAATTCCAATAAAATATGACCAGGAAAGTAGAGAGATGTTGGTGGAGCGAGGCTCGCTTATATACCCCTATCTCAATTGCTTTCCTAGACATCATACTTCATTGGGTACGCCACATAAGAATGAGTTTAATACAATTGTTATTTATTGACTAAGGCACATTTGCCATTCTTGGAAAATAGAAAGATGATTATTCTAATCAAAGTCTGTGGCATCCTCGTGCTCTTCATTTACAGCTTTGAAGTCCTCAACGATGAGATTGACATCTTCACTATTTTCATCTTCAGCAAGGTTGGCTTCTTGCTCTCTTACTTCCCAGTACTCCTTGTAGCGTGCAGCTAATTGGGTACTTTCATGACATTGTTTAAACCAATGCTCGATTGATCCACATCGATGACACATGTCATTGTGGTTCCCTCCCTTCATTTGAGGTGCAGGTTGTGCAGGTTGTGAATGTTGTTGATATTCTCCAGGAGGGTTGCTGCTACTACCACGGCGCATGATGCGACCTCCACGGCTCATTGTGCTATTTTCACGGCCGGTGTTGCCATATCTCCCTCTTCCACGTGTGGAGTTGCCATCACGTGTGCCCGCTCTAAAGTTGCTGTTTCCTTCTTTATTGGGGCAATTATATGGACCTGTTTGTCCTTCATGTCCCCTATTATTAGGGTACACATGTCCCCTATTGCTAGGGTACCGCTCCTTGTGCCATCTCTTGGGTGCATTATAATTTGCCTCACGAACGCTCTTGGTTCCAATGAGTCTTGAATTATAATTCTTTACAAGAATGTTGTCGTGCTTTTCGACTACCGACAAAACATTAATGAGCTCATTGAACCTCGTAATTCGTCCAGAATTTACTTCAGTGCGATACTGCTTTGATAACAGGGAAGGTGGAGAGAGTTTTCTCAATTAGCTCTTCTTCTGTGAGGAGTTTTTGACAGAACCTCAACATGGATTTGAGACGAAGAGCTTCTGAATTGTACTCAGCAATAGACTTGAAGTCGGAGAAGCGTACATCGTTCCACTGAACCTTCAAGTCAGGGAGGAGGGAATCTTGGATATTGTTAAAGCGCTCTTGTAGCGCCTTCTATAAATCTTTTGCATCTTTGATGGACATGTACTCTATTCTGAGTGCTTTGTCCATATGACGTCGCATCAAGATGATTGCTTGTGCATGCCTTTTGGGTGTTCGAGGGAACGCAAGGGCCGGGTCTGGTGCATGGATGATTGGCAATATCCCTTTCGATGTAAGATGGTTCTCAACGTCGGTTTTCCAGCTATAGTAATCCGAACCTGTTGAGTCAATGATTTGAAAATCGAGTCTAGGTTCATTCGACATCCTTGAAAATAAGAAGAAAATATTAGTTTCGGAGTTTAAACTTCCACGAAAAATAATAACATTTCCGAGCTATGCTACCAAGAAATCAATTTCCAAGAATCATTGTGAACGCTCTTAGTTCATTGATTACGAACTCTCTTAGTTCGTTTGGAGTGAATTTCTATAATTCCGCTTTTGATTGTAAGTTCCCGAGAAAAAGGAAAAAGGAGAGAAAATGAATAAAAACTAAAAAACGGAAACTTTTAGTATTTAAAACTTGTTGAAATTCGGAGCAGATCCCACTTCTGAACAGATCCCACTTCAAATGGTGTACAGGTCTCAAAAAGATTCCGTTAGGGCTGAAATTTGGAAGTCAGATAGAGGAGACATAGATGAACAACTTTGATGAAGAAAGTATTTTGATCATAGGTCCTGAACAAGATGTTTCGGGACGTGCAAGAAGGCTGATCTGCACATGAACGAGCGCAGGGGCAGCACACGGTATGGCTAGCAAGGGTTAGGAGCTCGTGCTGATAACGTGTTTATGGAAAAACTAAATTGACACACAGAAAGAGAGAGTAATATTTCAAAGAGAATGGAGATTTCAAGTGTGTTTATTCATCTCATACAATGAGGTATTTATAGGAATACATTTGTAGTATGAAAGCTCAAAGAGAAACTCAAAATGATAACAATCTTGATGATGAATTCTGTCATGCTTGTTGCCCCTTGGTAAAGCATGTTTACATAAGTCTTCATACACTCAAGTACCTATGTTTATACACTCAAGTACCTATCTATACATTTTAAGTATTTGTTACATGATATAGACATACATAGTATTATACATTTATACTACAACAATTTTCATATTTTCTCAACAACAAAACAAATGGTAATTTTCATATGTGCAGACACAAATTCTCTTACGATGTATTATTAGTCTATTACCACATTGTCATTGGAAATGTACTTAACTTTCATTAATATGCACTAGTCTTCCTCCACACATGTGCGAAAAATGATGAGATTTTCTCTTCTTTATTTTTTTAATTAAAATATAATTTGTCATAATTGCTATAGTGATTTAATTAATTCTCAAAGTTTTTTAATCTTTCAAGATCATTTTTGTCAGAATTTTTTATTTTGGCTAACAAAGTCTATCATCTTATACAGAATTGAGATTCCTCCTCAATTTTCTCGTTAGTCTTAAAAAATTTAATTGTTCTTGTTGTTGATCATATATTTCGTACATATATAACAAATATTCATTTTGACTCGAAGAGTTGATTTTTTTATTTTTTTGCCAATTTAACTCGGTTCAAATATCATAACAATATCATTTATTCTGAGTTTTTGAATTATTTTAAAAATTGAGCAAATTTTTAGCTCAAAATTTCAGGTATGAAAGAATGAAACACTTTTTTTTTTGGCAAAGCACAAATCTATAACTGAAGCACTCTTTTAGGAATAAAAAAGTGGACAGTTAACGTGAAAACTACCTAAATTTTAACACACTACTTTTACAAAAATGTTCATTTTAGTCAATTTAATTCTGGCAAATTTAATTTTCTAAATTTTTCGAAAAGGATGGGAAATACTCCTTGTGCGGGGTAAATTGGTAACTCTATAATTTCAAAGCCGTTATGTTTCGCCAAATTTTAGTAGTTACAAATCCGCCGGTCGATTCGCTCCGGTGCTTTCTCCCTCTCATCCCTCAAACTCATTTCTAGGGTTTCGCCCAACACCACCATCGACGACGGAACCGATCGTCTCCTTCTCATGGACGAGAGCCTCATCACCGCTAATCACACGCCCTTGCTTCGTCGTGTTTCGATTCCAGAAGACGGAGATTTGCCTCTCCGATCTCCAATACGGCGTGCCGTTTCTGGTTCGAGATACCGCTCCGGTATTCGATTCGATTGATACGATTGGGAGTTCATTGTTGAGGAGCACGAGCGATGTGGTAAACTTCTCTCTTTGGTTTGGCTTTGGAGGATCAGTCTGAGTTAGGGTTCTGATTTTACGTTAGGTTTTTAGGAATCAATTGGTGTTTAATTTAATCTTGATCGATGACTGCAGGTTAGGGTTTCATATTATTGCGTTACAGTGACAACAAAACATCATAGATCGTTGATTTTGGGTACGTTCAGTGCTTCCTATCTTCATGTATTCAATATAATGAGCAATGATGAGTGTGTGGTTGTTTATTTTATCCTTATATTTATGGTCACCGACTGCTCTTGGCTTTTGAAAAGTTGTGAATGTGTTTGTTGATGATGATTGTTCCTCATGTTTAATATTTCCATTTGGTTATTTTCTCGATCAGACTGAAATTATAGAGTGGAAATTCTTAGTAGAAATTTGGCAGATCCAGTTGCCTTGCTTGAGCAAGTAGATTGGTCTTATTTGCTGTATATGAGTTTGTTTGTTGATGTTCATCGTTTGTGATGTTTTATGTATACTACTCAGATATGTGCTTAGATGTAAATAATACCCTCTTGTAGCAAAGAGATAGATGCAGTTACTGTGCATGAGTAGGTAGATGAGTTCCATATTTTTCTTTTTTTACCTTGTGTGTTATTTTGACAGCAATGTTATTACTGAGTCTTTGAAGTGATAATAGATGTGGATAATTTGACTTCATACTGCAAAGAAACATAGATGAGTTACAATGTTGTTGTATTCATGTACCTATTGTATGTTTGCGGTAGGGTTGTTTTCTACTATGGTCATGATGGTCAAGCTTTCAGCGTTACATAAATTGCAGGAGGTAGCACAAGATGGGCTATTAGCTTCCTAAAATGATTCTTTTCAGTTTCCTCAGCCCCATATTTTTATTTTATTTTATTTTATTTTTTTATCTCTTCTTTCAAAATCATGTCAGTTTATTTGTTTATGTACTTATGTTAAGTAACAGGGGAGTGAGGGGCTCTGGCAAAATAATAATGCTTTCTTGTACTTTGCTTTACAGATATAGATGTCGATTCTGACTCAGAAAATGTTGGTTTTGGTTGATTTGAACTGTTGGATCCTTCCTGCAAGTTGGCTGAAAGCATGATTAGTATGTTGTGATAAGAAACAGGTAAGAGAAAGTTATATGTATATCATTTGCCAGAGTTTTTCATGTAAGCATTGCATATTTAAATATTATTCCCATTACTGTATTTATGAAAAAAGATTTGTTTCTGTTTTGTCAAACAATGTGATTGTCATTAGTTGGGTATCAATCTGGCCCTATGGTGATCTCACTTTAGTTCCTTTTACTTTCTTATGTTCAACCTTACAACTGCCTGCAACTAAGATTGGGGTTGGGTTCAAAACATTTAAAGACTTGTCATTTTATTTTGTTAACTTTTTTGATATCCTTCATATCTGTATATCATTTTTTCATCTTCTGTTTGCCAGGTGATCGGGAATTTGACAAGTGGTTGAAGTAGAGTGAAAAATAGGATAACATAGATTACGCACATGGCTCAGTTGAGGATTAATAAAGGTAATAATTAACCATATGTTACAGAGATTTTTACTGCTTTTGGCATTGGTTTGGTTAGCAATTTACTTCAGTTGATTAATATGAACTCGTATCTTCTATTATGTATATACAAATACTTGTGCGCATTGAAGAACTATCAAGGATATGAACTTTGATTTGTGGGTAATTTGTCAAGTATAATGTTCACTCTTTTCCCTTGCCCGTAATTTCCCTTTCGGCTGTTAAACTGTTAGTAATGCGTTTATGATCAATCCCACGAAGTTTCTTTTCCTTAGTGATCCTGTTTTATTTTAGAGTGAAAAAGATAGAATTGTTTGTCTTCTCTTGGTATTGTATGCCTCTAGGGATGCTGTCTTGTTTGTTACTTTTTAAATTTAGCTTCTGTTCAAGTGATTCTGTTACATCTGTTATGGTATTCCATCCAAGTTGCTTGCACATTTTATTTATTTATTTATTTATTTATTATCTTGTCAACTTTTTTATCCAAAGACTTGCAATATCTGTAATATCGTAAGATGCATTTTTGATAGTCGTTTTTTTTCTTATTTGGCAAATTATTTGAGAAAATGTCTAAAAGCTGCTATCTCGCTCTAATTCGTCCATTGAATAAAATTGGTCCACAAAGCAATTCTTAAAATTAGGTGAATTTTTGCCCAGCAAAAGATCTCAGATTATTCCAATAAAAAATTGCCCGTTTGAAATGAATGAGCACAGCCCAATGCAATTAAAAGCAAAGAAAGTGGCCCAAAAGGTTACTCAACTATCTGATTTAATTAAGAATTGCAAAAGGACCACGAATGTTTGAAGAGTCCTATCTAAAGGCCCAGCTATTGTTTGAAGAGGCTTCATCCAAGGCCCAAGTATTGCGTCACTCAAGGCCTATGTTTGTTTTACCCAATAGGACGCCTAACTCTTTTTTAAACCGCCACGAAAGAAGGCCCAATCTATGTAGAAGCTGAAGAAAATGACAAACCCTTGTACTCAATGAAATGGTTGACAATGGTTGAGGTGGCGGTGCAATTAATGCCGCATGCGATGAAACCCAACTCATTTTTGATGTGGCCCAATGGCAGGCCCAATTTGTGTTGGAGAGACTCAATTCAAAGCCCAAGTCACGTTGTGGCAGAGCATTTAATGATCCACCCGACCAGTTGGCGGCTAATAATTGACGCGCTTGGTACCGGCACATTTAATGACAATGATTGAGGTGGCGGCGCATTAATGCTTCATGTGATGACGGCCCAACAGGAGGCCCAACTTCTGTTCAGGCGGCCCAATGGAATGCCCAATTTCATGTTGGAGAGGCCTAATACAAGGCCCAATTAATGTTGTGGCGGCGCAAGTAATGACTGATGAGACCAGGTGGCGGCTAATGATTTGATCCGATAAGTGTCGGCTAATGATTTGATCCGATAAGTGTCGGCTAGTGATTGATCCGACAGTTGGCGCATTTAAGTACAATGATTGAGGTGGTGGCCCTTTTAATGCGTCATGTGCTGAAGCCCAATTTATGTTTATTTCGGCCCAATATATGTTGAAGAGGCCCAATTCATGTTGTACCGGCCCATTTAATGATGGATCCGACCAGGTGGAGGTTAATGATTGATCCGACCAGGTGGCTGCTAATGATTGATACTACCAGGTGGCGGCTAATGATTGATCCGACCAAATGTCGGCTAATGATTGATCAGACCTGATGTCGGCGCATTTAATGCTTCTTGCCATGGAGGCCCAATAGAAGGCCCAACTCATGTATCGTTCTGCCCAATTCAAGTTGTGGCGGCGCATTTAATGATTGAGCTGACCATATGGCGGCTAATGATTGAATCGCCAAGTGTCGGCACATCTAAGGATAATGATTGATGTGGCGGCGCATTTAATGCTTAATTCGATGAAGGCCCAACTCATGTTTTAATTCGGTCCAATGAAAGGCCCAATTCATGTTGAAGAGGCCCCATTCAAGTTGTGGCGGCGCATTTAATGACTAATCCGACCAGGTGGCGGCTAATGATTGACCCGCCAGGTGTCGGCGCATTAAGGAGGATGATTGAAGGGACCGCGCATTTAATTTCATCCGGCCCAATGTAATGCCCAATTCATGTTGAAGAGGCCCATTGAATGGCCCAATTCTTGTTTTGGCGGCGCTTAAGTTTTGCATTTAATGATTGACCTGATCAGGTGGCGGCTAATGATTGCTCCAATCATGTTTGGGCACATTTAATGACAATGATTGGGGAGGCGCATTTAATGTGATACGTTAATGTAGGTCCAACAGAAGGCGCCACTCACGTTTGATTCGGGCTAATTCATGTTAATAACGCCCGACACAAGGCCCAATTCACATTGTGGCTGCGTATTTAATTGCTTAATCCGACAAAATGACAGCAATGGCAATGCTTTTTTGTATTATTCCGACTTGGATATGATACAAGGCCCCAATAGATTTTTTAGCCGGCCCAAGCCTAAACTAATGTTTTTCCGTTGTACCTTTTTTTTTTTTTTGCATTTTGATTTCTCACTTGTTTTTGTTATGATTTGGCAGATTTGCTGGTTTACAATCACATATCTAAAACAGTAGACAAAGTGAAAGGGTAAAAAAAAAAAAAACCCAAAAACCATTGACCAGCAGTGTGCATCACTGCATACAAGTCCGTAGGTCCCATTGTTTCGCCATTTTCCTCACCCTCTTGAAGGTCCCCTCTTCACCCTTCGTCCGCACTGGTCATCACCAACATCCAACTAGCCTATTTGATCTGCAGCATCCACAATGAACTGCGCAGTTCAGAACAGTTCATATGAATTTCCTTTTACTTTTTTACCAAGACTTGACTAAGTTTCAATTATTAATAACTTTTATAGCAAGCACATTAGGCCACTAGGCCATGTAAGAGATATATATGATACAATCATTAACAGAAGTGACATAGAAGAAACCATAACAATAAAGTTTCGCACACAGACAACAGTAAAGATGCAACCAAACTATAAGAATAGACAATTCCTGAAAAATCTTACCAATGTCCCAATGCAAACAAATCTGCATGGTGTGGCTTGGGTGACACTTCAGAACACCTCGGTTAAGCAGATGTCCAATATTGAAGTGTAGCAGCAGACCTCAGGAGACTTCCCAAGTATATAAACCTATGTACCACTCTGGCTGGTTGACTGGACCCCATGTCAAAGATCCAACAGGCTTTTTGATCATAAATTCATAGGTAACTAGATGTCATGGTCATAGCAACAAGTGCATTTTTCAAACGAGAAAGCAGAAACCCCCACAGCTGGACAGCAAAGTATGGTATCCTAGGAAAAAGATCAGCATGTAAAGGGTTCTCAACCATGTTACACAACACAATTATAATTATCCTTATCCAGCCATATCCAGAAATGAATAGGCAGAGAAAGTAGAGAACAGAAAACACTGAAGTCTATAGGAAAACAGTAGGTCTTGGCATGGGGTGCCGCACTAAAGTCTATAGGAAAACTGTGTTGATGGAAAGTTGATGCAGAACAGATAAGGGAAGTCAGATCCAATTGATTGATCACGAACTAATAATCCTGTCAGTTTATATGTTTATCTATACTATAATGGGTTATTCAAGAATCCTTTGTCAGGAATTTCCTGTTGAAATATTTTCTACGTATAGGCCTTGTCTATACAAGGAACGGAGAACACACAAAAGCCTTGGAATATTAGTCTTGGGACCAACCAAGTGAAGAAAATGCATCAAACAACTTGATCAACAAAGAAAATTTATTTATCCTACCTGGTTTCCAAAGTGACTGGTACAGTCAAAAGAGATCACAATCTACTGTTAAACCGGCATAAACTCTCTCTCTCTCTGAAACGAACATATTCCTATAAAAATAACTGTTTCAATATATGCTACTTCGCATATTGTAGTTAGGGGTGCAACTCATCCCCATGACCCAGCTCAGATTTTCAGGTATTTGAGTATAAAGTGTAGAGTCATTCAACATAGTCACCTTAAAAATTTACCTAACAGTCTTCCCAGTTTATTTGGTTGTAGGTTTTCCCTCGCTTTCAGACCTCCCCCATTACCTCTCACATCTCCATCTTCAGTTTCTGACCTCACACCATGTCTTGGCATGGGGTGCCGCACTGATATTTTTCTGGCTCTACCAGAGATGGCAATGGGGAAAAAATTATTAAGAACAATGACCATCTATCTTTGCTAAACTTAAGCGTGTTTAGTTTATGCCTCAAATCTGGGTTCCTAAGGCAATTCTCTCCCCGGGGAAGAAGTCAGATCTGATTCAATCACAAAGATGACTACACTGAACAGCTTTAATAAGGAGAATTTTAGTGTTGAAAATGTCATATTTAAAAATAAAATAAAAAATACTACTATACAAAAACAGCTACCAGGGCAGACAAAAAGGCAATATCAAATGCATTATAGACGGTTATCGCCAATTTTTGTACTAAAACATTGAAAAACAAGTAGACAGATCGTACTAGTTTCTTTGCTGCTGAAAGCCATATATTGAAAGAGACGAGGAATTTTTTGATTGCTAACTGAGACGTAAAGAGATTGTTACCTACTCCATCTTCGAGAACCATAGAATATCAAGGTCGATCGCCATGGATGAATCAAACCACCAACTTATCTGCTGGACTGAACCACAGAAACGACCGCCAAGTACCGATTCGACTGCACCTATTAAATGCCAGCAGATTATGGTAAGCCTATTAGCCCATTAGGCCATATAACAGAGATATAATCCAATCAGTAACAGAAGAGACATAGAAGAAACAATAACTATCAAGTTTCCCAAAAATAGAAGTATATATACCCAAAGTAAAGATGCAATCCAAACAATATGAACAGACAATACCTGAATTCTTGCCATTGTCCCAACGCAAACAAATTTGCCACTTGTTTAAGCAGATACCCAATACTGCCGGGTAGCAGTAGACCTTTGGGACTTCACAAGTATACAAACTACTGTATCACTGTAGCAGGTCAACTGGGCCACATTCCAAAAATCCAACGGGCTTTCTGATTTAGGATAGCATAAGTAACTGGATGTCATGTTCATAGGATAACAGAGATAGTATAGGACTTTAGCTCAACAAGTGCATATTTCAAATGAGAAAGTAGAAACCCCCACAGCTGGACAGCAAAGTAATGGTATCCCAGGAAAAAGATCAAAATGTAAAAGGTAGTCAGGCAATCCCAACCGTGTAACACAACAGATTTATAATCATTGTCATTACCCAACCATATTTAGAGAGAGAGAGAGAGAGAGAGAGAGAGAGAGAGAAAAGAGAGAGAGAGAGAGAGAGAGAGAGAGAGAGAGAGAGAGAGGAGAAAGCAGAAA
This sequence comes from Rosa persica, assembly GCA_025331145.1. Classification (NCBI taxonomy): domain Eukaryota; kingdom Viridiplantae; phylum Streptophyta; class Magnoliopsida; order Rosales; family Rosaceae; genus Rosa; species Rosa persica. The sequence goes on along the minus strand of WFKR01000004.1, from coordinate 47,389,735 downwards.
ACACTACAGTCTAAAGGAAAAACAGCAAGTCTTGGATATCAAACAGTGTTGATGGAAAGTTGTGCAGAACAGAAGACAAGTTAGATCCAATTGATTGATCATAAACTAACAGACGTTTCAAAAGAAAATTATTGACAAAGGATTCTTGACTAACCCATTATTATTAGAAGCAAAGTTACAAAATGGACGTATTGTTTAAGGAATAGGCCTTATCCATACAACGACGAAGAACTCAAAATCTCTGGAATATTAGTTTTGGGACCAATCAAGTGAAGATAATGCATCATATAAGGCAACTTGATCAACAAAAACCCATTCATCCAACCTGGTTTCTAGTTCATTCAAAGTGAGTGATACAGCCAAAGTTTTTTATATTGCCAGTATAATGCCTAATAATATCTTAGCAAATGCAGCACTCATCAATAAATATATTTCAAAGATCACATTATCTACCGACTTAAACATGTAGAAAAGTAAATGTAAATTTCCATTCCTTTTGGTCTCTCTCTACAAAATAAGCATATTCTTTTTCAAATCAAAATTGTTTCAATATATGCTACTTCGCATAATGTTACTAGAAGCCACTTCACATATTGTGGTTAGGAGCATACGTGGGAGGCCATGTGTCCCCCTGCCCCAACTCGATTTTTCAGGTAAAGTGTGGAGTTATTTAACATAGTCACCTTAAAAATTTAACTACAGTCTCTCCCATGTTCCTTTGGTTGGAGATTTTTACCTCAATCTCAGACCTCACCCCTCACCTCTCACCTCTCCATCCTCAGTTTCTCACCTCACAACATGTCTTGGGGTGTGCCCCACCTATATATTTTTCTGGCTCTACCACAAAATAGCAATGGGAAAAGAAAACAAATTTTCACGAACAATGACCATCTCTCTTTGCAAAACTTTTTATGCCTCAAATTTCAATTCCTATTCTCTCTCAAGAGGCACTTCTCACTATTGAGCAAGTCCCTAAGGAAAGAAGCCAGCTCTGATTCAATCACAGAGATGACTACACTGAACAGCTTTAATAATGATAATTTTAGTGTCGAAAAGGTCTTATCAAAACCAAAATAGTATACAAAAAAGGCAACACCCAATGCATCATGAACATTTTTCGCCAATTTTTGTACTAAACCACTAGAAAACAAAGTAGATAGAGAATTAGCGCAATCAGAGTAATTTCTTTGCTGTTGAAAGCAAAATATTGAAGGAGACGACGAGTATTTTGATTGCTAACTGAGACGTAAAGAAATTTTTACCTGCTCCATCTTCCAGAACCCTAGAGTATCCGAATCGCCCGCCATCGGTGAATTCAACCGCCAACATAACCGACGGACCGAACCACTGAAACAACCTCCGGCGCCGGCGCCGAGCTCCCAGTCGATCGCCGGTGCCGAGTACCGAGTCGATCGCAGGCGCCGTCAGATCGAGGAAATTGAATCGAAAAATTAGCCCTAGCCCTCATTCTCTGATCTCTGTAATTTTGTTAGGATCGGAAACGGGAAAAGTAAATAATGCAGGAAATAAAGGAAATTTCCTTTATTCACCTCATCATTCATATTCATCGATGCCTCAAAATGGCAAGAAAACAGAGATGGATGATATTGTCTTGACACTACAGTAGATTGACAAGTGTATCAGGACCACAATTGTAAATGGGCTACTCTAAATGGGTTCAGTACTTATGGGCTCAGACATAACTATTCGGTTCTTACACTAAAGGAGTCTAAGTCGAAGGAATGATCTCCCTAACAACATGTCCTGGAGAGTCTGAGACAATTGCTTTTGTTGGTAAGGTTCGGTGAGCCCAACCCCTTCACTCCAATTGTGGTGGACCTGCATAAGCTAGGGGGCTTGCGTTTCATACAACTTCAAAGCAAAATAATAAAATAATATAAATAAAGATTAATTTCAGTTTATCCCCCTGAGGTTTGGGGGTGTCATCATTTTATTCCCTCTACTTTTAATTTTGAATTTTTACCCCCCGAACTTTTCAATTTCAATTAACAGTATCTAATTTCTATTATTCCTTCCAAATTAGATGTTAAATTTGACTTTTGAGGGTTAAAATGATCATTTCAAAACAAAAAAAATAAAAATAAAAACTTCTTCTTTTTTTTGTCTTTTTTTTTCAGTTTTTTTTTTTCACTTTATTAGGAATATATCCTAAAATTTTTCACTTTATCGGAGATATATCATAAATATTTATTCACTTTATCGGTAATAAAATATCTGTAATAAAAAATATAATTAAAATATGCGATAAAGTGAAGAGTTTTATCGGAGATATATTACAAATATTTCTTCACTTTATCGGTAATAAAATATCTGTAATAAAAAATATAATTAAAATATGCGATAAAGTGAAGAGTTTTATCGGAGATATATTACAAATATTTCTTCACTTTATCGGTAATAAAATATCTGTAATAAAAAATATAATTAAAATATCCGATAAACTAAATAATTTTATCGAAGATATATCACAAATATTTCTTCACTTTATCGGTAATAAAATATCTGTAATATAAAATATGATTAAAATATCCGATAAAGTGAGGAATTTTATCGGAGATATATCACAATATTTCTTCACTTTATCGGTAATAAAATATCTATAATAAAAATATGATTAAAATATCTGATAAAGTGAAGAAATATATGTATTTTAATCATGATTTTATTTTTTATTACAGATATTTCTTCACTTTATTAGGGATATATCATAAAATTCTTCACTTATCGGAGATATATCACAAATATCGTAGACCAGCAAGCGGCTTTCAACCACCTAGAGTATCTTTTTGTTTTTATAAACCTATTATAACTTGTGGTGTATAGGTTGAAGACAAAATAAAAAATAAAATAAAATAAAAAACAGAAAAGAAAAAAAAATTGTTTTTTTTCTTTCTTGAAATGACTATTTTAGCTCTCAAAAGTCATATTTAACTTCCAATTTGGACGGAATAGTAAAAATTGGACACGGCTGATTGAAATTTGAAAGTTCATAGGGTAAAAATTCAAAATTAAAAGTAGAGGGGATGAAATGATGACACCCTCAAACTCAGGGGGGTAAAGTGAAATTAACCCTATTAATAAACAAGTGGATCATATTTCTTCTTTTATATTTAGGAGAAAGGTTTTATGCATAAGATATTAAAAAAATATTACTAGAATTAGCCCACCTTTTGTTACAGTTTGAAAAATAAAATGACATTAACTCAGTTTTAAGTATATATCACTCAGACCTGAGAACTAAGAACTCGCTTGCACGCGTCGTAAAATCAGAGTCTAGTATATGGGTCAGCCACTGGCTTTGCTGATGTTTCGTGACCTGCTATTGGACTGGTGATTTGTTCAAAGGGCTGGAGGACAGTTTTCTTGGATTTTCGTTGCTTGAAGTTTGACAGGATGGGCTTTAACGGCTGGTTTGGTGCAACACCTCTCAAGCGAGGTTGTCACGTCCTGAATTTTGAATAACAATGAATTCAAATTCGATGCATGAATTAAAACAACTTGAAACAAATAACGTTAAGAAATTTTTTCTTAAACAATCACACACACACACCACTCATTAATACATGACCGAATCCTCAAATAGTTTATTATTACAACACATTCTCTCCAAATAAAAATGTAAGCTCAAATGAACATAACACACCTCGCAAAAGAAATTCAGATTAACACAAATGCAGCTACACTAAGCAGCTCGATCACCTTATTGATTATCCTGACATGTAGGATTACCCGCTACACCGTTTGAATAGTGTACCGGGATTGCAACAACACAAAACCTGGTAAGCTTTCTGAAGCTCGTGTGAGTAAATAAGAATGAACGGTTATTTTATTTAATCATAATTCTTTTAACCAAAGTCAACACCCACCAATTTTTCAACATCCACAAAGAAAACCACAATCTCAATAATTGATCACCAAAATCATCAACTCCAAATCACCAAGAATTAATACGAGATCTAAACTCACATATTTCTTATCAAAATCTCAAACGCGTATTATACAAATACGGTGACTCACATACTAGAGCTCTAACTGTATCGTAGCCCATCACCTGACCTAGGTTATGGCATCCGATAAAATCAATCAATCGTAACTTATCATCTACTTAGGATTAGAGCATCCGATATACTTAATCAATCGTAGCCCATCATCCACTTAGAATTAGAGCATCTGATTCTCTCGTATCGGTTACTACGTCAACCATAAATCCATAATCGAGTACAACAATATTCTTTCACACAATAGGATCAACAATTCCAAGATACATAATATTATTATGAAATTAAGCACTCAAAATATAACTCAAAATCACTATTCCAATCTCAAACATATCATCACTCAATAACACACCAACCAATATCTATATATTCAACGTAATTATATATATACGTAATAATTCACTGAGGAATGACCACTAATACCAACTATAGTTCACATGCATTAAAAACAAAAATTCATTTTATACTTAAATTCATTTTCTTACATGTGAGCCGCAGCCCTATGAACCGTAGTCAATCAAGTTCATATTATTTCAAACAAATCTTTATTTTCATAAAACATTTTCACTTCAGATACAATATAATTAAAGTAAATAACGGCATTCGATTCGTAAAATAAATCACGTGAGATTTACTCACCTCGATATTCCCACTGCGTCATCAAATTAACACAATTCACAACCGAACTTGCTCCCCTAAGTAAGATCGTCAATCACTTAATCAACATGACCTTAGCTTAGCCAATAACTCAAAAACATACTCAACGACGATCCAACGGTCGAATTCTAAGCTATACTAAAATCCAACGGACAGATTCTCACGAATTGCCTCCCAATCACTGTTTTACAAATATACCAAGATCCAACAGTCGTATCTTCACCTATGACAACACATAGTCACTGGGATAGTCATACGATCATTATATCAAAACTACAAGCCCATCGGACGGTCCGATCTTCACAGATCACAAATCGAATGATCGAAATTGATCGAAACGTAAAAATTCATAACTAAATCATAAGATATCCAAAAATTACGTATAATATATTGAAATGATCGTATCGAAATGTAGAATCTAAAAATGAGCAAAAACTGCTCTTGTAACCCCCGAAGGTGGCTGACAAAGGCCGTCGGAGTTAGTGGCAGAGTCGCCGCCGGCCACCTCCAATGGCGTCGGGGCCGGGCTGCTCTTCTTCATCATATCAAGCTTAACAAAAAATACCAAAGGCATGCTATCAGAAAACATCAAGAAGGGGTCAAAAATTACCAAAGATTGCAGCGGTGGCTGAAATTTTTCCAGAATCCGGCGAGCTCCAGTTCGACGTTAAAACTTCCACCACTTGGCTCGATCCCTTCGTGAAACTTTTTCAGATCTTCAAGGTGAGTTCATCAGGCTAAGAAATGGTGGCCTGTAGCTCTAGATATAGAGGTTGATTCTTTTTTGAGATCGGATCGGATTTGAGCTCCACCGCCGAGTAGGGGCCGAGAGGCGGCGCAAGGCTGCCACTGGCAGCTGCGCAAGGACTAGACTAAGGTGCTGGACATGGTCTGGTGTAAAATGGTGGCCTGTGGAGGGAGAACTCGATCGGTGAAGGGTGAGGGCAATTCCAACTCGGCTGCACCATGTTCTTCGACTTGCAGCGGTCACCACGATAGTTATTTCCCATTGATGTCTTCTCGAAAGTTTTAAATGAGCTCAAGGCGAGCAAAATTGCTTTTTGAATCAAGTCAATTGGAGGTCGGATGAGAGATATCGGCCGGTGAAGAGAGAGCAGCTGGGGCGAGTTCTAGCTCGAGTTATGCTGTTTCTCAGCCTCCTAGCGCCTCCCACGGTTTATTTTTCACTTCGATATCTTCTAGGAAGTCATAAATGACTTCAAGGTGAACAAAAATTCTTTTGAAATCAAGTCGATTGGAGGTCTGTGGAGGGAGATATGCCCGGACAAAGTAGAGCCCAAAAATGGGGGTAGCGGACGAGGGGAGAGAAAGAGTGAGAGAGATGCACAATGTGGCTGACCAAACTAGAAACCCTATTATGGGAAAATTTCCAAAAATATATATACCAAATGTGGAAATTATTCTAAATGTGATAACTAATTCATATGAATTCCTATTCTTGTGTTCCACATATGCATGAGTTCGTATCGACAAGCTCTACAACTTTCCTGAATGACGTTTTTCCAAATTCTGAATGTATAAAATGTCGATTTTCACAACTCCCTAAATAACATTCGTTTTTGAAAATAAAATCATTCGAACTAATCCTACAACCTCTCCAAGCTTCGTACCCGCACTCATGACCACGAAAACATTTCTAAAGATCTACGGAATTTAATTTGGATTTTTTTTTCAAGGTATTACAAAGGTGGTTGGGCTGTTTTGATTATGGGGATGTCAATTGCGAATTGGGAGGGATTAGATTTCGACCCACTTCGTTTCCAAGCGGCAATGCTAGTGTCTGGCGGGTTCCATTGATCTGGCATTTGGGTGAACTCAAACCGGTTTGTATTCGGGTTTGCTTGGGTTTCAGCGTCTAGGGCTCATGGGTGGTCGGAGTTGCTTTGTAGGCGGCATCTGGAATTGGAGAAGAGGTGGTCATGGGGGAGCCGAATCAGCATCGACGTGGTCGTGGCTGTAGCCATTGTCGAAAGAGATTGAGACTTGGGTTAGGTTTTGCGCCGTTTTGTTAGCGTTTGAGTGGGATGATCCTTTAAGCTGGCGTCAAGTAGGCCTGAGTGAATTGGATCTGGGTGTAAGCCCTAGACCTACTATATGTTAGTAGCGTAGTTTACTTTTAACAATGTATGTGCCTTTTAGTGAATCTTTTGGCCATGAGATTTATGCTATTTCGATGTATTTAATGTCAAATAAGTGCCATAGTTTCTACGTACCACTGTAGGTACTAACACAACTTCTTGCCTACTCTTAATTGGTAGCGGGAGGGTATGTAATGGTCATTCTGACTTGTGAACAATATATTGGCTTATGCCTTGATTCAAAAAGTATATATCACTTAATTTGGCATTAACCCGAAAACCAAACTAGGAAAAGTCATATTATATATATACAGTCCTTCTTGGCTAAGGACCTCCTTAGTTTTTCTTAGGTACGGATTTCCGGTTTTAACCCACTTTCCGATCACATTTTCACATCTTAACCGTTCAGTTTTTAGGTTCTAATGTATAGATCACCTCTGAAAATTTTCAGCCAATTTGGTGATCGTTAAGGTATCCAAAACTGTAATTTACCATTATAAATACGAACGGTTCCGGTTCGACAAATTATGTCCGTTCGTGTAAATTGCAGTTTTGGATGTCTTAACGATCACCAAATTGGCTGAAATTTTGCAGGGGGATCTATACATTAGGCTCTAAAAACTGAACGGTTAAGATGTGAAAATATGATCGGAAAGTAGGTGAAAACACTAAATCCGCACCTAAGAAAAACTAAAGACATCCTTACCTGAGAAAAATCCTATATATATATATATTTATATATATATGAGAACTCACTTTCGATTAGATAAATATTACCCATAGGTATAAAAAGCGAATTGAGACAAGACGAAGTTTAAACCAGCTAAACAAAGAGTAGTTTGGCTAGACAACAAATAGTCTAAATACTAGTAAGTATATTATTATTTGCTAAAGGGTGCGTCAATTGCCACCCTACAATTTCTTTTGTTCACCCTACTTGCTCATTACATCATACGTTTTAATTTCAATTATTAAATTTACTTATCTAACCCATTTTCTCTTTCCAAATATATCTTTATATAACATATCCAATTAAAAAAAATTAACTAAAATCTCTCATTTAATTTATATCGATAAAAAAACTAAAATATGCTAAAGGTTCCAAATAAATTCATAATCTAATTTACTTTCATTTTTTTTCAGTATTAGTGTTTGTCTATTTCAATATATATTAAAAGATTAGTAATTTAATAACTATAAGCAAAAAAGAACAAATTGATTTTTTTAAATTTTTTTTTAGTGTTTTAAATTTTTTTTACTTTCAGTGTTCACAAAAAGTATTGCAAAAGATATTGATGAAATTAACATTAATAGTTTTGTGAATTGAATACCGAATTCGATGAGGAGGTAACAAAGAGACAAAAAAAGTAGTAATTTTAAATTTGGATGGAGAAGATAAAGATTAATGTTATCCAATGAGAAATTAAGTAGTCTTTGTATTTAATTAATTGGTTATGTATATAGTTTTCCATATAAATTTGAATTTTAAAAAATTAGTGTACTTATTAGTCATTTTATATTTGGGTAGTATAGTCTTTCAATAATTTAAATGTTTGTAGGGTGAACTAAGTAAATGGTAGAGTGGCAATAGCCGCACCCTTTACTAAAATTTATTTATTTTTTTCCTAAATTTCATTGAGAGTAGTTTCTAAAATTTAATGGGGAAGGGAAAAAGTAATTTAATGAAGTAGACTAATAGAGATAGCAAATTAGCAATACCATGTGCCTACTTTTGAATTCAAACCAATTTGTGGGTAATACACCTAATTCATTTCAAATTGAAAAAGGGTGTGTCCTTGAATGACGTCGCGTCTGACGTCGTGTTTCTATTAGGACCTCCAAATCTGCTTAGTTGACCTCATCTATTATAAATTATTAAATGACATATATAACCTCTTATAAAATTACTATTAAAGACAATAATTATACAAAAAAAATATTGTATTTAATTTCTTTAGACTTTCCAATTCAATAATATTATATTGCATTCTTTATTATTTTTCTTATCTATTTTCATTTTCCAATTTCACTACATACTCACTAAAGTATTTATATATATTTAATAAGAATTAAAACTACAATCCAGATCATGTGACATAAATTTTTTTATCATCATTTATGTTAAACGTATATTGGTGAGGGATAACAAAAGTAATCATATTATGACCTAAATCCCAGTCTATCCATTATATTTACCCAAAAAAAAGAGCTAGTAGTAAAAAATAACCTAAAAAACTATTAGATAATTAATCGTGTGGTACAAAAAATAGAGAAAATAATTAAACATTAAGAAAAATTACTCGTCATTTTTTTTGCAAATCTACAAGAGAAAGACAATTTAAAAAAAAATCTTTTTTATTATAAATTAATTTTTAAAGCCCAATACCTTGTGTTTGAGTTTTTTTTATTGGATGAGAGATTTATGTAATTTGGTTAAGGAATGAATATATAATTAATAGTTTGTTTGTAAAGTATATGATTGAGGTTATTTCAGGAGCTTGAGTGAGGTTGAGTGAGTAAATTTAGTATTTGAAAATTTGATAGAAAGTGTAAAAAACAAGGAGGTCAAGTGAGTAAATTTGGAGGTTCCAATAGAAAAACTCATATAGTATTTGTATTAGGAGCCCATATGCAAATAAGTATAAAACCAATGGGCTTGAAAAGCACGAGCCTCAAGACTATTTATAATTGTACACGCCTTGATTGAGTCAATTTTGGACGCAATTTTAATCATGTTATGTCTATTGGTTCGTCTTATTCGCCAATGAATTAAAATGTGGCATTATAAAGTTGATTAGTTTGATGTGTCACATGCATGCAACGACACCTTTTTCTTGTGACATGTTGTGACGAACAAGTTTATTAATCGAGAAAGTCTTCAATGAGGCTACCAAATGTAAATATTTGGGGCAAGTTCACCCGTTGGGTCACCAGGTCACCCGTTATTCACTGTTTTTATGTGTTATTTTGTCATCTGATTCACGAGTACAGTGTATTTCGTGCCCTGGATCAGCCTTAACAGTGTTCTGAGTCACTATGGTGACCTGCACAGTGTATTTCGTGCCCTGGGTCACGGACACAGTGTATTTCGTGACCCAGAGAATGAAAATATATACTAAAAAACAGTGAATAGTAGCTGACTTGATGACCCAACTGGTGTAACATATGCTTGCATGAAGGTCGGCGGTGATTAAGGACTGTTTACTCTTTCTCATTTTTACTTTTAATTATCATTGGATCCGGCCCACGTGGAATTAGGTTGTTAGCTAGGGTCTGTAGTTGTATATTAGTAAGTGTTAGCTCTGCCAAATCAATCACTGAGCCGCATAGACAGAGAGCTTGAACTGTCAACTTTCTAGATCTAACTATCCAAGCCGTGCTGCATCCTCTCTTTTCAATTCGGGATCTCCGGAGGTGCGTCTCTTTCCAACCTCTAAATGAGTCATGGTCAAATCTTCAAGTACAGGGCAGCGAGATGGAAGAAGAAAGATTTTGCATGGGTTCATCTCGATGAGCTTCAATATGGAGGAACTTGAGACTTGGGAGATATTCGGATCATAATATATATGATCCTATTGTTTCCCAAGTCTCACGTTCCACCATATGTCTTGATTCATCGTTTTCAGATAATGAATCAATGGAAATCCTTGTTTTTCTCACTGCCCTGTACCTGAAGATTTGATTATGACTCTCTTGGAGCCTTTCAAGGCCTTCTAGCTGACCCGAAGCGTCATCACTCATCACCCTGACCATTCGTAGCAACATCGTGTGATTCGTGTCCACCATAATTTTTTCCATGTTAATAATCAGCTAGAGAATTACTTTGTTTCTTCACTTTTCTTTTTTCATACTTGCAGTTTCTTTGGGTAAGTATAAAAGTACAGTCGACTACCTTTGTTGCATATAGTGGAATTTTCCTGGTCTGCACTATTCGCTGTGTGAATTGACTGTTGGTTGAGCAAACTTGTGAATAACCTGCTTCAATTTCATATCCATCAGTTGTAAGAAATTTGAAGCATCTATTTGCTAATTAAGTAAACTAATGTAGCACCATATAAAAGAGGTGAATATTCTTTAATTTCTGATTTCTGAATTACGCATACGATCTAGGGTTTTTGGCTAATGTCATTGATGTCAGCATGAAAGAGATCATGCAGTGGTGGATGACAGCTTCTGCCTAAGCTTTACTGGTGAATTGGTGATGTTTGTTGTTCTTTTGCTCATAGTATGTGCGTGGGGTGTTTGTGATTGAAATCAAGTCAATCAACTGCAATAATCGAGATCACTATTCAATTTGAGGGTCTTTGTGATTGGAATGATATGTTTTTGTGATCATCAGATAAGTCTATGATGTTATAGGCTTTTCCCAGTTTAGCATGCTCTAGATCTGGCAAATTCAATGTGTCTTGCTATAGTTGAATCCGGTCCATATTAAAGAGTACGCTAATTATGATTCAAGAAAGCTTAGAAACAAACAAGGCATTGGCTTTGTTTGTTAAATGAAAAATCAAAGCATAGTCCTTTTGGTTATTCTCAATTAATCCCAATCCCTGTAGGATTTTCGTCACAAGTACGAGAGCTCCTGATTTTGCCAATTGCCAAATAAATTGAGGTACAATGAATCTGTAGGAGGATATGGAGATTAAAGAGGTCCTTTTTCCTTGGACTGGGAATTCCCCATCAAAGTAATTAAGCAGAATGCTAAGCTGTTGCTAGCGATCCCTATATATACATTGATTAATTAAGCTGTTGCTGGTGAGATTGATAAGATATGGAGTTTATGTACTGTTTTTACAATTGTTAGTTAAATAGTCACCCTCAAGTATAAGAGTCAAGTTATAGTATATGGATTATGAGTAGGGGATATCGTACCAAAGGGATTGGAAAACCCACTCTAGCTAGGGAAAACCTAAAGGGTGCTAGATAAATATGCAAATGTACAAATCACAAATAAGGGCTCACAAATGAACTAAAGTCCATGCGAATATATGCAAGATGGTGTAGTGGTTTGATTTTGGCTTTGGAGATGGTTTCAACTCAAATTAACACAAGATAAAAACTTGAAATGTCAACTAGGCTATGTTAAGCTAGATGTGATAGAATGGATGGAAATTACAGCTTTAGGTGTTCACCACAGCCCCCTTGTACGCATTGATGTTCAAACTATAAGTAAAACAATCCCAAGTATCCAATTACACTCTTAGCATTTGGATAAGACTACTAAGGCATAAACTCTTTTGATTTTATCAATTTTCACCAGATAAGTGTGAAACTAACTACCCTTATAGGATAAGTATCACATCCTTGCTCCTAGATGCATAAATGTTTGAGTTTAGATAATCAAGCAAGCAAGCGAACCAATCCTGGATCTAGGTGATTTTAACTCACTACCCTTATATACACACATAGTGTGCTATCATGCCATTAATGTTCAAAGCTAGCTACTCTCTAAACATTGTTCATGTAATGACAAATGCAAAGTATTTAAATTAGCTAAATTCAAATATAAGCATTCATTTCTTTATTTAGCATGTGAAGATGATCATGGAAATTGTATCAAATAAGATTCAAACATCAATTCATTACAAATTTGGTTAGGACTTTCAACTCTAGCCCCAACAATAGACTACTCACACATATCTACATGAATTAGCATCAACATAATGGAAAACATTAAGCTATCAAAAAATAGAGTTTAGAAATGATTAGGGATGATCACAAGTGAAAGATGATGAAGTGGTTGATCATGGAAACTTTGTCATGGAGATGATGTGGTGGCTTCTCTTGTGCTCTAGCTTCTTCCTTGAACTCATTCTTCAAGACTTAAGATGATGATGATGTTTGATATATGTAAGATGTTTGAGTAGGGATGTAGTTGGAAAATGAAGTGGTGGGATAGAGGTTTTGTGGAGGAGATGGTAGTGGACTGTGTAGAGAAAAGAGAGAGAAAAAGATGTAATGGCTAAGTGTGGGGTGATGCCTTCTTCCTTAAGAGAAGGAGTACTTAAATAGTTGGGGAGAGAGAGAGAGAAGTGTGAAATAGTGTTGATCGCGAAGCAAAAGGGAGCATCTCAAGCCTTGTAAGGAGCATAGAGGTGAAGTATAAAAATAATAATAGATCCTAAAATCAAGAGAAAATGGCATGGAAGTGATGATGTAGGTTGGAGAATGAAATATTGAGTGAAGAATGGTGATTAAGCCCAAAACATGATAAATATTGGAGTGTTGATGATGTTAGTTGAGTTGGAACCAAAAGGGTTGGAATTTGGTTGAGATAGAATGATGGTTAATGAATGTAATGGAATAGATGCTATGGTACTCATCATCTTTGCTCCTCTATGAATGTGGACAGAAAATACATGGCACCACCATGAGTGGTGGTGCGCCACATCTTGTACCGCCAAAAGTGATGGTGCAAGGAAAATTTGCCGAAATTTCACTTTTTTTCTTCCTCTTCTCAGGATTTTCTACAAAACATAGAATTAGAGTAGTCAACATTAAATTAGACTTTAGAACAAGTAATTTCCATAATTTATGACACAAATATATATATAAATTATGATTCAAAAACAATTAGTTTGAGGCTACTAGATAGAGAGGGCATACTCAATCTTCTCAGCACAATTGACCCCTTTTTTTTTTTTTTTGATAATTAGCACAATTGACCTGTCCCCAAAAAGCTTCTCGATTTAATTTTGAAGTCATTAGTGAAAAGGTCCAAAACCATTCTCAGCCCGTCTTATCCACCTTTGTTCATCATCGTACCACAATCACATTTGTTCCTAGGTGAATCGTGGTTGCAACACGACGTGATTAGTATGATATCGTATTGACGTGTCGTATCCACCAATCTCATCACTGAAGAACAAAAGCTATTGTTGTATGATGTGATTGGTAAGTTTGACGTGTCGCATATCAATGACACATCTGCCCGAAACTTTTTCCCTAGTGGCACATTTATGGTCACGTAGATTAGTTTTCTTCCCCAAAACAATTATATTCTTGCATGAAAGTTGGCGGTGATTAGAGATGAGTTACTGGATTGTTTTACTTTCAAATCACAATTGATTCGGCCCATGCTGGAATTAGGTTTTTAGGGTTTGTATTAGTATTACACTATTAGCATTAGTATTAGTATATAAGTAAACGTTAGCCAGCTCTACTGCATCATTCACTCAGCCCCATATAAGAAACCAATCTCCAGATCGAGCCCTGGTTTGGCACACGCAGAACCTGCACTCTCGGCATGCATTGTGATCTGGGATCTGGTTAGTCTTTCACAACAGAGATACATCAACCTCCAGCTAAGGGTAACATAGCGATCTCCTCTTGGAGTTTTTTCAATCTTTGTAAGAGTCATAGTCAAATCTTCAAGTAGGAAGCGGTGAGAAAGAAAGCCTTTCCAATGATTCATCATCCGGAAAATGGATTTCGATATGAAGAGCTTGAGACTTGAGAAACAATCTGAAGTGGGGAAGACGATGGATAATACAATAATCCCCTTTCAAAAATAAGGGGGTTGTATTATCTATAGTCCTCCCACATTAGGTTGTTTCCAGAGTATTAAGTTATTGCATATTTAAGCTCATTTTCCTGATGATGAATGATTGGAAGACTTTTTTTTTTGCTCACTTTCTCACTGCCATCTACTTGAAGATATGAATATGAACCTCTCAAAGCCACAAAGCCTCCCCACCGTAACCATTCTCAAAGCATTCCTGATGTACATGCCGCCGTTCCCAGAATATTATGTAATGAGCTAGCTACAATATTACTTCTTTTCTGGTAATGTATCCTACTAGCTAGCATTTTGTAATTTTTGTTGGGGAAGATCTATTAGCTAGATCAATGTATTTTATAGCATATGTTTTAATCATTGTGGAATGTGGAACTTTGTTGTTGTGTAGTATTCCCTCGTGTGTAGTATACGCCGCTTTCTTCTAATTAATTTATGAATTGTTGGTTGAGCAGACATTCGAAGTTTGAACTACCTATTTCATTTCAGTTCTAAGAAATTTGATAATCAACCATGCAAATTGATGTAGGAGCACATCAAATTGCTAGGAGTGTCAAGGACAATTACTGATTTGCCAACAAAATTGGTACTACCCCCAATCCACTATTCATCTAAAATCGGCAATTGCCTTTGGTTTACACAATGCACCAATAGAAGGCAATTTACCTGCCAATCCAATATTAATTAATCAATTTAATTATTTATAAATGAAATTAAGTTTACAATTTGATTTTATTAGTTATTTTTAAATGATAATAATGGTACACTAATTAATACATCCATTTAATAATGAAAAAAATATTTATGATAATTTGAATGGTAACATTTGACAAAATAATTAACAATATTTAATAAGAATAAAAAAAATAAATAAATAAAAAGTTGAGGAAATAAATATTTATTGCTGACATATTCTTGAGTTTGCGTGTCTGCCTTAGTGGTGGGAGGGCTTTATTCTCAATTTATCTGAGAGGTAGGGGGTTCAATCCTCCACTCAAGCAACTTTTTCCAAAATTAAAGCCAATTTCTGGAGAAAGGACCCACTATTGTACTTTGGGCCCTACCAATTGCCCGACCTAAAGAGTGACCGAGAATTGGTCACCCAATCGCCTGATTGCGTGGGCCCCATCAATTGGTCGACTAATTCTGGACCGATGCATTCAACAATCTGGGCTTTGTGAGTCACCCAATACCCTTCCGGTGCATCTGCTCTTATGGTTAAAGAGATATGATAACAAATATGATTCGATAATGCAAAATTCCCTTTATACCGGATAAGATGTTTCTTAATTTCTGTGCTTCCTAATGTCGATTTTGGCTTTTCGGTCAACAAAATGATCGTATAATATTGGTGGCCTGATATAATTGTCTTTTCAACTAAGTTTGACTGATGATGTAATTTGTTGTGATTTTGGTATGCGAGTGGTCTAGTACTCAAGTACCAATTTTTTTCATACAAAGAATTAGAGATTATTTTTCAAAACGAAGGCTTTTGTGATTGTTATGAGGTGGAGTTTGTTTATTATTACATTGCTTTGAACTGATCAAAATATTAGACTGTATATTCAATCTTTCAGGACAGTTGACCTCCTTTGTCCTCAGAAATATTTTCAGAACAATTTATATTGAACTATAAACGTGTTTTAGGTTGTCAAAAAATCTTTCAAAGTAAGAATTACTCAAGCTTCTAGTCATCATCATTAAAATTTTACGGAATATATATTTTGAAAAAGGAGGATAATCATAATAGAGATTGAACTAGATATAATAGATTAATTTAACTAGATATAATATATTGAACATCAAAGAAAAAAACAAGGACTTTGATATTTAGATTGCTACAAAAATAAGAATATGATGTATAAACATATGATGAATACGTTAAATAAAATATCCGATTAGTAGCATGTCCTCGTTAAAATGATCCTCGTTAAAAAAATTCCTGATCTGATCTGGTATTACCGCCTAAATTACTTTTTCATTACTATGAAAATTAAACTTCACGTGATCCTCCCTTTGACGGATATTTCCCCGCCCTGAAATGTCCAAGTGTTCCACTATGAGTGGCTCACAAGATTTACACGCATGGCAGAAATCCACTGGGATAAGGTATATAACCAGCCACATAACTTGGGTCCTCACTCTGTTCATTCAAGCCTTATCTCCAATGGCCATCTCCAGTTCTTCTCCAAGTTCTGGAGACTGGTCTTTGGCTTCTTTGATACCCTGCAGAAAATCCCACAAAACACAGAAACCCCATTCCTTCTTTTCCATTCCCACTTGGAATGTTCGATCTTTCAACATTATCAACTCCTCTGGCTGCCCTTCTCCAATACTTGAAGATCAAGCATCGATCAACTTGCCAGTCATTGAAGTGGACCTGAAATTTCAACAACTTAAAATCCCGGATGCCGAAAACTTAAATGAATTCCTATGCGGGCTGTTTCAAGACCCTGAGACTGAAGCAATGGGACATGAACAGTATGAGACAGCCAAGAAGATATCAGAATTCAGACCAAACAAATCAACATTGGAGCATGTGACAAGGTATTTGGTACGATCAAAGAAATGGGATTCAATTCTTTCAGTTTCTAATGATTTCAAGACATATGATTTGCTGCCTGATAGCTATACATGTTCTAGACTGGTCACTAGTTGCATTAGAGCTAGGAAGTTCAAGATTGTTAGGACTTTGCTTGAAGTGTTTAAGTCCAACGGCGATGTTGCTCTGCTGGCCTTTGATTCTGCTATGAGAGGCTACAATGAGCTTCACATGTATAAAAGTACCATGTCTGTGTTTGAGAAATTGATATCTGCTGGAATTGGTCCGGATTCTGGGTGTTATTGTAGGATAATGGAAGCTTATTTCAAAAAGGGTGACTATAGAAAAGTTGTTGAATTGTTTCAGGAACTGAAAAGTAGGCAATTAGATTTGACACCATTGTCAACTCAGATTCTATGCGAGTCGTTAACCAAATTGAGGAAGCCTCTAGAAGCTCTTGAGATTTTTCGGAGTATGTCAAAGGAAGGCATTTCTTTAGACTCTTCAAAGATATATTCTGTTTTGATCAGTTCGTTTGCAAGCATTCGAGAAGTGAAGGTAGCTGAAGAGCTGTTTGAAGAAGCAGAAACCAAGAAAATGTTGAGGAATCCGACTGTGTTTTTGAGACTGATCACAATGTATGTTGAAGAAGGGTTGGTGGATAAGACTCTTGAAGTAGTCAAGGCAATGAAGGGTGCAAATATCAGAGTTTCCGATAACATATGCTGCGCAGTTGTGAGTGGCTTCTCCAGGAAAAGCAGGTTGCTCACAGCAGTTAAAGTGTTTGAAGATTTGATCTCAATAGGATGTGAACCGGGACAGGTGACATACGCTTCGATTATCAATGTGTATTGTCGTCTTGGGTTTCATTCTAAGGCTGAGATGGTGTTTAGAGAGATGGAAGAAAAAGGGTTTGATAAATGTGTTGTGGCGTATTCAAGCATGGTTGTAATGTATGGGAAGACAGGAAGGCCAAGAGAGGCAATGAGGCTTGTGGCCAAGATGAAAGAAAGAGGGTGTAAGCCAAATGTGTGGATTTACAATTCTTTAATGAATATGCATGGAAGGGATAATAATATGAGGCAAGTTGCAAAGCTATGGAGCGAAATGAAGCGAAGGAAGGTAGTACCAGATAAGGTGAGCTACACAACTGTTATAGGTGCTTATAATAAGGCAGGGGACTTTGATATGTGCTTGAGATTTTACAATAAGTATAGGACTCATGGCGGTGTTTTGGACAAGGCTATGGCTGGAATGATGGTTGGTGTTTTCTCCAAGAGTGGTCGTGTTGACGAGTTGGTGAAGCTTCTGCGAGATATGAAAGCAGAAGGAACAGGGTTAGATGTGAGGCTTTATCGGTCTGCCTTGAATGCTTTGGCAGATTCTGGTCTGGAAATGCAGGTGAATTGGTTGCAAAGTTGCTTTGAGGTGACATAGAATTAGAGGGCTTTATTGTATAGTGTACAGAATCACAGTGTTTTGGCAAATGCACTGGTTCAATTATGTACTCTGCTATACAGAACCTTAGAATTTCTTTTAATTGAAATTTGGAATTGCATATAGTAAAATTTGTTATACTCCATCGTTCCATGTAGGTAACTGATATTTCAATGCGGAATATACACTTAAAAGTACAATTTGATTGTCTTCTATAACTTTAAATTTCTCTCCAAGATCTAGGAAGAAGAACTTATTTCCACTCTCTTCCTCATATTACCCATGTATTTATTGTATAAAGTACTGTATAAGTTTACATTTGAATGAATCAAAAGAACAAATCATTCGCTAACTTTTGTTGCTTTGCTGTTGACGCTACGGCATATGAAGGCTCCGATTTTAGTTGAGAGCACTGCATATCTTTCTTATCTGCCCATTTGAGCCAGTGAGAGGGTTAATGTTTCCCATCTTGATCATGGCGGCGGCGAAATCAGCCTTGAAATTTGCAGGTTTTGAGCTATACTCCGAGACAATGCTGTCTGTGGATCCTCCACTAAAGAGAACTTGATCTGATGCAAGAAGACCCTTCTTCTGGATCAAGTTCTTGAAGTAGTTGTTGTCCAATTGATTAGGTGTCACCAAATCAAGTGGTGCCAAATTTGCATTACCGACGTTATTTGCTGCTGGACAACCACGTCCGCGAGTACGAGCAAAGTTTGCATCAATGTCACTGGTGTTGCTGTAGATTCTACTGCGGAATGTGAAGCACTGAGCTTGTCCAATTGAATGTGCACCGGATAGTGCAACCAAATCTCTGACATTGAGGCCGTTACCAGAAAATCTGTTGGCAAGGCTTTCGAGGCTGTCTAAGAAACTGGGAAGCGAGCTTTCAGCTAGAGTTTTGCTTGCTGTGGTCGAATCTCTTCTTCCAAGCTTCACCGCCCAGTCCGGACCTCCAACCTATATGCATAAACATTATCAATTCCAACAATTAGAATGAGAAAGCTAGAAGTAGAAGGAAAAAAAAATGAAAAAAATGATATGAATCAACTAACTCACGGCAACTGAAGCATCCCTAGCAGCCACGGCGACGATATCTGCACAAGAAACTACACCAGGACATAGTTTCTCCACTTCAGATTTGGCATTATCTATGACTCCATATCCTCTGACAGAGTTCAGATTAGGCAGAGCATTCTTTTCGCCTGTGATAGAAGAAGTATCATCAAGTAGGATTGATGCATCACAACCCTGCAAACACATGAGTACCGCATTGTAAGTTATGGTTCAGAATGAACGGTATCACTTGGTTATAGCTATAAATTAGTACCTGAACAAAGCAATCATGGAAATGCAGGCGGATTAGGGAGGCTGCCATCCGACGTTCGGCTGAGACTGCTGTTCTTATTGATTTTCTGATCGTAGCGAGAGCATTTGGACAGGCTTTGTCATAAAATGTCGAGGAGAGCTGAGCAGAGGTGGTTGTGCTCATCAAGGCAAGCAACAACAGCAGTGCAACAGAGGCAACATTTGCATTAGAGCTAAAGTACTTCATCATTGAATTTGAAAGTTAATCTCCCCCACTCAATAACAAAACCAATTTACAATTTGTATGTGTAATAACTTGTACTCGAAGCAACTAAGTTAAACCCGCAAGTACTGCAAATGGAGTTAAGGAAATGAGAAGGATTGAATGTGATGGAGAGTACGGTTATAGCTCACATCTATTTATAGGGCATTCTTGAGTAAAGTAGACCTTAAGGTTTGCCCTGGTCACTATTTACTGCTAACGCGTCGCCCTTTGAACAATATCACTGTTCAATTCTGAAAATGACCCATTCTGATTTGGTAGGCAAAAAGTCTTCGTTTTTTACATATGTTATCCTTTGACAATTCTTATTTGGATAAAGTAGTGATGTCAAACAGAATATGAAAGGTAATCATATACAAATGTTGTAGACCTGGATAGTCTGTCTTATTGTAATTAAGGTCTCTAATTGTAATTGAGGGTAATGAAAACAGCTTCTCCCCCATGCATGCATTTGGGTTTCATATATGTAAAGACAGAATAAGGAGTAGGTAAATTTTTGGTCTAGACGGGTTGATGATGGCAGCCCATGTTTTGTTCTTGCTCATAGCATTTTTACGAGTATATTAATCCGAAAACAAAGAATTAAACCACAAAAAGCCACAGCTACCTCATAGGAAAGATCAACCCAAATGTGAACATTTGAATGCTTCAACTAATTTGTCCTTTTAAGTATGCTCACGCTTTCAAGTAACTCAGTTTTAGCTGTAACTCATACTCAGATTGTGCCATTTCTTGTTGTTTCGGGAAAGCTCTGAAGCTGTCAACATTTTAACATTTTTGGCAATCATATTTTACTAGTTCTTATTGTGTATATTAGCTGACCATGTAAATTATCCAAATGATGACTTGGTACTTCCATGGAATTTTCTCTCCAACTTGCAGCACCAAAGATATTGTAATGAAACTAACAAATGCAAAAGAGGAATATTCATGAAGCGATTACAATTCAAAACACAGCCGATTGGCATATCAGAAAAACTCAAAGGAAGCAGTTTCATTCTTTCTTCTCCGGTTGGTTCTCCTTGGTCACATTAACACCATCGACAGGAGGCAATGTCTGCACACAAAGCGAAACATAAAAACTCATCATTCATTATAAACGACTCGATAAATTTCATCGCACATTCTGTGTTGCAAGTTGAGTCAGGCATTATCGAACGCCTTATGTGCACTAATTCATAATGAAATTTTAGAACCAAAAAGAGTATAAATTGTGAGGAAGAGGGATAGAGTGGGTGTACAAGATCGGGCTTGTAGAGACTGTGGACGACGGAGGCTCAGGCGAGAAGCGAGAAGACGACAACGACGCTGGACCAAGCCAGTGAGGGAGTGCCGGTCGGCAGCTTCCCTCCGCCGAACTTCTGATTCATAGATAAAGAGAACCAACCGGCGTCCGAATAGATAGTTTGCTTCGCTGGAAAGAGTTGGATTTGTCGGACTGTTTTCTTTGGTTTCTGGCAAGACGGAGTGTTATTGGGTAAGGTGACGTCTATCATGCACAAACCAGTCAAGTTATCTTCAAAAACCAAAGTGATCCAAAAAAATTTCACACAATAGAATCAAACCACCAGCCGAATATCATCAGGAATCTCAATCTAGAAGAAATGTATAACCTATTGGCAAAACCAGATTAAGGGACTGGAGTAGTAGTGTAGGGCCATGAAAGAGCATCTCAATCAAGTGCTCATGAGTTAACAAAATGGGGTTGGGGGCGGGGCTAAGTGTCAAGAGCCACACTTAAGAGTAGTGCTGTCATGACACTTTGTGAAGGAGATGCCGAGAAGGACGAGCCTTGGAGGTCAATTGCAAGGATGAGTTTGGAGCAAAACGGGGGACGAGTGGCATTTTCGTAATTAAGTGGAAGTTCAGGTTCAATGTACTTCGGCTTGGAATTTGGGAAAACTCAAAATACGAGAACTGTCCGGGACATCGAGACGAGTTCAACGCACTTGACAGCATGTCATTTGGACTTTCTATGAATTAGTTATGCCATATTAGTATCCTAGGCTATTTTGATGTCTCCACCTTGGCCATTTAAGCCTGACATGCTCTATAGGGGGAGACTTGGTGTCAAGCTCTCCACCCCCCCTGCACGGAGCACTAAGTGAGATTTTCCTAGGAACCCGTGGGGGCCTAGGGGGCTGGACATGTGTCGTCAGAAAGGGACGGCATGTGTTTCCACGAGTCAGGATGTCTCGTGGACAATATTGGCCGAAAGACCAATATTGCAGGTCGGCATCTAGGGCGAGGTTTGTATGAGGGCGATCCTTATGCCACCGGTGTTAGACAAACATGTGAGCTTAGGGAAGATATGTCGGGACCCCGTGGTACTCATTGACCTCAGAGCAAGCGATGTGGGCATGTGTTAGGGTTTGACCTTGCCCAAAGAAAAGTGATGCAAGCAAGCACGGGAGGGGAGATCTTGTGCTAAACTAAAAGAAACTTGAGAGGGGCAGCAAGGATGAGTGACTCACTCGAGCGGCATGCCAACAAGCGAGACGGCATGCCTGCTTGGGAATTGGCCTACAGGTGAGAACATGCTTTGGAGTCATGACCATCATCAAGATGAGAACATGATAGCCTCGTTAGATGGGAAAGGCCATAAGGCCAAGATGGTGTGTCAGGTTGGCACTCAAGGCTTGAGGATGCGGGCAGGTGTTGCCCAAGAGCCAAGTGAGTTGTATAAGTGATGCTCACGAGGTGAAGTAGGCGGGCATGTGTTGCCCATGAGCCAAGTGAGTTGTGCAAGTGATGTTCACGAGGCAAAGGATGCGGGCATATGTTGCCCATGAGCAAAGTGGGTTGTATAAGTGATGCCCACGAGGCGAAGTATGCGGGCACGTGTTGCCACTGAGGTGAGTGGGTGGTGCAAGGGATGCCCACGAAGCGACTGAGGTGTGCATGCTGCTAAGGAATGACCCAATAAGGGAATGTGAATGCCAACTAAGTCTCGATGCACGGTCATGCTACTTGCTATTGACATGCGGGATGCACGCAGGTCAGCAATGGGCTGGCACAAGCCGGTATGACACGGAAGCCTATCGATTGGGCGAGTGTCTTAGAAGACCACCATGACACAAGGAAGCGATCAGTTAGTCACAAGATGTGAGACTCAAGTGTCAGTAGCTTTCGCTAGTAAACCCCAATAAGTATGGGGACGATGTCGAAAGGGGTCAGAGTTAACAAAGAAACACACAAAGAGAAAACAAAAATGGAGTATCAAGGAAGAAAGGAAGACCAGCCTCGGTTCAGAGGAACCTTGCTCTGAACCGAAGCGCCTCACTGGCTAATTCCGCTGCGTATAACGTTGGCCCGTGACACTAAGCTAGGCAGAATATATTAGGTAAGGCAGATATTTAACAATCATATACCCTAATATGGCCATCTTAAAGGGTCATTACTTTTACCTTTCTATTCTCTCATTCAATATACCGCAAACAGGTTAAGCAGTTCCGGGTCGAATGGTAAGGATCGATGGAGAATCCAGATCGTCCATTAATAGGTAGTCATTCACTTGTTTGTGTTCTTAATCGGTTTCAAAGAGGGACCATATTTGGAATTAGGCCCACGTAGGGAAATCTATCTTTGTTCTTGACTTTTTGGGCTGATTTAAAAACAAAACTAATTTTGAAAGCAAAAATTTTATAGTGAATTTGATATATTGATGTTTTATGTTATATGACATCATCCTAGTCATTGGCATCATATGACATCCCTCATTTTTTTAATTTCCTTTTTTTTTTTAATCTTTTTATAATTTTCGTGAGAAGATACTTATATTTATTTAATTTAGTTTCGCTAGTTTTTCGAAAGAAAATGGCAAAAATAAGGTAAGAGATGCTTTTAGAACTAACAACCATTAACGTTGCTCCCGAAAGTATAAGGGATGCCAATTTAAACGAGTGTATTCGTTAATTGTTTCAATGAAATTCTATTTCAAAAAAAAAAAAAAAAAAAACAAACCTGCTAAGCTCGTTTTGATAATGATAATATGATTATAACTATAATTGATGATGAATTTTTTTATAAATAATGTTAATAGACCATTTGTTTATATCCTCCATAAACATGTTTATATTTTGTTATACAATCAATTCTTATTGCGATTTGAAGCACATTTAGTATCGTTAGTAATTAT
Source organism: Rosa persica (assembly GCA_025331145.1). Taxonomy (NCBI): domain Eukaryota; kingdom Viridiplantae; phylum Streptophyta; class Magnoliopsida; order Rosales; family Rosaceae; genus Rosa; species Rosa persica. The sequence continues at coordinate 47,365,736 of WFKR01000004.1, read as the reverse complement.
TTCTTCATGTTGCTACACAACTGCTATAGGTGCTTATAACAAGGCAGAGGACTTTGATATGTGCTTGCAATTTTACAATGAGTATAGGATTCATGGCGGTGTTTTGGACAAGGCTATGGCTGGAATGATGGTTCGTGTTTTCTCCAAGAGTGGTAGAATTGACGAGTTGGTGAAACTTCTGCGAGATATGAAAGCAGAAGGAACAAGGTTAGATGTGAGGCTTTATCGGTCCGCCTTGAATGCTTTGGCAGATTCTGGTCTGGAAATGCAGGCGAAATGGTTGCAAAGTAGCTTTGAGGTGACATAGATATAGAGGGCTTGATTGTATAGTGTGCAGAATTACAGTGTGGTAAATGCACTGATTCAAGTATGTACTCTGCTATTTAGAACCTTAGGATTTCTTTCAATTGAACTTTGAAATTGCATATAGTAAAATTTGTTATACTCCATCAGCTGATATTTCAATGTTGAATGTACACTTAAAAGTAAAATTGTATTGTCTTCTATAACTTTAAATTTCTCTCCAAGATCTAGGAAGAAGAACTTATTTTCATTCTCTTCCTCGTATTATCCATGGATTTATTGTATAAGTACTGTATAAATTTACATTTGAAAGAATCAAAAGAACAAGACATTCGCTATTTTTTGTTGCTTTGCTGTTAGCACTTCGCCGTATGAAGGCTCAGATTTTAGTTGAGAGCACTACAAAGCTTTCTTATCTGCCCATTTGAGCCAGTGAGAGGGTTAATGTTTCCCATCTTGATCATGGCGGCTGCGAAATCAGCCTTGAAATTTGCAGGTTTCGAGCTATACTCTGAGACAATGCTGTCTGTGGATCCTCCACTAAAGAGAACTTGATCAGATGCAAGAAGACCCTTCTTCTGGATCAAGTTCTTGAAGTAGTTGTTGTCCAATTGATTAGGTGTCACCAAATCAAGTGGTGCCAAATTTGCATTACCGACGTTAGTTGCTGCTGGACAACCACGTCCGCGAGTACGAGCAAAGTTTGCATCAATGTCACTGGTGTTGCTGTAGATTCTACCGCGGAATGTGAAGCACTGAGCTTGTCCAATTGAATGTGCACCGGATAGCGCAACCAAATCCCTGACATTGAGGCCATTACCAGCAAATCTGTTAGCAAGGCTTTCGAGGCTGTCTAAGAAACTGGGAAGCGAGCTTTCAGCTAGAGTTTTGCTTGCTGTGGTCGAATCTCTTCTTCCAAGCTTCACCGCCCAGTCTGGACCTCCAACCTATATGTATACACATTATCAATTCCAACAATGAGAATGAGATAGCTAGAAGTTGATGAGAAAAAAATGAAGAAATGAAATGAATCAAGCAACTCACGGCAACTGAAGCATCCCTAGCAGCCACAGAGACGATATCTGCACAAGAAACTACACCAGGACATAGTTTCTCCACTTCAGATTTGGCATTATCTATGACTCCATATCCTCTCACAGAGTTCAGATTAGGCAGTGCATTCTTTTCGCCTGTGATAGAAGAAGTATCATCAAGTAGGATTGATGCATCACAACCCTGCAAACACATGAGTACTGCATTGTAAGTTATAGTTCAGAATGAACGGTATCACTTGGTTATAGCTATAAATTAGTACCTGCACAAAGCAATCATGGAAATGCAGGCGGATTAGGGAGGCTGCCATCCGACGTTCGGCTGAGACTGCTGTTCTTATTGATTTTCTGATCGTAGCGAGAGCATTTGGACAGGCTTTGTCATAAAATGTCGAGGAGAGCTGAGCAGAGGTGGTTGTGCTCATCAAGGCAAGCAACAACAGCAGTGCAACAGAGGCAACATTTGCATTAGAGCTAAAGTACTTCATCATTGAATTTGAAAGTTAATCTCCCCCACTCAATAACAAAACCAATTTACGATTTGTATGTGTAATAACTTGTACTCGAAGCAACTAAGTTAAACCTGCAAGTACTGCAAATGGAGTCAAGGAAATGAGAAGGATTGAATGTGATGGAGAGTACGGTTATAGCTCACATCTATTTATAGGGCATTCTTGAGTAAAGTAGACCTTAAGGTTTGCCCTGGTCACTATTTACTGCTAACGCGTCGCACTTTGAACAATATCACTGTTCAATTCTGAAAATGACCCATTCTGATTTGGTAGGCAAAAAGTCTTCATTTTTACATGTGTTATCCTTTGACAATTCTTATTTGGATAAAGTAGTGATGTCAAACCGAATATGAAAGGTAATCATACACAAATGTTACAACTCGACCTGGATAGTCTCTGTCTTATTGTAATTAAAGTCTCTAATTGTAATTGAAGATAATGAAAACATCTTCTCCACCATGCATGCATTTGGGTTTCATATACGTAGACAGAATAAAGAGTAGGTAAATTCCTGGTCTAGAATGGTTGATAATAGCAGCCCACGTTTTGTTCTTGCTCATAGCATTTTTACGAGTAAACTAATCCGAAAACGAAGAATTAAACCACAAAAAGCCACAGCTGCCTCATAGGAAAGATCAACCCATACCTGAACATTTGAATGCCTCAACTCGTCTATCTCATTTCACGAGTTGACCTTGTGAATTATAGTGTAATTTAGCTGACCTTGTGAATTATACAAATGATACGACTTAGTACTTCCATGGAAGTTTCTCTCCAACTTGCAGCAACAAAGTTATTGTAATCAAACTAACAATGCGAAAGAGGTATATTCATGAAGCGATACAACTCAAAAGTCAAAACACAGCCGATTGGCCTAGCAGAAAACTCGAAGGAAGCAGTTTCATTCTTTCTTCTCCTGTTGGTTCTCCTTGGTCACATTAACACCATCGACAGGAGGCAATGTCTGCACACAAAGCGAAACATAAAAACTCATCATTCATCACAAACGACTCTAAAAATTTCATCGAACATTCTGTGTTGCAAGTTGAGTCCGGCATTTCATCGAACACCTTATGTGCACTAATTCATAGTGAAATTTTAGAACCAGAAAGAAGTATAAATTGTGAGGAAGAGGGATACAGTGGGTGTACAAGATCGGGCTTGTAGAGATTGTGGACGACGGAGGCTCCGGCGAGAAGCGAGACGACGACGACGACGCTGGACCAAGCCAGCGAGGGAGTGCCGGTCGGCAGCTTCCCTCCACCGAACTTCTGATTCATAGCTAAAGAGAACCAACCGGCGTCCGAATAGACAGTTTGCTTCGCCGGAAAGAGTTGGATTTGTCGGACTGTTTTCTTTTGGTTTCTGGCAAGACGAAGTGTTATTGGGGAAGGTGACGCGAACGACGTCGTTAGGTTAAGCAGTTCCGGGTCGACTGGTAAGGGTCGATGGAGGATCCGGGCCCATTAATGACTATATTCACTTATTTGTGTTCTTAATGGGTTTCAACAAGGGACCATAGGGACATCTATCTTTGTTCTTGACTTCTTGGGCTGATTTAACTATGCGAAATGATGATATTTTGATATTTTTCTGTTTTATAATGATGATATGATTATAACAAATCAAACTACAATTGATGATGATGAGTTTCTTATAATTGATGTTAATACACCATTTATTTTATATTTCGCAAAAGACTTCTGAAATTTTTGAGGTGGTTATGAGAACCACATTAACATCGTCTATAAACATGTTTATATTTTATTGTACGGCAACTCTTATTGTGATTTGAAGCACATTTAGTATCGTTATTAGTAATTGTTTATTCATATTGTTGAAACGAAGGATCGATGCACACACAAAATATCTGCTAAAACGAAAGACCTTAAGAAGGAAAAACTGCAATATAAATGTGTGGCATGACGATCATACATAAATCCAACTTACATAGATCACCAAATTTAAAACACAAGAAGGCACAACACCACTTATTCTAAACATGTAGGTACGGTATGTCGACGTCTGACATACGATCAGTTTCGTCTGGCCGATATATGCATCCTCCCAACAGATCTAGCTAGCCGAGAGCGATTAGCAGTACATTACTCATTAACAATCTTTGGTGCAGAAGCATCTACGGCGAAAACCGCGGCAGTCGCCTCCACTAAAACCCTCAGTTTTGCAAATAGATGCACAATTGCTTTGTTTCAAGCAAATTCCAGCGAACTTGTGGCTCTGACTCTCACATTTTCTGGCCTCAGCAACCATTACGTTTGGCCCTATCCCTGCATTTCAAACACACACATTAGTACTAATTCAAACTACATCGAAAGTAAGATCAAAATAGTAACACGCAAATCTCAAAAGGATATAGATAATAATAATACCAGCTGTAGCCACCAGAAGCAGGAGACCGACGAAGAAAGTCGAAAACATACGCATGAAAACTTCCATATCTTTTCTTCTTCTTCTTATCTAGCTATGTGGGTGTGTATGAGTGCTGTGCGGAAGCGGCAAATGAGTCCTACACATGGATTCAATAATGCCGATACTCCCCCACTTTAGCCACCTGGTAAAGAACGGGTGTGAGGTTTTAATACAGAAGGCCTCGGCATTAGTGTTTCTAGTATTATTACTTATTATAACCCTATGATGACTCTTCACCGTTCTAATTAATGTGAGATTCAAAGGACTCTTATCTAAGCCACACTTTTCCAACAATCTCCACCTTGGAGTGATTCGGGCTATCTCCAATTGTCTCATGATCCGAAATTCAATAGCTTCATTCACCTCAACCACAAGCATCCAATTCCAAACCTTTTACAATGATGATATGCTTATAACAAATAAAACTACAATTGATGATGAATTTCTTATAATTGATGTTAATAGACTTTTTTTTATTTTATTGGGCAGAGGACCTCCGAAACTTTTGTGATAACTTTGAGGATCACATTATATCCTCCACAAACATGTCTATATTTTGTTTTACAATTGACTCTTATTATGATGTGAAGCACATTTAGTATCGTTATTAGTAGTTGTTTCTTCATATTGTTAAAACGAATGATCAATGCATACACTTGATGTCTGCTAAGACGAAAAATCTTAAGAAGAAAAAAACTGCAACATAAATGTGCGGCATTATAATCATACATAAATCCATGTTCCATAGATCACCAAACTAAATACACAAGATACAAACACCATTTATTCTAAACGCGTAGGTATGGTACGTCGACTGACCGATGGATCAGTACTCTCCGGCCAATATAGCTAGCCGAGAGTGACGACTAATACTAATAATTACTCATTGACAATCTTTGGTACAGACACATATGCTATAGAGACCGTGGCAGTCGCCTCCACTGTACCCCTCAGTTTGGCAAACAGATGCACAGTGGCTCTCTCTCAAGCACATTCCCTCGTACTTGAGGCTCTGACTCTCACAAGTTCTAGCCTCAGCAACCATTACATTTGGTCCTATCCCTGCATTTCAAACACACATAATAGTATTCAAACTACCAAGTTTATGTACATACCGAAAGTAAGATCAAAAGTGTAACACGCAAATCTCAGAAGGATATAGATGATAATAACACCAGCTGCAGTCACCAGAAGCAAGAGAGCGACGAAGAAAGTCGAAAACACACGCATGAAACTCTCCATATCTCTTCTTCTTCTTCTTCTTATGAATCTTATGAATCTTATCCAGCTATGTGGGTGTGTAAGTATGAGTGTGTTGAGGATGTGATGAGATTACAATGCAAGCTTACCAGCCCTTATATAGATCGCACTGAAGCTAGCCGAGTCATCAGAAAGATCGAGAAAACTAAAGGTAAAAAAGACAGAGGAGCTGGGTATAGTAATAGAAGTACTGTGCTGACTCATTTTGCCAAGTTTGCTCAATCATGGAATGGGCGCAGCAAGGTCTTCTCACACATGCTTCTGAATCAACTAATGTACGTAATACTGGTATTCTATGCTCACATTTGTGAATGATAGAATTTAAGATGCCAATAGTTTATGGTAAAAAAGGGGAAACATTAACAAAAATATGATAAATATCCAAGAAAGTTAAGAGACAGGTACCTAATGAGAACATGGTTATAAACCAAAGGTACTCAAATACCTAATGAGAACATGATTATGAACTACTTAAAGCATTACAGAATCGTACACGTACAGAGAATGGAAAAGGGTAGGAGGTTACAGCAGCAATGAAAATCTACCATTGTACCTTTAGAAAAGAAAGATAACACAAAGATATTGGGGATCATAACAAGGACTCCACTCCCCAGAAAGACAAAATTAAACTGACATTTAAACATTTATTGAACTGAAAAAATTAAAAAATCATGGCACAAACTTTATTTTACGATTTTTCAAGCCAAAAAAAAAATAAAATTCATAAAAAAATAAAAAAATTGTTTGTGGTTTTAGTGTTTTGTTAATTGGAACACTTCCTAAAAATCATGATCTATGAATGGTGAGCTTATGATACATAAGAATATGTTTTCAAGAAAAATGAGTTGTTTAACATGTTTCGATATGCGATTTTATTCCACATGCACTTAGAGCACTAAAATTGTTCTCCCAACTATATCTGTATCATTTAATTTATATACATATATATATAGACACACACACACACTATATTTTAATTATGCAAAATTAGAACGAGAATGACAATTATGTTTTAGGAAAAAGGGATGCAGAGAACAGCAGAGAGAATTAGGAGAATGAGTTGTGCTTTCATTGATAATAGAGGCCTCTTTATATAGAAGATTACAAGTATAGAATCAGAGTCTTACAAAGAAACATAATCGTATAATGATTGGACATCTACAGAGATATCTCTAATATTAACCCTATTACAACTCAGACAAGTAAATAGTATTTGGGCCAGACAGACAATCTAGGTGTCCTTAAAAACTCTCCCTTCTGTCGCCTAAACGTGGTGCTCCTCTCGTTGCCTCGTCAAAAACCTTGCCGAGTAACAAAAACCCAGTGGGACAAAAATAACCTCGGTTGAAGGAGAAAAAGAGTACAACACACCCTTCATATTTCGAGACCATGCATGTATCTACATCTCCCCCTGATGACTATGGTCATAGGAGTTCGAATAACTTCCGCAAACGATGTTACCAACACGTTTCTTGAAAGTGGAATTGGGCAATGACTTAGTGAAAAAGTATGTCACACTGTCCTCAGATCGAACCTAGTTCACTCTGACCTTGAGGAGAGTCTATTATTTGCTGATTATGCTTGGTGTTGTCGCCTTTGATGTAGCTTTGCTTCATTCGTTTAATACAAGCAGTATTATCCTCATAAATGCTTATAGACTCATCTGTGGTAAACTTCAAACCACAATTGCTTGGAACATGCGTAATTATGGATCCAATCCACATACATTCATGAACTACTTCATGAAGAGTAATAAACTCTACATGGATCGAAGATATAGCGAGTAGAATCAGTTTTGTAAACCTCCAAGCTATCATGGTCTTACCTATGGTGAACACATAACCAATTTGGTATTGACCTTTGTGTGGATTAGAGAGATACCCAACATCAGCAAAACCTTCCAAAACACTAATGTTGTTTTGAGATGGGGATAGGTAATGCAGGCCAGTGTTGGCGGCATTCCTGGTGTGTGATGGGTCTGAATCCATCATCTTTCTATAGGGATAGAACAAGCTCATATCAATCGTACATCTCAAGTATCAAAAGTTTTTTTTTTTACCAATCCAATGGCGTCGTGTTGGCGTACAGCTATATCTAGCTAACAAGTTCACTAAAAATGAGAGTAATAAACTCTACATGGATCGAAGATATAGCGAGTAGAATCTGTTTTGTAAACCTCCAAGTTATCATAGTCTTACCAATGGTGAACACATAACCAATTTGGTATTGACCTTTGTGTGGGTTAGAGAGATACCCAACATCAGCAAAACCTTCCAAAACACTAATGTTGTTTTGAGATGGGGATAGGTAATGCAGGCCAGTGTTGGCGGCATTCCTGGTGTGTGATGGGTCTGAATCAATCATCTCTCTATAGGGATAGAACAAGCTCATATCAATCGTACATCTCAAGTATCAAAAGTTTTTTTTTTTTTTTACCAATCCAATGGCATCGCATTGGCCCAAAGCTATATCTAGCTAACAAGTTCACTAAAAATGAGATGTCTGGTCTTGCGTATTGAGCTAAGTACAATAATACGCCTATTGTACTTAAGTAGGGCACTTCTGCCTCTAGCACATCTTCATCATCGTCTTTCAGATGAAGAGAATCATTTTTAGGATCAAGACTACGGACGATCCTGGGTGTGCTTGAAGGCTTGACCTTGTCAAAACGCCTAAGCATCTATCAACACGATGCTTAAGTTTCAAACCGAGATAAAATCGTGTTCTCCTAAGATCCTTCATCTCAAACTCGGATTTCAAGTGTTTAGCGGTTCCCCATAACTCTTTAAGGGCTTTCAATGAAGATCATGTCACCAATATGAACTGTGATAGAATCCGGAACTTATCCTAGAGACACATGGGTATTTACATATCCTTACCCAATCAAGTAGTCACTTAGTGAGCATTTCGACCTCATTGCAAATGCGTTCCGTGGTCTAGATCCACTTGACTTGGGTAGATGAAGTTCACAATGAACCTTCATGTATATTCTGTATCTAGATCGGCATAGAGATACGTAGTGACCACATTCGTAAGGTGCATCTTCAATTATTCAGAAACTACCAAACTGACAAGGTAGTGGAGTGCAATGACATCTATTACGAGAGAATATGTCTCATTGTAGTTGATTTCAAGGCATTTTGTGAGAAGGCTTGTGCCATAAGGTGAGATTACCATCTACTTTTCTCATCACGCTTTCTAACAAAGACCCATTAGTCGACATGTTTTGTGTTAGAAGGTGTTTGCATCACTGGCTCTATAAACCTTCCTCTTCGTTAGAGAATCCAACTTAACATGGATCGCATATTTTCATTTAGGCCAAATTTCTCTACGTTGGCATTCATCATCAACGGAGTATGGTTCGATATCATTGGACTCAACGAACTCATGCGCAATGAAATGCGTGAATACATCATCTATCATGATGGAGTTTCTATCCTACGTCTTATGTACACTAGTGTAATATATCAGTGATCGAGCTCTATATTCTCATAAATAGGTTCTGACGTTAAGGCGTCCCTCAACGATAACCATAATCCGAAACATTCTCATGAGATGAATTTTGAGTGTCAATGATCAAATGATCGAAATGTGCCAAAGTATCATTTGAACCCACGGGCCTTCCACACATCCTAGCTGGGGCCATGGCCTATAACTCTAGAATGCCACTCTCTATAGCGTTGACACCATGCCTACCTCTATGTAGGGTGGCACTACGTCCTCTCGTATGGACGTCCATCATTGTAGGCAAGTTTGCAGCAGGTATGTGTGATCTCAGTGGAGATCTAAATGAGACATAGTGGAGACATACCATGACAATTCCTATCGTTCTTGTTGAACATCCGTGTTCTTATCTCCCCCCTAACGACGGGAAGACTATCTCATCAAAGTGACAATCTTCAAGGCATGCGGTAAAGAGATCGCTTAGCAAAGGCATTAAGTGATAGACGATGGAGTCTCATATCCTACGTATATGCCTATTCGTCTGTGAGGACCCAACTTTTTGTGTTATGGCGGTGCAATAGGCACATAAATGGTACATTCAAATATGCGTAAGTACGAGATACTCATACCCAATTACTAGCTGTAACGCAAAGATTGTTCGAGTGGTGGTGGGTCGTAGACAAATTAGCATAACTGCATACGATATTGCATCATCCCAAGCGGATATAGGGAGAAATGTCCGGGCTACCATAGTAATCGTTTCGGCGAGACCATTTGGGGATATGATATCCAATATCAGTCCCAGTAATATGCAATAATCATCGAAAGTTTTCGATGTAAACTCTCTAGCATTGTCAAGTCCAATTGACTAAATAGGGTGATCCAGGTAGTGAGCCCGTCATCATATGATATGTACTAGGAGTGTAGTATAACCAACATGACAAGTGGACAATGACATAACACGTGACCAACATGTTTTCGTCTCAACCAACGTCATGAGATATTTAAACGTCCGCAAATTGGTTGAATAGGTCCACAGAATCCCCTCAGATTCTATGTAAGAACAGAATGAGTATTTTTTTATCCTTTGCGTAGGACGGTCTCAGTCCTAATGTCCCTAGGAACAAGTTTTGTAGAATGAGCGAGAGATCTTAGAGGTAGTCAATGAAGATTTTGGTTAGGCCAGAGCATCTGAAACTCTATTAGAAGTAAAATTGGTGATCACATCACCTACCATGGAGTCATGACCATGGGGAATATCATCCATGGTGTCATGCCCATGGGAAACTTTAACCATGGTGTCATTAAAGTGGACGGTGGTGGCCCTAGGCCGGCGGTGGACTACGACAACGGTAGAGGTAACAGCGGCGGCGGTCACACTTAGTGTAGGAATCAACTTTTGATTCATGCTTCATTTTGCTCGAAAGAATGAATGTCTGTGTGATGTCTTTAGTAGACGAATCATCATATCATGACTAGGATGACCTATCATGTCATGACAAAGCCAATATATGTCTAAATCTAAGAGATTTTCTCTCATGAATTTATTGGATTTAATAGCTCAAATAGTGGTGACATAAATTCTACTAGAGAGACATATAAATTTCTCTAAGATGTGTCTTTATTTGCAATCATTAGAAGTAGTGCAAATGAACTCTTTTCCGTTCTCTACATGCGTTTCAGCATGGAATCCTGTTGGCTCGAATGGCTCAATAGAGTTCAATTCGCCCTAGGATTGTAGAGAGTTTCTGTGGCCGTAATCAAGATGCCATTTGGCAAGCCAAATTTGGGCCATTCCATATCCTTGAACTAATTCTGATAGCCCAGCCATCATAATCACAGAGATATGATCATAATCAAAATGGAGTCATAATGAAAAGAACTCGAAATTTTATTCATAAGCCAACAGAGTACATCATTGTTTCTTAACCATTAAGAAAATGGAATCCAAATACTAGCTAATGCAAAACAATGGTAGTCATTTGACTTCGTTCGGTAACTCCAAAATAAATATGACCAGGTGAGTAGAGAGATGTCGGTGGAGCAAAGTTCTCTTAAGTACCACTTATCTCAAAACCTTCTTAGACATGATACTCATTCTGGATAAGCCTAGTTGAAGAAAAACTGAACCAATGACATTTACTACAAAGTATATGGCAATTGCCTATTATATCTCTTCGGTTCCGTGTTCGCTTATTTTGGCAGTTACCTTCCTCATTAGAGTGAGAATATGGACCAAAACGTCCAGAAATATCCCTAGATTTAGGGTTTCGCTCTTGGCGCTCTCCCTTAAGGCGCGACTATAATTGGACTCTGAAATATTCTCTATTCCCACGGGCCTCGAATTATAGTTCTTCACAAGGATATTGTCATGCTTTTTAGCAACATTCATAGCTCCAATGAGCTCATGGAACCTTATTATCCATCCTACAGTAACATCGATTCGATAGTTCTTAGCAACCATCAGAGCAGAGACGAGGAAGGTAGAGAGAGTCTTCTCAATCAACATTGCATATGTGATATCTTTTCCACAAAATTCCATTAAGGATTTAATGCAAAGTGCTTCCGAGTTGTAGTCAAGAACTATCTTGAAATCACAGAAGCGGAGATTATGTCATCTCACTTCTAGGTCAGAAAGCAGGGAGTCACGGAAATTGCCAAAGCGTTCTTCGAGTGAGACCCACAGCCTTATGGGATATTCTTCATTCATATACTCGTATTGGAGCTAATCATCCATATGACTAGTAAATAGGATGATGGTTTTCACCTTATTTACCTCTAAGACTGCTCTATTTGCTTCGAAAGCTTGAGCTTGCTCAACAGTTAGCACGTCTTGTCTAGGCTCAAGAATCGTATCCAGGATTCCTTGGGCCTTGAGATGCTGGCAGACATCACTAATCCACATGTGATATAAAGAGCCAGTTGTTCCCAATGGAGTGAAGTCCAATTTGTTCAGTTACTTATCCTAAAAGAGAACAAGAAAAATGGTTAGTTTCGGGGCAAAAAGGCTACCACGAAAACAATAAAAATTTCTGATCGTAGTCGCTATGAAGAAATTCGATTCCAAGAGATATTGGATTAGATCGAAACAATGATGTGTGTGTGGTCGATTGTATATTCTTAACAAGCTCCAATATTGGAGATCTCAACAAACTATAAGTTTGGAGATAGCACAAACCCCCACAGTTCGGCTTAGGTCTCCCCATGAAAGAAGAAAATGGGGGTAGAAGAAGGGATGTTGCAAGTCCCCGAGAAAAAGAAAAGAAATTGAAAGTACTTGAAAGCGGGAACTTTAATAAAAAAAATTACCTTGAAATAGACAAAAAAGGGGTCACCGGAGCTTTTTTTTTTTTTTTGCCGAATTTGGCCGGAAAAGGTGCTTCTTGCCAATGACTAGTCAGTGGTGTCTGAAACTGGTCGGTGGAGGCCGAAATTACCCTAAAAACGTTTCTGTCAAGTTTTAGACCCGTTCTTAGAATGATCTGACCGGTTCTGGAATCGTGAGGTCGATAGGCTTCTGATGACAAAATTTTACAACAATCGGAGATTTGGAAGGCGGCGAACCAGCAGGAGGATTTGCTGCGGATGGTTTTGAGCTTCCGGAGGCCAGTTCGGTAACTTTCTTGCTGGTTCTGGTGGATCTGCCGCCTGTTCTGGACTTTGGAGTCGAGGGCTTCAAGGTGTGTGCCGGAGGCAGAAAGGGTTTCAAGGTTTTGTATTCGAATTTAGGGTTTTAGCTTCTTGAATCAGGGTTTGGCTATTTGTTTCATGGTTAGGGCTTCGTGCTGATAATGTGTTTTAAGAAAAAGGGATGTAGAGAACAGCAGAGAGAATTGGAAGCATGAGTTGTGCTTTCATTGATAATAGGAGTCTCTTTATATAGAGGATTATAAGCATATAATCAAAGTCTTACAAGGAAACATAATCGTATAATGATTGGATATCTATGAAGATATCCCCGAGAATATCTCTAATATTAATCATATTACAACTCAGACAAGTAAATAGAGTTGGGTCAGACACACAATGTAGGTGTCTTTAAACAAATTAAATTTAGATCTTCTACTTTTATTCATCATTTTCTATCTGAACCGTTTCTATTTTAAACCGTACTTACTTAGTTCAATGACAAATAGATCGTTGGATTGATGACTCCCTATTAGAGAGATATTAAGACGTTGTTAATTAGTTGTTACATATATATATAGTTTACTTAAAACATACATCACAACACAAACCCATTGCATACAATTGGGCTTCTTGTTTCAAACAGCGTGTACGTCGACTCACCAATGGATACATCAATGTTCACCAACCAATCCATCCTCCCAACACTGCTAGTTAATTGAGAGTGATTAGTTAGTGCATCTCTGGCGAGGACCACGGCAAGCGCCTCTGGTGATGAAGCCCTCAGTTCGGCAAACAGCGGCACAGTCGCTATCCCTAAAGCAAGTTCCAATGAACGTGCTGCCCAGACACTCATCAGTCGCAACCTTAGCAACCATTGCATTTGGCTCCATCCCTGCATGTAACACATGTATGTACACACATTAGTAATATTCAATTTTCGAACTACAAGTTCATATACATATAGAAATTAAGATCAAAATACCATGTAAGACGTAATAAATCTCAGAAGGATATGTGCTTATATTAATACCAGTAGCCAACAGAAGGAGGAGCACCAAGAGAGTCAAAAACAGGCCCATGCAACCCTCCACACGGAGGAGCAGTAAGAGAGTCGAAAACATGCCCATGCAACCCTCCATATATATCTTCTGTATATTCTTCTTGTTATCTATGTGTGTGTGTTGAGAATGAGATGAGATTACACTACAACCTCACCAGCCCTTACAAAGCTGTGTACTGAAGCTAAGCCGGCGTGCTATATTATCAGAATATGGATAAACTTAAGAGGTCGAATAGTACGTCAGCTAGTTTTAAGTTTGCCTTTTAAGCAGGGTTTGGCATTAGCTTTTTCCTTTTTAGATCATAGCCAGCCAATAGTGTACTTACTAAATCAAGTACTTTGCAGACTCGATCAGTTCGCTAAATCATATATAAGCAGCATGGTGTTCTGACGCTTCTCGCACTAGGGATATCCGCATCAACCTTACAACTAGCTAGTATTCCCTGCTCACATTTAATTTGTAAAGGATAGGATATGAGGTTACATGTATTTATGATGGATTATTCATGCGCCTAGCTATGATAGATTATGCCAAACTACCTTGCCTATGTTAACTTCAGCATTTCAGGGACTCACATAGAGTAGATACAAAAATCCTCTGGAAAGGCCGTGCATATACTGCATGTCCATTTGCAAGTTATAGTCTTGTTCTCTGTTTTAGCTACACCTGACAAGAATTTTAATACGTAACCTATTAGTTTGTATATAATTTCAGTTTTCCTTATTCTTTAATATTATATTTTGTCTTCTATATTGTCTCAGTAGGTTAAAGTAAGGATGTTGATCATATTATTGGTATCAAACAAAAAATGTTTAACTCATGCATTTCTTTTTGCTTAAATAATATGATGAAAGGTGCCAATAATATGCATGCATGACAGATCTCTATTATTAGCTATTGTAGAGAGCTGCGCGCAAATTTATTGACAATGTAAGTGAATTGCAGATGGCTTTAGTTTTGGCTTCTAAGTATATAACAGAGATCTTATAGCAGATACGTACATTGTATTAATTATCTAAATTTCTGTTTATTGGCTTGTTTGTTTAGTTTCTTACTTTGGCAAGGACAAATCATTGGATTTCTTGCAGCTTTGGATGCATTTACGATTGATAAAACAGACCTAATTAATGATGAGAAAATTAGTATAGTAGTTATAGTAATTTTTAAATTTTATTTTGTAGTTGATTCTCCTTAGATCGAATCTTATTCTGTATGCATATTGTAATAGTGTATTTTGGTGACTGGGTAAAACTATGATATGTTAACATTTCTCATACATCAACAATTTTTACCACTTTTAGGACTAATGTTACCACTTTGAGGATAAATATTACTATTTTGAGGACTCATACGGTAAACTAAGAAAATTTATTACTTTAAGAACTCATGTTACCACTTTGAGGACTAATATTACTATTTTGAGGACTCATGTGGATTTTGAGGACTAATGTGGTAACTAAGAAAATTTACCACTTTAAGAACTCATGTTACCACTTTGAGGACTAATATTACTATTTTAAGGACTCATTTTACAACTTTTAAGGTAATTGTATGCATGTCATACGTTAACATATTGTAGAATTTTCCTTGGTGACTAATATATTACTTTTGGTGCTTTTAATAATACTTGCGATATATATATTTTTTAGATGGTTTTCAACATTTAAGGACGCGGTTTATGTTCCCTAGGATGACACTTCTTTTTCCATTTTCATGACACAATTTTTGTGTTCTAATAAGGTAATAAGAGAATGTGTCCTCTATTGCAAGAAAAATGGCCTTTTGCAAGGAATTTTTTCATTGCAAAAGAGTGAAAATTCCTTGCATAACACCAATCGCAAGGAATAAATTGGTTGCTAGGGTCCTTGCAAAAGAGCAAATACAATGATATAAAATTCCTTGCATCTTGGACACCCGGCCCATTTTCATAATAATATAAGTATGGAAATAACAAATACGTACAAGGAAAATTCTTTGTATATTAGTCTTTGCATTTGCTTTTGAGGAAGCTATTGCAAGGAATTTGTGAACATGCATTCCTTGAATAATTTCTTTTAATTAAATATAAATTGATTTTTTAGCCAATAGAATGAGAAAATAATACAAAATAAATTGATTATAAAAGAAATTCTTCGTATGCTACATTAAAAGTTTAAACTAAGCTTTACCACGACACTAGTGTTTATAAGAAGATTAGATATAAAAAAACTGCTTCATATATAATCAATTTGTTCACTTGTACATGAAAAGTTAGAAGCTGCATAGCCTATACTAGCTACACTAATAATTTAGATGTCATATCTGTTCGAGTGAGGCAGAAGGTCAAAACTCTAAGTAAATCCACCAAAGTTCGATCTTCATCCTAGTTATGTGTCAGCTTGCATTACTCAAAAAGGGCACATTGGATTTACTTGAGTATTGCTGGACAATACCATAATCAAGGTAAAAAGCTATAACTGCACAAAAAGGGACATCAGACCAAAAGTCCAGCAAATGCTCACCCAAACTACTAAAGCAAAGTCTTAGAAGTTGGTGCTAGGTTAGGTGAAGTCATCCTCACTCATCTGTCCAGGAGATTGCCTTAATAAACTTTCCACTTGAGACTTCAAGTGTCCATTTTGTTCCTTCATACTGAGCATGTTGAAGGTAAGTTGGCTGATAAGAGCACGTAATTCAGGTACCTCAAAATTGGTGCCAGCACATGCAGATACTCTATGCGTGTTAGAATATATGTGGGGGACGTTACCAATGCCATTGATCATCCTACCCTTCCTCCCGAGCTCCTTAGCCATTATTGGAAACTCTGCTTCCAAATTCAGTTTGATAGAATCATGTGAAGTACCCTCGGGTGCCTCTCGGTACAACTTCTATAAGAGCATTCCTCTCAGCCCTCCATCTTCTCCTAAAAAACAAAATTAAAATTATGAATAAATAAAAGCAAATAACATGATTCAATACTTAAAAGTGTACCACTGGAGTTAGATTGGTTGGCTTATGTTCTGTTTCTACATTAACTGTAATAACCTCATGGTACTTATTGTCTGAAGGTTTGACATTATATGGTTTTCAAACAAATACAAGGAACGGTAACATTTTTTGCTTAATCACACCAAATACAAGGAATTTTTGGTTCTTTGCATATAAACCGGTTGCGAAAGTTAAGATTTCTTGTAGTGTCTATTAGATATGAGGACACTTACTTTGGACCTTTAAGGATACGATTTAAGTGTCCTAGCAGGAAAATTAAATAACTCGTTTCTAGTTTCTTTGTATATGACTTACAATGATTGCTAGATAAATGACTCTTTTTCAGAGATGTAACAAAAATATTTGAGGTGAAATAATATCCTCATTGATACTAGAAGATTATATACATACTAGGTTCTTGTACAACAAGTAAATCACTACAAGTTAGGGATACAAGGAATATTACAATAATCTCCTAAAGATACACATAATTACAATATTAATTACAAAATATTCTTCACACTCCCCCTCAAGTTGGAGAGTGAATATCAAGCACTCCCAACTTGCATAACAATGCTTTGAACTTGTCTTTGCCCAATGCCTTTGTGAATATATCTGCTAACTGTTGTAAAGAACCAATGTATCTGGTGCTGACTGAACCATTCAATATCTTGTCTCGAATAAAATGACAATTCATTTCAATATGATGTGTTCTCTCATGAAAAACTGGGTTTGCGGCTATGTGTAGAGCTGCTTGATTATCACAATGCAAAATAGCAGGTCTAGAAATAGGCATATGTAGATCAGCAAACAAATATTGTAGCCAAGTGAGTTCACAACATGTACCAGCCATTGCTCTATACTCGGCCTTGGCACTAGACAATGAAACTGTCTTTTGTCTTTTGATACGCCATGAGATCAAAGAATTTCATGAGAAAACACAATATCCAGTAGTAGACCGACGAGTAATAGGACAACCCGCCCAATCTGAATCACAAAAAGCTCTCAAATTCAAATTTCTATTGGAACTTAAAAGCAAACCTTGGCCAGGAGAGGATTTCAAATATCTGACAACTTGAAGTGCAGCAGCCATATGAGGTTGACGCGGCTTATGCATGAATCTACTAAGAACATGAACAGAATAGGTAATGTCGGGTCTTGTGATTGTAAGATATATAAGTCGTCCAACCAAACGTCTATATGTAGCCGGATCCTTAAGTGGCTCACCTCTATTTAATAATTTGGCTTCTTCCATGGGAAAATCAACTGCCTTTACACCCAAAAATCCAGTGTCCTTGATAATTTCTAAAGCATACTTGCGTTGAGATATATAAATGCCCTTTTTTGAACGAGCAATCTCAAGTCCAAGGAAGTATTTAAGTTCACCCAAATCTTTGATGCGAAAGCAGGTGTGAAGAAATTGTTTGAGAGCTTTAATAGAGTCAAGGTTGTTCCCAATAATGAGGATGTCATCAACATAAATTAATAATATTGTGAGGGAATTACCAACCTTTTGAACAAAAAGAGAATAGTTAGCCTTTGATTGAATGAATCCGGTAGCAAGAATTGCTTCTGTAAACTTGTCAAACCATTGACGAGAAGCTTTCTTCAAACCATATAAGGACTTGTTAAGGCGACACACATAATTGCCCTGTCACCGAAGACCTGGAGGAGGAGACATGTACAACTCTTCTTACAAATCACCATTAAGAAAAGCATTATTAACATCAAGCTGGTGAAGAGACCAACCTTGCCAAGCAGTAATGGCAATCAAGCTGGTGAAGAGACCAACCTTGACAAGCAACAATGGCAAAGCGACGACCAACATAATCATCTTTGTTGTGAGAGAAAAATTAAATATCATGATAATCAATCCCAACAGCTTGAGTGAAATCCTTGGCAACAAGGCAAGCTTTATACCTCTCAATAGAACCATCAGCATTATATTTAATTTGATAAACCCATCTGCAAGCAATAGGAAGTTTGCCAGGAGGAAGTAGGACGAATGTCCAAGTGTTATTGGCAGTGAGAGCAGCAAGTTCATCGTCCATTGCTTGCTACCATTTAGGATCGGAGGCTGCATCTGCATAAGAATAGGGCTCATCAGCCCTGCTAATGGAAGCAACATAAGAAAGATGGGATGGTGAGTACCATTGATAAGAGATGAAATTACAAAGAGGGTAACGCGTACTTGGTAGAGGACTTGGCGGAGGAGATGATAAATGGTGTGGTGGCATAATTACCTGCGATCAGACATAATCACGGAGACGAGTGTTAGGCGCACGGGAATGTTGGGACCGACGGAGCGCGGGTTCAGGCGCTTATGCTAGCACAGGGTTAAGTACGGGTTTAGGTGCGGGTTCAGGAGTGGGGTCAAGCACCGGGTTAAACGTATAGGCGCTTCAAGCGCCGGTTCAATCATTGAATCAAGCGCATGTGCGACAGAAAACAGTGGAAAGTGAGAGTCAAGTACATCAGAGGAAGATGATGGTTGTAAATCTGGGATTAGGTTAGGTAACACGAGATCAGAAGGATAAAAATGAGAAAGAGTTTAGGGAGGAAAATGAAAGATATCTTCAAGAAAAAGAACATCACTATTGGTAAAAAATTTCTTTGTTTCTAGATTGTAGAGCTTATAAGCTTTTTGGCCCATTGGATACCCAAGAAAAATGCATTTTTGAGCTCGTGAAGCAAATTTTGAAGCTGGGTGAACAGAAGTAGCAAAAGCAAGACATCCAAAAACACACATTCGAGAATAGTCAGGAGGCTTATGATAAAGAACTTCAAATGGGGTTTTTTTTATTCAATAAAAGTGTAGGAAGTCGATTAATTGTGTAGACCACTGTAAGAATACATTCCCCTCAAAAATCAATTGGCAAGTGAGATTGGAAGCGGAGGGCCCTAGCAGTTTCTAGAAGATGTCTATATTTGCGTTCAACAACAACTTTTGTTAGGGTGTGTAAACGCAAGAATGTTGAAAAATAACCCCTTGTTCAAAAAAAAATCTTATAAAGAAAGAAATTCCACCCCGTTATCAGTACGTATTTGTTGAACATGAGTCTAAAATTGAGTTTTGACATAAGCAAAAAAATTTCGTAGCAAAGGTTGTGTTTCACTCTTCTGGCGCATTAAGAAAACCCATGTAAAACGAGAAAAATCATCCACAATAGTTAAAAAATAATGAGCGCCATTGAGTGAAGGAGTTTTATGTCGTCCCCAATATCAAAATGTATAAGAGAAAAACATCGAGAAGTTGATATTGAACTAGAAGGAAAAGGTTGGCGAGTTTGTTTAGCCAAGGGACAAATTTCACACTTACTGTTGGAATCGAAATGAAAATGAAGCGACTCATTAGCTATATATTGTAAACGGCCAGGAGAAGAATGCCCCAAACGGCGATGCCAAAAGTTAGAATAGATGGTAAGGTGAGAAGCAAAAGGGTGTGTGGATGGGGAGATGAAAGCTAGAGCCACAAGATAATAAAGGCCTCCTCGTCGCTTACCCACACCAATTATCGTCCTTGAAGCCAAGTCCTACAAAATATACCAAGATGGAAAAAAATTTATCGAGCAATGTAAGTCATCTATAGTTCTTCCAACAGATAAAAGATTGACATTAAATGAAGGCACACACAGAACATCTCGAAAAAAGGCATCATTAATTTTAATTGACCCCTTCATGGAAATATAAGCCTTGGCACCACTAGGCAAAGAAACTGGTGGTATTAAAGTATTCTTCTTACTACTTGCGAACAACTTTGGTGAGTTAATAATATGATTGGTCGCTCCACTATCGATAATCCACTTATTAGGGGCAACCGGTGACAAAGCAAACTTGGAAGCACAAGCCATGAGAATATGATGGAAAAGATAACGCAGCAAGTGGTGCGGAGCAAATAAAATGAGAGCTAGGGTTTTTAGGCCTACTCTGATACCATGTAAGAAAAATATTTGAGATTGAATAATATTCTCATTGATACTAGAAGATTATATACATACTAAGTTCTTGTACAACAAGTAAATCCCTATAAGTTAGGGATACAAGGAATATTACAATAATCTCCTAAAGCACATAATTACAATATTAGTTACAAAATATTCTTAACAAGAGAGTCCTTAAATGTACTAGCTAGAGTGAATAGCTTATGGTAAAATGGGAATGGGAAAGACATATAACCGAGAAAGTAAGGAAAGGGTTATCATGAAATCAACTCCATTCAACATATACCTAATGAGAACATGGTTAAAAACACTATTTCATTCTTATGATGAATATGCTCGTTTATCTCACTCAGAATTCACGAATTCTCATTAGTCATTACCGTCTTCTAATACTATACTTTAGCCCGAGCTGGCTCTGACTGTGCACTAATTTTTTGGCTCCTTGTTCTGACATTTATACACGGGTTGTACGCCAGAACAGGGCGCCAAAATTCTATGGCCCCAAATTGAATATGTAGCAGAACAAGGGCCATGCACATGATTGGCATTTTATTTCTGTGTATCTTTTGTCGGAAGATATATATCATGCACAAGGGCCATGGTGGAAGATTGGCATTTTTTTCCCTTTGCGTCGAGTTAGCGATAGTTAACAGCCAAGTTAATGGAGTTTAAATGAAAAACAAAAAATTAGTGGAAGATTGATGTGTCGAGTTTTAAAACCCTTAAATTAGACAAAAAATCTAAATTTTATGAAATTGAAGTAAATTTACAGCCTCCTCACTTTAGAAGAGCCGATTCCTACTAAAATTTATCTTAGTTTCGTTGTTCTTTTCAAGAAAATAAAAACAAGATAAGAAGCCTTTTTAGAACTAACAAAAATTTATATTACTAAGCTCATTTTATAACGATGATATGATTATAACAAAGAAACTACAATTTATGTTAGTAGGTAATAAACTACAATTTATGTTAGTAGGTAATTTTTTTTCATCTCGAAAAGGGTCTTTAAAATTTTGAGATGGCTCTGAGGACTACATTATATCCTCCATAAACATGTCTACATTTTGTTCTACAATCGACTCTTGTTGTGATTTGAAGCACATTTATTATAAATATTAGTAATTGTTTCGCTAAATTGCTAAAACGAAAGATGCATACACAAAATGTCTGCTAAATCAAAGACCTTAAGAAGAAAAAACTGCAATATAAATATGCAGCATTACAATCATACAAATCCAAGTAACATAGATCACCAAACTTAAAACACAAGAAGATACAAACACCATTTATTCTAAACACGTACGTACGGTACGTCGATTGACCGATGGATCAGGCTTCTCCGGCCCATATATGCATCCTCCCAACAGATCTAGCTAGCCGAGAGTGATGACTTATACTACTAATTACTCATTAACAATGTTTGGTGCAGAAGCATCTGCGGCGAAGACCACGGCAGTCACCTCCACTGAAGCCCTCAGTTTGGCAAACAGATGCGCAGTTGCTCTCTCTCAAGCAAGTTCCCTTGAACTTGTGGCTCAGAGTCTCACAAGTTCTGGCCTCAGCGACCATTGCATTCGGCCCCATCCCTACATTTTAAACACACACACATTAGTATTCATACAAAAAGTTCATGTATATCTAGTAAAAGAGATTAAAACAGTAAGCAAATATCAGAAGGATGTAGAAAATAATAATACCAGTAGCCACCAGGAGCAGGATAGCGACGAAGAAAGTTGAAAACATACGCATGAAGCCCTCCATATCTTATCTTCTTCTTATCTAGCTATGTGGGTGTGTACGAGCGTGATGAGGATGAGATGAGATGACGCTGCAAGCTTACCGGCACTTATATAGAGCTGTGCACTGAATAAGCTAGCTGCCATGCAGCTCTGCATAGTATGCAGATCGATTGTAGACCGTTGATTCTCTCTCTTTTCTCATCGTGTGACTCTCCTTACACGATCATATAATATATTTAATTCATCCAGCCAATCACTGACTGACTGACACATAGAGCTGCAGTATGATACAATTTTCCAAAAACTAAAGGTCAAAAAGACAGGGGAGCTTGGGATGAGTCATGGCGAGTAGGGTATGGTCTGCACTAGTACTACTGCTTTCTGCTTTTTTCATTCTAGCCAACCACACGTCTGTGAGTAAATTATTGAATCAAGTACTGTGCTGACTCATTTTGCCCAGTTTGCACAATCATAGAATGGGCAGCATGGTCTCAAACTAGGGATATCCGCATCAACCAGTGTAATACTGGTATTCACTGCTCACATTTGTGAAGGATAGAATTTCTCAATTTTATCGGATGTCCCTGAAGGGACTGAAGGATAGAATTTGAGATAACAATAGTTTATGGAAAAAGGGAGAAAAATATCCAAAAAAGTAACGAGACATGTAGCTAATGAGAACGTGGTTATAAAACCAAGGGTACTCCTAATGAGAACATGATTATGAACCTAAAGCATTACAGAACCGTACACGTACAGAAAATGGAAAAGGGGTTTACACCATTAGAAGATAAAGATAACACAAAGATATTAAAAGTGATGTAACCAAAAAAAAAAAGATATTAAAAGTGAGGATCATGAAAAGGACTCCACCCACATTTTTGACTTGTAGCTACCGACATTGAAGATTTTTAATCTTATGGTTCATGAATTTAGCTATCATGCAGATCTGCATACTACGCATATTAATTGTGGACCATCTATTTCAATCTTTTCTTATTATATGGTTCTCATTACATGATATAATCAATTTTTGTGATTATTCAATTCATACACCCAATCACAAATAATTTGTATAGCATGCAGATCTGCATGCTAGAATTTTCCATAGTTCATACTGTTACCCATTTCCCCTTGTGAAAGCAAAGCATCTTAACCAAATATATCATTCCCATTTTCTCTTTTCTTTTTGTTTGAAGTTTTCGATCATTCTAATGGATATAGCCTAAAGGGGAAATTAGAATCTATTACCTGTAAAGCAGTGTGATCTCGTTTATACTCAAACAACCCCAAGGATTTCAGTTTCATTGTTTCAAGGTGCCGTGGTCCAACTAAACTAAGTTAATCCAAAACTGACGTTGTCAGCAAAGAATTAATGAATAAATAATTAAAGAGAGTAAATACCAACCAACAACAACCAATATCTTCAACTACAAACACATTCAGGTGTGGTCGAGTTGGTAAAGAGCCTCTAAATGTGGAACCCTCTCACCCGGGTTTGAATTCCGCCGATGCTTATTAAAGTTAAATTCCAATATATTCTTGGTAGCCAGAGAAGAGGAAGCGTTCTGACATGATCTCTTGGCACGGATTAGTCTCTGGGTCTATGAAACTTTTGAGGAATAGTGTGATCTCGATAAAAAAAAAAAAAAAAGGTCGAACGGGACTTCAAGCTTATCATTAGTTGCATCAACAATGCTTCCGAGATTCCGTGACATCTCAAATCCTTGGTCCGTAATATCAGAATGTTTTCAGGCTCTTTTGGAAATATTTCCTTTAACTCAGTATTCTAAGAAACAAATATTTTGGTGGACGCTATCACTTTGATCGGTTGGTCGTAGTCTTCCTTTCCAATTGTTTGGGTCAAGAAGGTTCCGCTTCAGCTACCCTGGCCCTTAATGTAAAGAGTTTTCGCCGAGACCTTTTTCTCGTTAGCTGACTATGAGTAGACAGACGATCAGAAAGAAGACAAACAGTGAATACGAGATAAACACTCATGCATTGTTGGTTTAGCACATAGTACGTACTTTAAGTTGAGTAATAGTTTGCTTGTTTTATATATATATTATCTAGAGCAAAGCTTTGCTTTGAAGTTAAAGTGCTCATTTAGAGTTTAGGGTCACTTCTCGGTCGCATATCTACATCTCAATCGATCAGTTTTTAGGTACTAATGTATAGATCATCTCTACAAATTTTCAGCCAAATTGATGATCGTTAAGGTATCTAACTCGCTAAAACCAATGGACGAACTGAATATGTCCAACCTAAAATGTATTAGCCTTAAGGCAGGTATCAATGCCTTAACGATCAACCTGAATCTGTCCAACCTGAATCGTTAAGGTATAATATATATTTTGCATGTATCACTTTCAAGTGGTATTAGAGCAAAAGAAAACATCTTCTAAACTGTGGCTGCTGTAGAGAGTTTTTTTTTTTATCCTAAAAAGGATCTTGACAGGATGTAGTGTTTCACCTTCACAAAACTTTCAAGTGGTATTAGAGCAAAAGCAAATAGCTAGTGTGATCCTTAAGAATCTTCTAAACTGTGGTTGCCGTAGAGAGTAGAATCTTCTAAATTGTGGCTGCTGTAGAGAGGTTTTTTTTATATCCTAAAAAAGATCTTCACAACAAAACTACAAGAGAGGAAAGGATCTACCAAACCTCTCACATATAATGGCTAGTATGCTTCTAAATCAGAATAGACCAAATATATAAATATATATATATACATAGACGAAACATATTTTATATACAACATGCATGTAAAATTTAAACTTGGATACAAGATAAACTAAAAGCTTATTAGGGTACATTTTTTCCTGTCAGCTTATTGGGTACGTTTTTTCCTGTCGGCTTCTTCGTCTTTCAACATCGTATTTCAATTATTTCCGTGTTTGTATTTTGAAAGTAAAAAGAATACAAAGTAAAAGAAATACCCTCAGGTTCCCCATTCTTGTGACCATCAGGTACAATCTCCCAAAGGTGTTTTTCTCTATTGACATCACAGAGGGATTTGATCGACTCAGAAGGCAAGTTTTGTTAAGCTTAACGTTCTTTTTCGAAAACTGAAAAGTTTTGTATTGCAGCATGCTTTTACCTTTTGTTATCTCCAATGTTGTCTCAGCATGCTTTTACTTTTCCATTACTTCCAATGTTGCTGTTGTAGCATCCTCAGCATGCTTTGTGTCTAGAACTCTCTTTAGTCAGTATTTTTAAGTGTTTTTAGTTGGTTAGGAACTGTAGAACAACAGCTCATGCTGTGCAGCTCTTCTTTGTACCCAGTTTTGTTCTTTGAGCAGTGAAGTTTACATTCAGCCATATTGCTGTGTGTGTGTATCTCTTTCTGGTTTGTTCTTCTTCAGTGTGTCATTTTAATCTTGGGCAAGAGACAGATTTCTCTTCTGTTTTCTTTATGGTATCAGAGCTCCAAAGGCGGTAGGTGCCGTGTCAATCCCTTGGTGAAGAAGATCAACCGGTGTTGCTGCAAGAGATGGAGTCTTCAAGTCGGAGTGTCGGACTTGGCATAGAGCTGCTCAACCAATCAAATTATAAGATGTGGAGATCTTGTTTGCAGTCTTATTTGGTTGGTGAAGAACTGTGGGCTGTTGTTGGTGGAGCAAATACAGTTCAGCCTGAGGATAATGCAGAAAACGCTGAAGATTTGAAGAAGTGGACAACTATGAATGCAAAGAATCCATTTCTCCTTCATTGTTCGATCATATTATGAAGTGCACCTCAGCAAATGATATTTGGGAGACTCTCAACAGACTCTTTAACAAGAAAGATATCGGTCTTCTCCAAATGTTGGAGAATGAATTGGTAAATTCAAGCCAAGGTGATCTTTCTATCTCTCAATTTTTCCTGAAGATCAAGAACTTATGTTCAGAGATTTCAGTTTTAGATCCGGATGAACCTATCTCTGAGGCTCGTGTGAGAAGACATATTATTCGTGGGTTGAGAAAGGAGTACACTCCCTTTGTTACTTCAATTCAAGGGTGGGATCGGCAACCCTCTTTGGAAGAATTTGAGAACCTCTTGTCTTCTCAAGAATCTCTAGCCTGACAAATGGCTGGAATTTCAATATCAAGCAACTCCAACAACACAGGGGAGGCACTCTCTGCTCATGGAAGGAAGAATTTCAAATTTGCGAAGAAAGAGTTTAAAAGGCATGTGAATGAAGGAGATGGTGAACCTTCCTACAAGAAAAAGTTCAAGTGTCATCGATGTGGTAGGCCTGGTCATATCAAAAGGTGCTGCAATGTGAAGCTC
Organism: Rosa persica; assembly: GCA_025331145.1. Taxonomy (NCBI): domain Eukaryota; kingdom Viridiplantae; phylum Streptophyta; class Magnoliopsida; order Rosales; family Rosaceae; genus Rosa; species Rosa persica. Next base: position 47,339,128 of record WFKR01000004.1, on the reverse strand, counting down.
AACTCGGGAAATTTTGCTAGGAAAAATGGTGGCTTTCATGACTCAAGTCATGGTGAAGATGAAGACAATTGGGGAAAATGCTTTATGGTAGAGTCATCAACTCTCAATGCCATGGCTTCTATTAATTTCCAGAATGATTGGATTGTGGACTCCGGCTGTGGCCATCATTTGACAGGTGATGAATCAAAGTTCTCCAAGTTACAACCACTCATTGGCAATGAAGCTATAGTGACAGCAGATAATACAGTTCACAAGGTTAAGAATGAAGGCACCGTAGACATTAACGATGGAGGTAACGATTCTATCACCTTAAATAATGTTTTCCATGTTCCTGGCATGAAGAAGAATTTATTTTCAGTTCCAAATGCTGTGGATGCTGGTTATAGTCTCAAAATTTGGACCACTGATGTTAAATTTCTCTGAAATGTTAAATTTATAAAGGCAGATGTTATGCATACTGGTAGGAGGATAAAAGATACATTTGTGTTATCTGCTTCTTCATCTTATATTGATAAAGTGAACTGCAATGAGAATGCATCCTTGTGGCATGCTAGATTGGGGCATGTGAACTTTGATAAGTTGAAAATTATGGTTCGGAAGAATTTGGTGAAAGGCCTACCAAGCTTGACAACTTTTCCCAGCAAAGGAGTGTGTGAAGGGTGCCAATTCGGTAAGTCTCATCGCCTTCCATTCGGAATTTCTCAATCTAGAAGCAAGGCTCCCTTGGAATGCATTCATGTTGATTTATTTGGTCCTACTAGAACTCCTTCATTTTCTGGTCTTCGATATATGTTGATTCTTGTTGACGACTTTTCAAGATTTACATGGGTCTATTGTATTAAGCAAAAATCAGATGCTTTCTCAAAGTTTCAAGAGTTCAAAGAGAATGTTGAAGGTGTTCTTGGCTTGAAAATTAGGCGGCTGCGAACCGACAATGGGGGAGAGTTTATTTCTGATGAATTCTCTACCTTTTGTCATCGGTTTGGGATAAGAAGAGAGTTGTCTTGTGCAGAAACCCCCCAACAAAATGGCATCGCCGAAAGGAAGATCCGGCATCTCACAGAGACATGTAGAAGCTGGTTACATGCCAAAAATTTACCCAAGGCCTTATGGGCGGAGGGTATGATGTGTGCAGCCTATGTAATCAATCGGTTGCCTTTGAGTCCAAATAACATGAAGACACCTTATGAGCTGATGTTTGGAGAGAAGCCTAGTGTAAAGCATTTCAAAGTGTTTGGCTCAATTTGCTATGTTCATGTGCAGGACTCTAGGAGAGGGAAGTTGGATGCAAAGGCGAAAAAAATGCATATTTATTGGGTACGATGAAAGGAAAAAGGGCTGGAAATGCATGGATCCTATCACTCACAATTTTGTTGTCTCAAGAGATGTTGTATTTGATGAAATCTCTTCATATTATGGTGCAGCTGCTGGTGGAGAGTTAAATTTACAGGAATCTGAAATTGTTGAATTACCAACATCCTCAAATGCTCCTAGTTTTTGTTTGCCTTCGTCTGATTTGCAGCAAGGTGAAAGGGGGAGCATTAATTCTGAAAATGAAGAAGTAGTTGAGGATGGAAGAGTTCCAGAAGATGGTGATGCAGCTATTGTACCAAATCAAAGGACAAGAAGAAATATCACCAAGCCGGCACGATATCGAGATGAAAACTTCACAAGCACTTATTCTTGCTTCTTTACAGGCCCAATTGATGATGAAGAACCTTCTGGTTATGATGAAGCTAAAGAAAGTGCTCACTGGAGTCAAGCCATGGATGAAGAAATGAAGGCTCTCATTAAGAATGAGACTAGGGATCTTGTTCCAAAACCTGATCATGTGAATCCAATCACATGTAAATGGGTTTACAAGTTGAAAAAGAAAGCTGATGGAAGTGTGGACAGATGTAAAGCTAGATTGTTGCTCGTGGTTTCTCTCAAAGCTATGGAGAAGATTATGAGGAGACTTTTAGTCCTGTTGCAAAGATGACATCAGTTTGTGTTGTGATTTCCTTGGCAGCCTCTCAAGGTTGGAAGCTATGGCAGCTTGATGTTAAAAATGCATTTCTATATGGTGATCTTGACAAGGATATCTATATGGAGCAACCAATAGGCTACACATCAAAAGCTCATCCAAGTTATGTATGCAAACTCAAGAAAGCTTTATATGGGCTAAAGCAGGCTCTGAGAGCATGGTACGGGAAGATTGCGGATTTTTTGCAATTCTGTGGTTATCATTCTACATATGCAGATTCAAGTCTTTTTGTTAAGAAGGATAGAGACTTGCATATGGTGGTCCTTTTGTATGTGGATGATATGATAGTAACCGGAAGTGATGAAGGTGAGATTGCAAAGCTAAGGGCAGAACTATCTACTCGATTCGATATGAAGAATTTGGGTGAGCTGGGCCATTTTCTTGGTTTAGAAGTGAAAAATATGAAGGATGGAGTTCTGTTATCACAAGAAGGTTATGCTAAGAAGTTGATTGAGAAATATGGCCTGAAACTTAGCAAGAGACGATCTACTCCACTTGACACAAGTGAGAAATTAAGGTGAGATGTGGGATCTCTCTTACCATATCCTAAGTCTTATCGTTCTCTTGTTGGTGGTCTTCTTTATTTGACAATCATAAGGCCAGACATTGCCTTTTCAGTTGGGCTCATAAGCCGGTACTTGCAAGAACCTCGGAAGCCACATCTAGAGGCAGCAAAGAAGATTCTCAAGTATGTTAATTATACTCTTGATCTGGGTCTCTTTTACAAAAGAGGTGGTGGTTTCTTGTTAAATGGCTATACAGATGCTGATTTTGGTGGAGATTTAGACTAAAGAAGATCCACTTCTGGTTATGTTTTTCTGTGCAACAATACAAGTGTTTCTTGGTGCAGCAAGAAACAAGATGCAGTGGTTTTATCTACAACTGAAGCAGAGTACAAGGCTGCTACACTTGCTGCACAGGAGTGTGTTTGGCTTCGAAGACTTATTAAGGATGTTTATCATCCAATTCATAAGGCTACTGATCTGTTTGGTGATAATCAGAGTGCCATCAAGCTTGCTTATAATCCAGTGTGCCATGCTAGAACGAAACACATTGAGATTGAGCATCATTTTATTCGAGAGAAGGTTCTTGATGGAACAATTGACAACAAGGAGGTGAGAAGTGATCATAATGTTGCAGATATCTTTACAAAGACTCTCTCCAAAGGTCCATTCGAGTTTCTTCGTGCAAAACTGTGGCTGATCTCCAAAAACAACTTTAAGGGGGAGTGTTAAGCTTAAAGTTCTTTTTGGAAAACTGAAAAGTTTTGTATTGCAGCATGCTTTTACCTTTTGTTATCTCCAATGTTGTCTCAGCATGCTTTTACTTTTCCATTACTTCCAATGTTGCTGTTGTAGCATGCTCAGCATGCTTTGTGTCTAGAACTCTCTTTAGTCAGTATTTTTAACTGTAGAACAACAGCTCGTGCTGTGCAGCTCTTCTTTGTACCCAGTTTTGTTCTTTGAGCAGTGAAGTTTACATTCAGCCATATTGTTGTGTGTGTGTGTATCTCTTTCTGGTTTGTTCTTCTTCAGTGTGTCATTCTAATCTTGGGCAAGAGACAGATTTCTCTTCTGTTTTCTTTAAGTTTAGCTGCCCCAATACTAACAGAAAATGAGGGCATGTATGGTTCCAATAAGCAAGCAAGAAGATGCACTAGCCCTACTGATGTGTTGATGACAATGGAGCACCAAGGCCGGTCCTCCTTGTAGAGCTTCCAGAACTTGGATTCTTGGAGATATTCATTCCCCTCGCTATAAATGCTCATTGCTATCTTTAGCCCTTGCTTTAGTTTGAGCTTTTCCATTGCTTCTATGTATTGCTCGACTTATCTGTCAACTTTTTCTGCCAATTCAAGTGTCAAAGCATCAGAGTCTGCATGTGGAGAATCAGGAATGGTGTAACGTTGCCTGAAGGTTTGGCATTTAGCAACGAAACTCAAAACTCTGTTTATAAAGTTTGCCCAAATTGCCCACCAACTCACTTTTGAGTTTTGTGCTTAAATTGGCCCAGGTAAACAGTGTGTCTGATACCTCAGGCCTATTTGTCAGAAGATAATAGCGCAACACTTCCACCGGAATGCATGTGCCTTTTGCATCAGTTCCAAACACTGATCCCTCTACTCTTGGAAAACTTGCCTATTTCATAGTTCAAGTACTTCGTGACACTGATATTCTTCATCAGTGTCCAATTTTCTCCGGTTCCAAGGAGCGCGGAGGGAAACATGACTCTGTGGAATGGCACATTGTCCTTTCCCATAAACTGATACAATTCGACATCCTCAGAATTCTTCCGCCACTTCTCCCAGTGATCAAGAGTGTAACACTTGGTAATGGAGATGTATCCAATAGGAGCATCGAACCACAAGTAGAATACCTTGTCCCTGAAGCCATCATGTGGAACCGGAACACTCCGCTTGAGATCTCTTGTAATGCAACGTTGTATAAGCCCCTCTTTGAGGCAAGCATTTGTGATTTGAACCGCATTCTGGCTCTAACACCCTTCCACTGATTCTCTATTGATGTACTCTTCCAACCTATCCTTGAGCAAAGGGAGCTCCAGAAACAAGTGATTTGTTTCGCGAATCCGCGGAGTTTCCTTGCAGACCATGCATTTAGGATCTTTCAATTCTGTCGGATTCAAGAGCTGTCCACACTTGTCACACTGGTCTCCTCGAGCAGAATCATAGTGACATCCTTGAGTAGGGCATGTCCCCTCCACGAACCGGTCCGTTAAGAACCTCTTGCATGTGTCACAATAGAGCTGCTGGATTGTGCTTTCGGCAAGGTGGTCATTGTCCAGCAATTTCTTGAAATTTTTTTGGCAGACTCAGTTTGCTGTGGCGTGGAAATTAAGGCCGAATTGACCAAAGCTAATGTTGAACCACTCATAAACCTCCCTATGGATTTTGTGATACTTGTCACATATCTCTTTGGGGCTGCACTTCTCTTCCAAGGCTTTAGTCTCCGTCGCCGTGCCATACTCATTGGTCCCAGAAATACAGAGGGTATTGTATCCCCGGAGACGGCAGGGCCGAGCAAAGACATCAGCGCTCAAGACACAGCCGATGATGTTCCCAAGGTGGGGCACGTTGTTAACATATGGCAAGGCACTGGTGATGACCAGGATGTTTCGCTCCCCTCCCCCCCCCCCCGGGACCTTCTGATCCTGCTTGGCGAGATCTCCCATTGTCAAATTTTATGAGATTTCTATGATGGAAAAACTCAAGGTAGCTTCTGACTTCGTTTATGTAGGGAGAGATCGAGTTGTGTTTTTTACTTCTTAAATTTGATGGTTGAGGCCTCTATTTAAGCCCTATTTCTTGGAGAGCAAGTACTAAACCCCTCATCATCAAGGAAAGTCATGTTTTCTTAAGATTTAACTCTGAAACAGACCCCTTTTAGGGGCTTGACAAGGGATAATTTCCTTGCTTAACTCTGAAACCTTTCGCAACAGTCAACACGCATTTAAAAATTTTGCCAGGTTTTGCCTTGGGCATCAAGGAATTTGAAAGATTTGATAAGCAAAGCTCCAATAATATTCGTATTAGATTAGAAAGGCATTTTAATAGATAAGTAAGTAAAATCAACTTCAGTCTTCATAAAGAAAGTCACAAGGACTTTCCTGTTTAAGAACAAGAGGAATTGACAAACAGAAAGAGAGAGTAATATTTCAGAGAGAATTGAGATTTCAAGTGTGTTTATTCATCTCATACAAAGGGGTATTTATAGGAATACATTTGAAGTGTGAAAGCTCAAAGAGAAAACCAAAATGATAACCATCTTGATGATGATTTTCTGCCATGCTTGTTGCCCTTTGGCAAAGCATGTTTACATAAGTCTTCATACACTCAAGTACCTATGATTATACACTCAAGTACCTATCTAAATACTTTTATGTATTTTGTTACATGATATAGACATACACAGTATTTATACATTTATACTACAACACTCCCCCTTGGATATTTCATGTTCAATAGCATTGTGTAGATGGTGCGCATCGAAGTTGCCTCGTTAAAAACCTTGCCAAGTAATAAAACCCTGTGGGAAAAACAACCTTGGTCGAAAGGGAAAAAGAGCACAACGCGCGTTGAGTGTGAAGTATGTTTCTGGATACTCCCTCTGATTTAGACTCCTCTTGAATATCGTGGGAGTTCGGATATCCTCCTCAATCCGATGCTCCTTACATGTTTCTCGAAAGGGGATTTTGGTAGTGACTTAGTAAATAAGTCAGCTACATTATCTTCTGATCGGATTTGATTTACTTCAATATTTAGAAGTGTTTGTTGTTGCTGATTGTAGAAGAATTTCGGCGATATATGCTTGGTATTGTCGCCTGTGATGAAACCTAATTTCATTTGCTCAATACAAGCTGCATTATCCTCGTAAATGCATGTAGGTTCATTTGTGGTAAATTTCAAACCACAAGTTCCTTGAATGTGTCTACTTATAGACCTTAGCCATATGCACTCAAGCACGGCTTCATGTAGTGCAATAATCTCTGCATGATTTGAGGAAGTAGCAACAAGAGTCTGTTTTGTAGATCTCCAAGATATCGCGGTGCTTCCAATAGTAAAGACATAACATGTTTGGGAGCGACCTTTGTGAGGGTCAGAGAGATACCCTACATCAGCAAAACCAGTCAGAACATCATTATCATTTTGATGGAGGGGAGGAGGAGAACGTTGGTCACTATGGATAGTGTTGCCGGCGTTCACATTTCTTTTCTCTCTGTAGGGATAGAACAAGCCCATATCGATCGTACCTTTTAGGTATCGAAGGATTGTCTTTATACCAATCCAATGACGGCGTGTTGGCGCAGAACTATGTCGAGCTAACAAGTTTACTGTAAATGAGATATCCGGTCTTGTGCATTGAGCTAAATACAATAATGCGCCTAACGCACTTAGGTATGGTATTTCAGCTTCTAATAAATCTTCGTCCTCATCCCTTGGACGAAACAGATCTTTCATGGGCTCAAGACTACGGTTGATCATGGGAGTACTCACAAGTTTTGCTTTATCTTCATTAAAGTGCCTTAGTAACTTTTGAGTATATGTTGACTGATGGATCATAATCCCATCATTACGGTGCTCGAGTTCTATTCCGAGACAAAACCGTGTTTTCCCGAGATCTTTCATCTCAAATTCAGATTTCAAATATGTAGCAGTTTCTTTTAACTCATCTAGAGTTCCAATTAGGTTCATGTCATCGACATAAACTGCTACAATTGCAAATCCGGATCTTGTTCTCTTAATGAACACGCAAGGGCATATTTCATTGTTAACATATCCCTTCCCAATCAAGTAGTAACTTAGACGGTTATACCACATCCGTCTGGATTGTTTCAATCCATATAGTGAGCGTCTTAATTTTATTGAGAACGCGCTCCGTGGTTTAGAGCCACTTGATTTGGGTAATTGAAGTCCATCTGGAACCTTCATATATATCTCTGAATCTAGATCCCCATAGAGATATGTTGTAACCACATCCATGAGCTGCATGTCAAGTTTTTCGGAAACTACCAAACTGACAAGGTAGCGAAACGTTATAACGTCCATTATGGGAGAATATGTCTCCTCGTAGTCGATTCCAGGGCGTTGTGAGAAACCTTGCGCCACAAGGCGGGCTTTGTATCTAACAACCTCATTTTTCTCATTACGCTTTCTAACAAAGACCTATTTATGGCCAACAGGTTTTATATTTGGTGGTGTCAGTGTTATAGACCTAAATACCTGTCTCTTTGTTAGTGAATCCAATTCAGTCTGGATCGCATATTTCCATTTGGACCAATCTGCTCTTCGTTGACATTCTTCAACGGAGCGAGGTTCGATATCATCGTATTCTATAATTCTTTTTGCAATATGATATGCAAACGCATCATCAATAGCCATAGAATTTCTGTCCATAATTACATGTATACTAGTGTAATTCATGGAGATCTCTCTATTCTCTGGAATTGGTTCTACTATTGGAGCGTCCTCCAATGATGTCTCTTGGACATAACCATAATCCGGAATTTTTTCATGAGATGGATTATTTATATCGATGATTAATGGATTATTTTGTGTCAAGCTCGCTTTCTTTCTTGGGCGAGAATCCATCGAACCTATAGGCCTCCCGCGCTTTCTGGCAGGAGCCATGGGTCTAGCCACTGCATCACCCATAGAGGGGATGTCATGTCCTTTAGTTTTAGGAACATCGATCCTTGCAGGTACGTTTGCAGCAGGTATGTGTGATCTTGTCACTTTAGCGATATCAGAAAACGCATCAGGCATTGATTCTGCTACGTTCTGAAGATCGAGAATTCTCCGCACTTCTATTTCAGACTGTGTGGTTCGGGGATCAAGATGAGACAAAGTGGGGATAGACCACGACAATTCCTGTCTTTTCTGTTGAACATTAATGTTCTTGTCTCCCCCTAATGACGGGAAGACTGTCTTATCAAAGTGACAATCCGCAAATCTAGCGGTAAATAGATCACCTGTCAAGGGTTCTTGTAGCGGATAATGCTTGGAGTATCATATCCAACATAAAGGCCTAAGCGTCTTTGAGGACCCATTTTGGTGAGCTGTGGCGGCGCAATTGGCACATAGACTGCACACCCAAATATGCGTAAGTGTGAGACATTAGGCTCATACCCAGTCACCATTTGGGACGCAGAAAAGGGTTGGGTGGCAGTGGGTCTCAGACGAATAAGCACAGCTGCATGTAATATTGCATAGCCCCAAGCAGAAATAGGGAGATTGGTGCGCATAACCAATGCCCTGGCAACCATTTGAAGTCTTTTAATGGCAGCTTCTGCGAGTCCATTTTGGGTGTGTACATGAGGGACAGGGTGTTCGACCTCAATCCCAATGGACATGCAATAATCATCAAAGGTTCTTGATGTAAATTCTCCAGCATTGTCAAGACGAATTGACTTAATAGGATGATCAAGGTGGTGAGCCCTTAATTTAATGATTTGTGCTAGGAGTTTAGCAAATGCAGCATTTCTTGTGGATAAGAGAATGACATGTGACCAACGTGTCGATGCATCAACCAACACCATAAAATATCTAAATGGTCTGCAAGTTGGTTGGATAGGTCCACAAATATCACCTTGTATTCTTTGTAAGAATGGTATATTTTCTTTAGTGTCCTTTGCATAGGATGGTCTTGATCCTACCTTTACTAAAGAGCAAGCTTTGCAAAACGAATGATATGCTTTAGAAGTAACTCTTTGGACCAATGTTTGGTTCGTACTTCTTTTCGTTTTGAAGAATGGATGTCCGTGTGAAGTTTTTAATATACGGAGCATCATGTCACGACCTGGATGTCCCAAACGGTCGTGCCAAAGCTTGTATGTGTCAGGATCCCATAAATTGTCAATCATGACATGGTTGGATTCAATGACTCTAATAGTGGTTGCATACAATCCACTAGAGCGACACATAAGTTTCTCTAAAACTCGTGTATTTCCGTAGTTTTTAGAGGTGATGCAAAGGAACTCTTGTCCATTCTCACAATGTGTTTCCACATGAAAATCATTGGCTCTTATATCTTTAAAGCTTAATAGGGTCCTTCCGGCCCTTGGAGCATATAGAGCTTCGGCGACATTAACATTTATGCCATTTGGTAACAAAAACTGAGCTGGTCCTCGACCATGAATCAATTGTGATGGTCCTGCCATCGTAGTTACTGAGGATCGACTAGGTGTCATCCATAAAAATAATTGCCTATGTCGCAATATAGTATGTGTGGTGCCACTATCAAGAAGGTATTCCAATTCTCCGGAAAACATACTGAAATGGATAAAGTTCGGAATATTAACACATGTCCATGACATTGAATGCGATACTTTATTAATAGGGAAAATAGCCAATGATTACATCAAAGTTATTCATAAGTCTATTCCAAATATCAAACTTTTAGACAAATTGTTATCACTCAATCCATTTGATAATTCCAATGAAATATGACCAGGAAAGTAGAGAGATGTTGGTGGAGCGAGGCTCGCTTAAATACCCCGATCTCAATTGCTTTCCTAGACATCATACTTCATTGTGTACGCCACATAAGAAGGAGTTTAATACAATTGTTATTTATTGACTAAGGCACATTTGCCATTCTTGGAAAATAGAAAGAGGATTATTCTAATCAAAGTCTGTGGCATCCTCGTGCTCTTCATCTACAGCTTTGAAGTCCTCAACAGTGAGATTGACATCTTCACTATTTTCATCTTCGGCAAGGTTAGCCTCTTGCTCTCTTGCTTCCCTGTACTCCTTGTAGCGTGAAGCTAATTGGGTACTTGCATGACATTGTTTAAACCAATGCTCGATTGATCCACATCTATGACACATGTCATTATGGTTCCCTCCCTTCATTTGAGGTGCAGGTTGTGCACGTTGTGCACGTTGTGGATATTCCCTAGGAGGGTTGCTGCTACTACCACGGCGCATGGTGCGACCTCCACGGCCCATGGTGCTATTTCCACGGCTGGTGTTGCCATATCTCCATCTTCCACGTGTGGAGTTGCCATCACGTATGCCCGCTCTAAAGTTGCGGTTTCCTTCTTTATTGGGGCGGTTATATGGACATGTTCATCCTTCATGTCCCCTATTATTAGGGTACACATGTCCCCTATTGCTCGTTCCTTGTGCCCTCTCTTGGGTGCATTATAATTTGCCTCACGAACGCTCTTGGTTCCAATGAGTCTTGAATTATAATTCTTTACGAGAATGTTGTCGTGCTTTTCGGCTACCGACAAAATATTTATGAGCTCATTGAACCTCGTAATTCGTCCAGCATTTACTTTAGTGCGATACTGCTTTGATAGCAAGATTGCTGCAACCGGGAAGGTGGAGAGAGTTTTCTCAATTAGCTCTTCTTCTGTGAGGGGTCTTTGACAGAACCTCAACATGGACTTGAGACGAAGAGCTTCTGAATTGTACTCAACAATAGACTTGAAGTCTGAGAAGCGTACATCGTTCCACTGAACCTTCAAGTCAGGGAGGAGAGAATCTTGGATATTGTTAAAGCGTTCTTGTAGCACCTCCCATAAATCCTTTGCATCTTTAATGGACATGTACTCTAGTCTGAGTGTTTTGTCCATATGACATCGCATCAAGATGATTGCTTGTGCATGCCTCTTGGGTGTTCTAGGGAACACAAGGGCCGGGTCTGGTGCATGGATGATGGGCAATATCCCCTTCGATGTGAGATGGTTCTCAACATCGGTTTTCCAGCTATGGTAATCCGAACTTGTTGAGTCAAGGATTTGAAAATCGAGTTTAGGTTCATTCGACATCCTTGAAGATAAGAAGAAAATATTAGTTTCGGAGTTAAAACTTCCACGAAAAATAATAAGATTTCCGAGCTATGCTACCAAGAAATCAATTTCCAAGAATCATTGTGAACACTCTTAGTTCATTGATTACGAACGCTCTTAGTTCGTTTGACGTGAATTTCTATAATTCCGCTTTTGATTGTAAGTTCCCGAGAAAAAGGAAAAATGAGAGAAAATAAATAAAAACTCAAAAACGGGAACTTTTAGTAAAGAATACCTTGACATAGTGTTGCCGAAAATTTTGACCGGAAAAATTATCGGAGGTGATCGGAAGGATCGTTGGAAAAAGTCGAGAAAAATCGTCCGAAAAGTGGCGGGAAAAGTGTCGAAAAAGTCACCGGAAAAGTTGTCGGAAAGTCTCCGCGCAAATCTGTCGACAGATGTGTCTTGACAGCTGTTGCACAGGGGTCTCGGCAGCTGCTGCGCAGGGGCCTCTGCAGCTGCTGCAAAGGGCCTCGACAGCTGCTGCGCAGCTCTCGGCAGGTCCTCGGCAGCACTCGACAGCGGTCCGATTCGGTTTTTCTGCTTCAGCCGGCCTGCAGTTTCCGGCCGGTTCCGGCGATTCTGAGACCGGTTCCGAGCTTCTGGAATCAAGGGCTTTGATATGAGCTAGGGTTTGGGGATTTTTTGTAGGTTTGGAAAAATGACTTCGATCGATGATGAACTCTTCTTTCGTCAATTTTCGATTCTAATTCTAGAGCAACTTCGTTCTGATAACGTGTTTAAGAACAAGAGGAATTGACAAACAGAAAGAGAGAGTAATATTTCAGAGAGAATGGAGATTTCAAGTGTGTTTATTCATCTCATACAAAGGGGTATTTATAGGAATACATTTGAAGTGTGAAAGCTCAAAGAGAAAACCAAAATAATAACCATCTTGATGATGATTTTCTGCCATGCTTGTTGCCCTTTGGCAAAGCATGTTTACATAAGTCTTCATACATTCAAGTACCTATGATTATACACTCAAGTACCTATCTAAATACTTTTACGTATTTTGTTACATGATATAGACATACACAGTATTTATACATTTATACTACAACATTTCCAACATATTCTGAACCTGGCCTTTATTGACCTGGTCGCATTGATGTGGCACCCATTTGTAACACTTCTTTATTACAATTTTCAATGAAATGAGATTGTCCCCATATTCTGAAAAACAGTGATCATGGACTTATATTGCAGTTGCTTCATCTTGCAATACCATATATAGAACTCTATAAGACATGAGATATGTACTAGTTCGTGAGTTACTGTAGGAACACCGAGTTCAAAGTATTGAAATCTTGGTATATGGATTATGGAATTGTAACTTATTTGAATTACAACAGAAAACAATTCCAATAGTCCAACATTACATTGGAAACGATTGGCAGAGAAGGATTAGTGATCTTATGCACTAAGATTTCAGGCTTGTTGCAATGTAGAACCAAGTTACATGCTGTGAAGTTGTGAATCCCAAAAAGTGGAAATTAACTTCAGGTTTTGCCATACTCTATTGTCTGCATATCAAGATCAAGTTAAGACCCGAATCAGTAATAACTCGATGCCAACAAGTTTGTTTTATATTATCATAATTTTCCGATAATGATATCCTGTGCCAGATCAGAAAACCAGTGCATGAAATATAGATAGAGAAATGCAGTTCTTCAATAGAATAACATTACTAATGCTCTGAATTGATGAACAAAACAAATAAAATTTCAAAAACAATATCTGATCCTTCGACAAAAGGATATATTATTCTGAGTGCTGAACATAGACCATATAAACACTAATCAAGCCAATTGGACAAAACAAACCAAAAGGATAGAGTATCATCCTAACAGAAAATGCCAGTATCATAATAACAATGTTAAACAATGTGCAAATATGCTCTGCTTGTGCTTCCAAGCTACAAATCGGGAAAAAAGAATCGAATAACAATTTTATAGATGAGTTCAAAATCAAAGCAAAGCAATTATTTCTGCATAATTAAGACTACAACAAAAAAGAAAAAGGACAGAAAAAACGTGAGATAAAAGCACACAGCCAGCAGCTGAACTATCTGATCACAGTATCTTGAAAATAGTCTTCAATTTCAAAACCAGCTTCCACTCCTCCTGCGACAGGTCGTTCCGGTAGCATGATTTTAGCACATCAATCGACCTCCTTGAGATATGGCTGACAAGTTCATCTTCAATGTTAAAGTGCCTACTAAACATCACCTGCTGCTGATTAGGATTCGTCCCAACTATCTTAATGCAAACTTCCTTCCCCTTGTTGGCCATATCAACACGTTTATGGTTATTCTCAATCGACTCAATGCGCCCAATAACCACAAAGTCCCTCTGAGGAATACAAAGTGGAGTCCCAACCTTGACAATGCCTTGAAGAACTTTAACCCCAACTATAATTAGATCCTTCTTGTTGAAAACACAGTTGGGTAAAATCTTGAGCACACATGGAAAGACAGCTTCCTCATCCACAGCAGCTAACTCCTCCTCCTTTTCCTCCTTGAGGTTTTTCATATAGGTCTTAATCACCTCATGGATTATATCACCAACAAAAATCTTCATACCCAATTCATCTGCAAGTTTCTGGGCCTCCGGTGTCACTTTGACATTAAATGCCAAGATCTTCTTTTCGAGCATCACACTGGCCTTCCTGACATCCTTTTTCTGTATAGGTCCTATGCCAATTCCATGAACCAGAATATTAACTTCTTGGGCCTTCAAAAACTCTAGCATTGCTTCCAAAGAGCCTAGAGTTGATGCTTGTGCACAAACTCCTCCGTCACCAGCAGTACTACTACTACCATTCTTGTTATTGTTCACGAGGACTGACTTCATCATGTCTTCCATAGCTGCTTCCTTGACCTCTTCCAAGTCATCGTCAGGCCCTGCTACATAGAGAGCAGTGCCAGCAATAGCATGTTCAAACCCCTATGGTGATGTGATCTTGATAGCCTGCACAGCTCTGATTTCACTATGATGCTGATACTTTCCCTTCACACGAAGCTCTTTCATCGGCTCTGGGGTCAACAAAGATTGAATCCTAGTAACAATGGGAGTACCATGGTTACCACAAACAACTATTTGATCTCCACGGCAAAGGACCCCCATTAACCAATATAACATCAATTGTTGTCCCAATGCCTTCAACATACTTGACCTCCAACACTATACACTGCACTTCATTGACGTAGGTCAGTTTCTCTGCCATAGATTTCTGGGTCCAATAAACCATCAGGGACAGCAAATCTGGGATGCCTTCACCACTCTTGGCACTTATAGGTACAATGTTGTATGTTTCCCTCATCCGTTTGTTCTCATCGACGTTCAATTTAGTATTAATCCCCTGCTCCTTGAACTGAGTGACAATCTGCACGACTCTTATATTGAACTCATTTTTCACATCCTGAGATTGCTGCTTCATTGCCTTGATAATTGGTGCATTTGGACAAGGCTTCCACCCGTTGAGTCTGTCCACCTTATTCAATGCAACAATGAATTCTGTATTCCTTGACTTCAAAAGATTGAGTGACTCTATAGTCTGAGGCTTTAAGCCATCCATAATGTCAACAACCAAAACAGCAATGTCACACAAACCAGAACCCCGTGACCGTAACTTAGTGAATGGCTCATACCCGGGGTATCAATAAGCAACAAACCCGGTACCTTCATGTGCTTATCATCAGCAGCTCTCAGCTCCTTGATTCTCTCTTGTATGTTCTCAGCAGGAAGATAAGTTGCACCAATCTGCTGAGTAATACTACCATATATCCTCACCTTTCTGAACATTAGTATCGCGGATGCAATCCAGCAACTTGGTTTTACCAGCATCAACATGCCCCATAACGCAGCAAATCGGCAAACGCAGAAAGTTCAATTCTTCACTCTCATCAATAACAGAAACTGAACTTGGTCCTTCCACATCAGCATCTTTCTTCGTGACAACTTCAATCTCAACCTTAGTTGCTGTCAGCTTCTCTGTGCCGCTAGAGATTGGTGCCTGAACCTCCCAACTATAGGGATCCCATTCATCGCCTTTGTCATCTTCTATGATTCTATTCTCTTCCACAGACTCATGCACAACTTGAAGTGATTTTTCCTCCGCTGCATTCCCAACTTGATTTGTCCGATTTGTTCTCTTCTTGTGATGATACATGGGTCTTTTGGGAGGTCCTTTGCGATCATTCTCCTCCTCAATGGCAGGAACAAGAGGTGGAACCCCTATCTGTTTTAGATACCTCTTTTATCTTCTCTGCTTCTTGTTTCTGCTTGGCAGTTACACGAATGCCTTCCCTTCTCTTCTGCTCTATGATCTCCTTTTTCTTTTCCTTTCTCCTAATCCTGGCCTCCTCTGCTTCCCTCTCGACCTGTTCTTTCCTCAGGCTCTGCCTCTCTTCCTCTTCCTTTCACTTCGCCAGTGCCTCCTGCATTGGCCTCACATGCTTTGGCACTTTCTTTTTCGCCTCCATCATCTTCTTTTCTTTCTTCTCGTCCGCCTTCTTCTCCTTGTTCCTTTCCATTAGTTTGGTTTTATTGAGCCCTAACACCCTAGCCCTTTCCTCCAAAATCTGATCTTGGGGCGATGGGGAGATAGCAGAAGAAGGAACAGAGTCAATGATGATGAGATTCTTGTATGTAAAACTGAATTGGACTGAGAACGAAAGATCATATTTTGTCCGCTGAAATCGAGAGTGTGATCTCTGAACTCTTTCTTTGTAGGGGTTTGCGAGGCTTCTGATTTCAAGGTCTAAAGAAAACAGAGAGAGATGAATGAAATTTCTAGGGTTTGTGATGATTGGAATTTAGGACATAGAAGAGAGTATATACAGGATTTTCTGAGAAGGGTCTTAGTCGGTGGGAATTGTTCCATTGTTTCCGTGTTGAATTTGGAATAGGGTTTTAATCATTTCATTTCCGTGTTCAACAAGGAATTAGGGGTGACTTGGTCCTCTAAGTAATAGGAATCCTAATTCCAAGTCCGTATTGGATTAGGAATAGTCCCTTATAAAAAAAAAATTAAAAAAAAACAGTCCCCTACAGCCACACCATTTAGGAAAAAACTTATAAGAGTGAGAAATCATGGGTAAGAGAAAGTCGAGAGCAAAGCCAGTTGCGAACAAGAAGCGAGTTCAGAAGCTTGACACTGTTTACACCTGCCCTTTCTGCAGCCACGGACAAAGCGTTGAGTGCGAAATCGACACGAAGGTAATGGAGGGCCGGGTCAGGTGCTTCATTTGCAAAGAGAGTTACGCTACGAAAATCACAACTTTGACTGAAGCCATAGACATCTACAGCGAATGGATGGATGAATGCATTAGGGCCAACCAGAACGACTCATAGTTCTGTAAAAGAAGGTTCTGTAATTTTGTTCTTGTTGTTTTGGCTTTGTGCCTTCCGTAAAGAAAAAGTGAATTATAGCTCTATGTTTATTAATTTCAAATGATAGTTCCAAGTTTATTACTTTCGTACATTACCATTGTTGAACTAGGTAGGTCTACTTGAAGCTATTCAGGCTCTAATCAAAAACCATATTCAAATTCTTTTGGCAAAATTTAAGGATAAAAACGTGACTAAATAAATAAACGTATAGATTTATGCCCATTCTCCTTGCATGAGTATATACAAAATAAAGAGTGCACTCCAAAATTTGTGTCTCCAAGTTAAGTATAGACAAGCTGACAAACCAAAAATCTTCATGCACAATCCTAACAGTCAAAGACCATGAATTCAACTGAATTCACTCCCAAGTGACTGAAACCATAGTGTTGGGGAGACCAGACTCTTCAAATGTAGATTCACAATCATAATCCAGACACTTTGTAGCTCCGGGGACTGCATGAGTCAGTCGAATGGGCCTTTCTTCCTTCAACTGCAAATAGCAGAATGACCACAAAAGCTGCAAAACAAACAACTTAAGTTATTGATGACCGCATGAGGGGAGTAAAATAATCCTGCTCGGAATAGCTCATGCTCATCATGGGAATGGTTAGTGACATAATTGGAAACAAAAGATGACCAGCCCAAAGTCAAATTTGTTGTAGCTACTGTTCTGTTAAATATTGATACATTCAAACTCCTCTCTGTTCTTACCTGAATAGGATCAATCCGTAGAAAATTGCGCTGGGCCCTGCGCCCATCTGGAAGACGGACTCCAACTCTGCAAATGAGACTCTTATCACCCTTGGGTTCTTCAGGCAAAGGTGGATATGTAGGCAGTTTCGGTAAGGCTGTTTCTTCTTCCTTGTCAGTAATGATCTCTTCTTCATCTTTCGAAATGGTTCCACTTGTCTCCTTCATGCTCCCCATTGAAGCTGCTAATGCGCGTTGCACTTCCTCATCTTCTTCATTCGCTTGTTCTCCTACAACCAAAACATCTTTAAAACAGAGAAAGATAATAGCCAACATAACAGCTGTAGAAAAATCACTCAGTTGCTAGCAAAGGAATTAGGAAACTCCAAAGCTAGAAGAGTTCGGTGACAAAAGAAAAGAAAGTGCCAACAAACAAAGGATTTATTTAGACTAACATATAGATGAAATAAGGCATATTAACCAACAAATATCTCAGAGTAAAACTTCTTGAACAAAAACATATCTTCAATATCATGACAGTCAAAGTGAAACATTCTCTGATATCACATCAACCTAAACAGAAACTCAATATCTGAGATATAAACAGCATGAATTTAAAGAAGAAAACATATATAAGCCAGACAAATAGTTTAGGCACAATTCATGGACTGTCAATTGGAAAATATCAAGATTGCACAAGTCAAATAGTGCACTGAATAATACAGCATAAGCACGCAGAGACCCAATATACCATTTGTATTCTGTGGCTGAGGCAGAGAACTTTCCCTAGGCCGCTTGTTGGATAAAGCTAAATGATGATCCCTGGGACCACTATCCATGAAGGGTAATAGATCCTACAGTTGCAAGTAAGTTTTCATGGTTTAACAGGGAGACATACCAAAATTGAATCCAAAGAAAAAATTTGATCACTGTGTGAAATGCCTATTAAGTTCTCAACAAAAGAAAACTTTATAAAGAACTGTGAAATAACAAGAGACACCATGTCCATTACCTCCAGCAAACGTTCCGGATGAACCATTCCATTCCATGAACGCATTTTCTGCCCAGTGATGGGGTCAATGATGAGAACAACAGGCATAGATTCCAATTTGTAGTACGTACAAACCTTCCTGCCTTCAGTTGTATCATCATATGTCTGTAAATGTAGACCAACATCAAACAATGAACAAGATACGATCAATTATCTCATAAAGGCGATCCAAAAGTTGTATTGATAAATTTGATGTTATACAAAATGATGAGCAAACCCCTCAACACCAGTATAATGAATTAATACTTTTGACAGAATTAACAGTAGCTCACAGAAGGCAAGGAGCAACCAAATATACACAACAAGGTTAGCATCTCTACAGTTCTCTATTCCTATAAAAGATTGATACACTTTGCTGTATATGTCATCCTTTGTTAAAAACAAGGTTATGGACAGTAGCATGTTTTACTTGCTTTCACACTTTACCCAAGGGAGTAGGTTAATATGTAACCAGTCAGATAAATCTAACTTTTTTGTTGGGGAAAAAGAATATACGGCTATTCTCAAATAAATTAAGCGTAGTAATAATATAGTCCGAATACACTCAGCAAATATATCTGAATTCATGAAAGAAGGGAGAAGAAGCCCAAAAACATAGTAACCACTGATCAGAGCATATAAACTGACCTGCCAGAAGATAAAATTAGTGATAATGGTTTGAGAAACAGCTTCATTAGCCCAGGTGTCTCGATTAAGCTTCACAAAGTAAAGACATATGCACCTAAAGTGAGTCAAGTAGAAAACAAAAACAATAATAAACCTACAATAAATAGACCACAGAAAAAATACTACCATATGGGAGCTGAACTCCGAATTGGATTGCAAGTTCACCATGAGCCATTTGTCCTGGACGGAAGCAGCACTCTTTGCCTGCATTAGTTAAAAACAAAATCTTACTGAATAAGTATGAATGCCACTAGATGAACTATGAAAGCTTTCATTTCCAAATGTATCACTCGTATTCTGATCTTATCTGCTTAGACTTTGGTAGGAAAAAAACAAAGAAACAAAGTTCCGTAAAGATATTCA
The DNA here is from genome assembly GCA_025331145.1 of Rosa persica. NCBI lineage: Eukaryota > Viridiplantae > Streptophyta > Magnoliopsida > Rosales > Rosaceae > Rosa > Rosa persica. The sequence continues at coordinate 47,319,624 of WFKR01000004.1, read as the reverse complement.
ATTAATAGCTAGAGACTTGCACCCTCTAGATTACAATCAGATTCAACAGTATATCACTACATCAAAGGTTAACCCCACTAAGCCCGATCCAACAACCTATACCATCAAAATACTGATGGTATTAAAAAATACCCATACAACTTTTTGCAGTGCACAAACCACGAAGCAAGGAAGATAACATCAAAATACCATACCTTTTCAAAAGAACCCTGGAACAGTAGCTGAAAGGGAGGACGATACAAGGAAGCGAGATTATCTCGAGAGCTATCTGCTGCGGATGTAGCACCTTCATTTGATTCCCATACTCCAGGATGTTTCAATTCCTCATTAAAGTTGCGGAATGCAATCACACCCGATTCGTTTACTGGAAGTCTTGTCATTGGTGATGTAGATGAAAGCAACCTTAACAGAAAAATACGCCAAACATTGTAGCTTCTAAGAAAAGATGATCAAGCAGGCCAAAGACGAGGTATATAATGAATACGAGGATGGGAAAAAAATTAAAAATACAAAATGAATGCCCGCTGGCTTCCAACTACATGATAGGTGGGATTACTTGCCAGAAACGCAGAACAATGACTTAAAAAAAATAGTGGGGGTGGTGGGGGGTGTGGACAACAACAAATTAAATGAATTGCACATCTACGAGAGCTAAAGCAGGTAAATGAACGAAAATAACATTATATAATATAGGCAAAGAAAACATATAATATCTGAATTCAGAAAATAAAGCTAAAACGTGTATTCAGTTATAATAAGGACACATAAACATTAATAGTCCCTTTAAGTTTACCAAAGAATCTTAAAGAAGACAAAAGGAATACTATTTCAAATCTACTGCAAAAAAGAAGAAGAAAAAAAGGCAGGTTCCTGAAAATATCAGAAACATGGCAACAAACTCTTGCAGTATTATAATTACAACAAATCAATAATTAGTTACATAACTGTAAAGTCTACACAGTCTCACAGACTCCATTACTATTCCACATGTGGCATACGTTGATAAAGGAAAAACCATGAAAGAATAAAGAACTACCATGCGATTTCCTTTTCTCTTAATGCAGTATCCACAGGAAGTAGCATTGCCCCACAATAACAGGATTGAATACAAAGCTTTCCAATTCAAAAAACCCAGCTCAAATAGAGTGGGAACACATACCCAGCCCCATAGAGTGCAACATCATCATACAGGACGTCCCTTTTAACCGGCATCGGGGCACGCACTTCATCCTCACCATATTGTGCCACATTCTCATTCACCCTGTTACAAACCAAATGTCAACACAAAACCAACTGCACCATACACAACAATAGAGCAAAAAACACCAAATTACCCAGAACTCTGTTCAGCCAAATTACTAGCATTCTCAGCCGGCGACTGCGGCCGAGCCACCGCCCCCGCTTCATTACCCACATAAAACAGCTGAAGTGCTTCCTCTAGATTCCAACCCGTAGCCTGATCAACCAAAGATCCAAACTTTCAATACACACACGTTACACTACTCTAAACCAAAACCCTCCCAATCAATAAAAACCCAAATCCACCACTACAGAAACAAAAAAAAAATCACTTTTCTTTTCCATTATAAACCACAAACAAACAAAGACAGATCAATCAATTATCAATGCAAAGCGTTTCAGAGACTAATAACCAGAGCCTAATCGACCTGCAAAAACCGCCGGGCGGTCTCGTCGGTCTGGCCGGCGGCGATCTCCATAAACAGAGCCACCATGCTCTGCTGCTCCTCGGCTGACCCCGCCTCCATCTCCGCCTTGCTCTGCAACAAAAACCACAACCAAAATACTCAATTTTTCCCCATAAAGTACCGAACTTTATCACCAACTAGAAATCTAGGGTTTTCAGAGATCACAAAACGCACCGTTTTGGGGACTTTGGCGACGGGTTTTGCCTCTTCTGCACCTTCGTCTGAGATTTTGCTCTTCTTCCTCTTATTGTTTTTCATTTATGGGCTTCGTGTTTTCTATTAAAATGGATATTAGTCAGAGGGGTGTAACTACGAGTTTGACCTCGGAGGGAGTGAGGGGTGGTGGTGGTATTTACGTAGATGTGGGGAACTTGGAGGGGTGTTTCAGGTGGGTGGGAGGAGGTTTTCAGGTGGAGGTGCTCAGAGCGTGACGAATAGTTATAGCCATCGTCCTTTGGGATTCTACATTGTTATGGTTTTCTGTAGCAGCAAGATGGGCTTGGAGTGTGAGTCCAATGTGGGACGGATGGTCCTCAGACTAAGTCCATGACAATCTAATACTTGGGCTTTTTTGCTTCACAGATGAGCCCAATTATTGAATTTTAGATTGTTTTTTTCTTTTTTTCCAAGAGGAAAACTTGAACTCGGAGTCTGACGGAAACATCGTCGGACGAGTTTTAATAAGGAAAGTAAAACTTTTGTACCATGGGGGAAATGCTATCGATGATCTTTGATTGGTAATGTATCTAAGCTCTACATTAAGTATGCACTCGATCTTTAGACTTTTGAAAAGTTTTGTCTTGAAAGATATTTTTAAATCCTCGATCTCCTCCTGGGAGGAACTAACGGGCATCCAGATATGAGGCGGAAAAACCGAGATGAATGTGGTGGACTGTGGTGGATATAAGGTGCTGGGCATGTAAGATTTACTAATCAAAGGACACAGTTTACACACTTTGTTAGAGATAAATGTTATGTTGACATAATATGCTAATCAACGAGCCAATAGCTATTTACTTATTTAGCACCTATGGAAAAATTAATGAGTAGTAATGATCTTCATATGTTATGTACTTGTATTCTTAAAAAAAATGAAATTTTTAACAACAGTCCTCGATAAATGATTCACTCTAAAGTACGGTACATTTTCTTTTAAAATATCAAAACGGTACGCTGCCTTCAAAATTCGACCCACTTTTTGTAAATGACATCAATAACACTGTTAAACTTATATAATTAAAAAGTAGTTTAGTATTTTCGCATCTCACTCTCTCTCACCCAAATCTGGGTACCCCTTCTCCTTCTTCTTCCTTCTCCTTTTTCTTCCTGCTTCTTCCTCCTTCCCTCCCTCACTCCCCGATATCAAGGTTTAATTTGGACGCCCAAATCTAGTTTTCTTCTCCTCCTCCTTCTCCTTCTTCTTCTTCTTCCTTCTTCTTCCTCCCTCCCCAATACCAAGGTTTAATTTGGACACCTAAATCTGGGTAAATCTAATTTTCTTCTCCTCCTTTTTTTTTTTTTTTATCAATCTTTGACGAGATGGATTTGCCCTTACAAATTACAAATTTAACCAAAATCAAATTGACTAACGTTGGATGTAACGGCATGTACATATTTTCGGTCGAGATTACAAGTTCATGTTCCTTTTTTTATTTTTATGAAAGATAATGTACCGAACTTCGAAGTAACCCATTTGTCAGGAGCTGTTGTTAAATATTTTCCTAAAAAGAATGGTTGAATTCGTAATATCTTTGCAAACTATTTTCCAACAAAGAACAACAAAGTTTCATTTAAGATAGAGACAAATTACGGATCAGCGATGCATAACATTTTTTGTGGCCTAGCCTATCACAAAAGAGTTATCAAATAGAAACCTCCATAGCTGCCTGCACCGATGCGCGAAAACTTTAGGCAAAACCCCTAGATTGCATGACACTAATAAAAAATCTTATATGCAAACATCAATCTTCCCTGGCTAGTTATTGATCGACATACGATCACAGTTGGATTCTACAAATTGAATGAGTTAGGTACGTGAAAACTACTGATGGGATACTAGAAAGACTTGCAATTAATCATTAGTTTATTATCTTTAAGCTTGTGTTGAGATTGCCTGAGACGATCTAACATGCATGTAGTTAGAGTCACAGGTCGAATCGAATTTGTCACCGCAATTTCCAAATTCCATACTACTTCCTGTGCCGTGGTACAAGGTACAAGTAGGTCGAGTAGGTATAACCGTATAAGGCGGGCGCAAATTCGATTACAAGTTAAAGTAATATAATTATATAACCTTTTAATTATCAAAAAGGTCTCAATGTGTTCACTTTTTGGTCTCGTGTCAATCCATAATTCATATCACTTGGCCTTTTAACCACAACCACTTGTTTTGATAGGCATGCGTATATGATTTTCCTCAGGAATAGTCTAGGTTTCATTGACTCATACCCATGGCTGAATATAATACATAGTAAAAGAAAAAGGTTAGCAAATAGTTGACATTTGTGAAAGTCGCCATCGAAATACTGAGTTGGATTCGACTGAAAGAGTTTGGAAATTTTCATATAAGTACACCGATTAAGAAACTGAAATAAAAAAGCCGGGTGCATTATAAGAGTCCTTTGCAAATTAAAATAGGTCAAAATGCATCAATTATTTAAGCCCTTTACTTGTAGCTAGGGTTTGCTGGCTACATGCAAAGAAACGAAGGAGCACCACTAAACCCTAAATAACCAAACAACCACATCTTTTTCATTCTTTAATTTACTGCTTTATTCGCACGAATAGATTAATTAGCAATCTACTTAGTTTGAGGCTTTATACTTTTATTCATTTCATTTTTTTAAAGGGTCGCGTGCTATTGAACGAATTTGGCTTGTCCTATCCAATCTAATTATTTGAAAAGCAGGAGACTATCGTTGACGCGTGGCCAAGAACTCTTGCCGCCAAATTTCCATGGATGAAGCTTTTTCTTCTTTCTGTGAGGAAAGTAATTGAAACATGTCCAGGAAAAGTTATAGAAACGACAATGGCAGCTGCCACTATATCTATATACAGGCTTAATTAATGGAGCTCTTATCTTATTTTTTTTTTTAGGCACTGACTCATCTCAAGGTCATCGTGTGTCATTCTCAAAAAAAAAAAAAAAAAAAAAAAGGTCATCGTGCGTCTAATTGAATTTACCTAACTTTAATTACGTGGGTTAGTATGTATCCATTAGGTTTCCATGTTGAGGTTCTTCTTAAGTAACCGGTTAATTATTTGGTAATTAGCAAAATCTGTTACAGTTTGATACTTGGCATACTCTCCTCCAACACTGGCGGAATCGTACGGCTGGAGTTGGATGTTAGGGCAAGTTCCATACTTCCATCACCAAAAGTACGTATGAAACTTTTTTAGCTCCAAGTTTTCTGATGGCTCCTTTAGTTTTCAAAGTTGATTACTAATTAATGATTATGAGTCGCCATTTGTGTTTGGTTAGTTTCGCCATCAGGTCTAAAAGCCACAACAATTATATATATATATATATATATATATATATATATATATATAACTACAAACAAAAAGTTAGCCAACTTTTGTGTTCCACCAAGTCACTAATTAACCAAAAATATTAAAAGGCTAAAATTAATGCATGCAGCTTTCGAAGGGTATGATACATAGGACAACTAGTGGGTGGAAAATTTTGTTGATGAAATCTTGATTGGCTTCGAACTAGAAAGTCGGTAGAGACCGATTCCAATCAATTTACTTCGAAAAAAGATATGTATATATAATCATGATGAGAATTATTTCAAACTTGCCAACGAGTTTTGGCTTAGTTGGTATGGACGGATTTGAGGTGTATCACCCATACAAGTTCGATCTCCGCTGCCAGCAGGTCTCGTTGCGCTCGCGATCTATAAGTCTCCTGTGGAAATCCATACCTGGGGGCTGGTGTGACAGGTACGTGTCCACCGTAAGTCCTTTAGGGTTGAGATTGCAGGCTTGCCCTGACGATGGTGGTGTAGCGTAACCAAGCTCTCACCTAAACTTTTTGTAACAAAAAAAAAAAAGGTTAAATACTGTTTAGTCCTTGAGCTTTTGACCATAAAACACTTCAGTTCCTGACCTTCAAATTTCACATGTTTAGTCCCTATACTTCAAAATTTCAAACTAATAGGTTATTGCTGTATAAAAGTCACGGTGAAATGTCTATTATGCCCTCAGTTCTTTTTTTTTTATATAATAAATTTATTCATTTCTCTCTTTTTTTAATTCTTTTTTCTTTATTTATTTTTTTTTTCAAATAGAAAGAAAGAAATAAAGAAAAACAGAAAAAAATATAAAAAAAACAGAAAGAAAGAAAGGGAAAAAAATTCATTTTCCAAAAAAAAAAAAAAAATTAATTAATTTAAAAAAAAAGAACTGAGGGCATAATAGACATTTCACCGTGACTTTTAGACGACAAGAACCTATTGGTCTGAAATTTTGAAGTACAAGGACTAAACATGTGAAATTAAAAGGTTAGGGACTGAAGTGTTTTTCGAGTAAAAGTACAAGAAGTAAACAGTATTTAACCCAAAAAAATATATATATTTCAAACTTAATTTTCTAAATGCCATACACACACCCTTACAAGGGAATCCATAAATATTGAAGAAGTTGTATTCCTTCACAGGTCAATAGTTGAAGTCACTATACCAATTTGGGGGAAATTATAATATGGTTCTGGACCATAGTATACGTGATGGTCTGGAGTGATATTATTGGCTCATGTGACTCGTAGTGATTTCTGATTGATCTCTTAAATTAATTTTTCTTTTCTTTTTTAAGCCCCAGTATGATCTCCACCACATTCGAGTGATATTATTGGTTGGAACCACCACATGTCAGTGCTACGTGGTACTTTGAGACCACAGAATAATTCATTCGCTGGATAAGAGTCGTACATTTAATAAAGAGAAAATTTTAAGAACAGTACATGAAGTATAAACCGTTCCGAAGTTCAGTGTATTTGCTTTCAAAGAATTAACTTTGGTACATGAAGTTCCAATCCCGACCCACTTTTAGTACATGACGTCAATAACATTGTTAAACCTATGAAATTATTCAATTTTCAAAGGGTAATTTTGGGTTTTCATATATCTCTCTCACACACACCCAATTATGGGAATCTGTCTCCTTCCTCCTTCTCCTTCTTCACCCCCCCCCCCCCCTCGATTTGATTTGGACACCCAAAATCTGGGTACCCAAATATGATTCTCTTCTCCTCCTCCTTCTTCCCTCTTCTTCTTCTTCTTCTTCTTCTTCTTCTTATTCTTCTTCTTCTTCTTCTTCTTCTTCTTCTTCTGCAATTTTTTTTTTTTGTTAATTCATGAAGAAACGGATTTGCACTTACAAATTTGACTAAAATCAGATTGACTAACAGGGGCCGTAACGGCATACATTGATTTTGGGTCGGGATTGTAACGTCATATATCAAAGTTAATTCTTTGAAACCAAATACACCGAACTTCGGAACGGCCTACATTTCATGTACTGTTCTTAAAATTTAATAAATTGCACTGAAGTTTTTTATGTGAAACATGAACTGAAATTGCTTATTTGTTTAGCTTTACTTACTCCTTAAAAACATATTGTTTATTCATTTGATTATATAAAATTTTAATGTTACCCTACAAACAACATAAAGTTGTTAGGTGATGATGAAAAATGAACGATCATATGTTAATGTTAGATGATGATAGAAAATGAACCAATTGATTAAAATGATCAACAAACTCTAATTATTAAAAACACTTGAGGGTGGGGTAGGGGCGGATTCATATAGAGCAGTGTTCTAAAACTCGGCCACCTAGGCGCTGGGCGGCAGCTCTCCTACTCGAGTAGTGCTAAATCAGTGGGGTTGGGCGGGACGGAGTTGGGCGTCCGCCGAGGCAGCCTAGGTAGGCGACTAGGCGGTTGGGCGCTAGGCGGCCTGTCGTCAAATATGGAGCTGCGATAAACCATGAATCTGTCACTGGATAAGTTGGTCAATAGATGCAACCAACGACGTAGATCTCGGTCATGATCCCCAAGGACTCCCTGACAAGGAAAATCTGAATAGACACTTAAAGAGGAACCGATTGTTCCATTGGTTCTTACCTCCAAGTTTGCTGATGTAATCTGTCGGGTTCTTTTGCGGGTGTCCATGTAATCTGTTAGGTTTGTATTGAATAGGGAACGTCAGAGAACTATTCATGGTAAGAATGAGCGAGAGTGATGAAGTGCGAGAGTTGGGATAGTGGAAATCAAGCGAGCACATGAGTTCTTGATTACATGGTACATAGCCATGACGACGGAGATAACAAAGGAGAGAGAGGACTGGAATTTATAGAGAGAAATAATGATGATTTCAATCAGTCCCTTTATTCTTAGTGGCCATCAGGTCATGTGTTCGAATGGGATTAGAATATGGGAAAAAAATTCTTATAGGATATTCTCATTATTCTTATTTATTTTCAACAAATCTTCATATATATATATATATATATATATATATATATGATATTTATCCAGAGTGAAGCCTCGCTCTGAAATTAAAATGTGAGGTTAGAGTTTGGGGTTACTTATCGGTCTCATATCCATATCTCAACCGTTCAGTTTTTAGGTACTAATTTATAGATCATTTCTACAAAATTTCAGCCAAATTGATGATCTTTAAGGTATCTAACTCACTTAAACTAATAGAATGACTGAATCTGTTCAACCTGAACCGTATTAGCTTTAAGACAGTTATCAATGCCTTAACGACCATCGATTTGGCTGAAATTTTGCAGAGATGATCTATACATTAGTACTTAAAAACTGAACGGTCGAGATGTGAATATGTGACCGAAAAGTGACCATAAACTATAAAAGCGCACTTTAATTTCAAAGCGAGGTCTCTCTGGATAGGATATGTATACGCACGCACGCGCACAGACACACACACACACGCACACACACAGAGCGATGTCTCGCTCTGAATGGTTGAGATGTGGATATATATATATATATATATATGTGTGTGTGTATATATGTATATATATGTGTGTGTGTGTGTGTGTGTGTGTATACAGATCCTATCCAGAGCGAGGCCTCGCTCTGAAATTAAAGTGCGAGGTTGGAGTTTAGGGTCACTTTTCGATCCCGTATCTACATCTCGACCGTTCAGTTTTTAGGTACTAATGTATAGATCATCCCTGCAAAATTTCTACCAAATTGATGGCAGTTAAGGCATTGATTACTACCTTAAAGCTAGTACGGTTCATGGTGAACAGATTCAGTTAGTCCATTGGTTTAAGTGAGTTGGATACCTTAAAGATCATCAATTTGGCTGAAACTTTGCAGAGATGATTTATACATTAGTATCTAAAAATTGAACGGTCGAGATGTAGATACGAAACTGAAAAGTCTCACACGTTAATTTCAGAGCAAGGCCTCGCTCTAGATAGGATCTGTCTATATATATATATATATATATATATATGTTTGCTCAGGTGCGGATATCCACACCTAAGAAAAAAGGTACGGATTTCTAGTTTTGACCCACTTTTCGATCATATCTTCACATCTTAACCGTTCCGTTTTTAGGTCCTAATGTATAGATCACCTCTGTAAAATTTCAGCCAAATTGGTGATCGTTAAGGCATCCAAAACTGCAATTTACACGAACGAGCCGAATCTGCCTAACCGGAACCGTTCGTGTACATTGTTGTAAATTGCAGTTTTGGATGCCTTAACGATCATCAATTTGGCTGAAATTTTGCAGAGGTAATCTATACATTAGGACCTAAAAACTGAACGGTTAAGATGTAAAAATATGATCGAAAAATTGGTCAAAACTGGAAATCCGTACCTAAGAAAAACTGCGGACATCCGCAGTGGAGAAGAGTTGTATATATATATATACATATATATATAGACACAGACACACACACACACACACACTTAGTTTTAGTCTTACGGTCTTACCTTACCTGAGTAAAATTTATGGATCTGCCACTGGGTGGGGTGGTCATCCATGTTTACTTCATTAATGTTTAGAAACGGTGTGTGTGTAGGTATGAGAGACAGCTTTTTCTCATATTACTCATACGAATAATTTTATCTTTCACACATATATTGTTGCATACGCTGATCCTCTTGTCGAAGTCACATTGATCTTTTTATTAACAGAACATCCAGTTTTCATACTTAATTAGACTTAATTAGGGTTAATTAGTGTTAATTCTGTTAAGTGCATGGTTAGCTGGTTAGTGACCTCTGTTACTATATATAGCTACTACTATACTCGTTCTGTTGGTTGGTTGTAACAGAAACACACATCTAATACGGAATTCTCTCTTTTCTTCTTTCTCAGTCTTCTCTCTCCTCAAGCTCTAGAACCCTAGCTTTCATGGTATCGGAGCTCAGGTTGATACCTAGGGTATGCTTTTGCTTACTTCTGCTTCTCGAACTCACTGCACTTGCTTGCTTCGGTGCTCGGCTTCCTTCTTCTACAAATTTCAAATAAGTCTTCGTGTTCTTAACAAAACAAAAGAGGAACAGTTAGATCTACAATTTTACAGAGTGAATTTTTGATTATGAAGCTTCGATTTGGTATAATCAGTGTTCGATTGTGAATCTATGCACATTTTAACTACCTGATTGTGAAGTTGTGAGTTTTTTTTTTTATTACTATATGTGGTTTCAAAACCTTAGATCCTGGAGTATTGTTAGTCTGAACTCATTTGCAAGCCATAATTGTGGAATTGAAGAAATTATCAGTTGGTATAACTCTATGAGGTTTCAAAAACCTAGATTTCTTGAAGATTTGTGACAGTCGTTGATTCTTTGTTAAGATTTGTGAAGGCTCTTAACTCTTTGATACCTTGTGAGTTTTCAAAGCCTGAGATCTACTAGTATTACACAGATATACACTCGATTCTTTGTTCCTACCTCTTATCTTACCAAGATGACTGCATCTACAAATCAAGCCTCTACAGTCACTACACAGACTATTGTGTATCTCCCAAATATCTTACTTGATGAGTCCAACTACCCTACATGGCTGTTTCGTATTGAATCATTCCTTAGAGGTCAAAATCTATATGGATATGTTGATGGCTCAAATCCATGCCCTACTCAATTTGTTTCTGCATCTGATAATTCTGGAAATGTGATATCATCTGAGTATGCTAACTGGAAAATACAAGATCAAAGCATTGTTAATATGATTGGTCAAACACTTAGTCCTGTGGCCATGTCATGTGCTGTTGGAAGCAAGTCTGCTCAAGACATGTGGAATAGGTTGAAACTCAAGTTTGCAGCTCCTAATAGACAAAATATTTTGCAACTCAAGTATAATCTGCAAAACTTGAAGAAAGGAAATGATGATATTGAAACCTACATGGATAAGATCAAGGCTGCTAGGGATACACTTGAAATATTTGGAGTATTTGTTGATGATGAAGACATTGTTGTTACAGTATTGAGAGGCTTACCCTCTGAGTATGCTGCCATTAAGATTGTAATCCGAGCTCAGTTTGTTGCTTGTTCTGTGGGTGAACTCAAGACATTACTTAAGGCTGCAGAGATTGATATTGAGAGTGAGACTCAAGCATCTTCAACTACAACACTTACTGCCATGATGGCCAAAAATACCATTTCTTCTGGTTCAGCCTCGAGCAACACATTTGTTGCTTCTACCTCATGTCCACAGTCTCAAGTCCAATCTGTGCCTCCTGGATTTGGTCCATTACTCACTACTCCAGCTAATAACAATATCCACTTGTCTTCACAAGCTCCTTATGTTCCTATTTCTGCAATGCCATATGGAACCATTGCTCAGCCTAATTCATTCACTGTAGCTGATCCAAGTCCATCTATGACTGGCTTCTATGCTGCAAGACCAAATGGTCAGTTTGGAAACAATGCAAGACTCATGAGTAACACTGGAAGTTACAGAGGAAGCAACAACTTACACAATGGCATAAGTAGAGGAAATGGTACTCCATTTAACAATCAATTCCATGGAGGCAATACAAGTTTCAACAACTTCAGACAAAATGGAGGTGGTTCTAACTTCACATGTCAGCTTTGTGGGAAAGTAGGCCATAGAGCCAAAACATGCAGGACACTATCTAATCTTCAGACTTTTCAACAAGGCAACTCAAATTCAACTGGTTGTCAATACTGTGGCAAGCCAAATCACACTGCAGATAGATGCTACTACATACTTGGGTTTCCTGGTCAGCAACAACAGTTCACACCACAAATCCAAACTGCCACCAACATATATCAATCAGCTTTACCTTTTCAAAATAATCAGGCTTCCCAAAATATTCACCAACATGGATTATGTTTGCTTCCTCTAGTAACACACCTCAGTTTTGGTTGGCTGATTCTGGTGCCACCAACCATATGACTAGTGAAGTGCAGCTACTTAACAACCTTACTCCATATACTGCCACATATTTAGTGCAAGTTGGTGATGGTAAATTTTTAAACATCACTCATATTGGTAATACAAAACTAGGAAGGTTGACACTCAACAATGTTCTTCTTATACCTGAACTAGCTGCTCATTTGCTTTCTATCTATCAACTATGCAAACAGAACAATTTTTCTATTTGGTTTGATGAGTTTATGTGTGTAATACAGGACAAGGTGCTGGGAAAGGTGCTGTACAAGGGACTGAGTAATCAAGGGCTTTATCCAATACCTTTTGATCTGCCATTACATATTCAAAAACATCATGGTTCCTGTAGCACATCATCTAGTGTTCAAAGCAATTCAGCTTCAGCATATATTGGAAGAGTAGTTAAGCATTCTTTGTGGCATCAAAGGTTTGGACATCCCTCAAATGAAGTAGTTACTAGTATGTTGAATAAATGCAACATCTCAAGTATGCCAAAGGAGGATTCTGCAGTTTGTGAAGCTTGTCTACTTAGGAAATTTCATAAGCTGCCTTTTCCAACCTCACAATCCAGGAGTCAAGTCCCATTTGAGATTGTTCACTCAGATGTTTGGGGTCCTTCTCCTCATCTCTCTATAGATGGTTTCAAATTTTTTGTACTGTTCATAGACGATTGTACTAGATATACCTGGATCTTTCCCATGAAGAATAAATCTGAAGTACTTAGCTATTTTCAAGCTCTATGTGCATTTGTTGGCACTCAATTCTCTACTCATATCAAATGTCTTCGAAGTGATGGAGGCGGGGAATATACAGTAAATAAATTTAGAGATTTTCTGTGTAAACAAGGCATTTCACATCAGGTTTCATGTCCTTATACACCCCAACAGAATGGTATTTCTGAAAGAAAAAATAGACACATTAGGGAGACAGCTGTTACTCTTTTACAGGCCTCTCATCTTCCAGCTTCCTTCTGGTATCATGCTTGTGCTATTTCAGTATATTTGATTAACAGAATGCCTACAACTATATTGGATATGAAGTCTCCATTTGAGAAACTTTACTTTAAAATCCCATCTTTAGAACAACTTAGAGTATTTGGTTGTACCTGTTACCCACTTGTGACTCCATATAACAGTAATAAATTACAACCAAAGACTGCAAAGTGTGTTTTCATTGGATTTGCAGCAGGTTACAAAGGTTACATCTGCTATAATTTGACGAGTAAAAAGTACATTATTTCCAGACATGTCTTATTTGAAGAAGATCCTTTTCCATTTGCCAGTTTGCAACATACTTCTACAGGTGGTTCTACACACAGTCCTTGCCCAACTATTACTCAGTCTCAGTCCTCACAACATGTTGCAGCACCTGTTCTTGTCAGTACCACTTCACATCAGGTACCTCTCTCTCTTCCAACACATGATCATGATCATACTACTAGACTGTCTCAGGATACTAATGTCCATGTTCCTAGTCCTTCATATGCTTCTGTTCATACTGGCAATAATACTTCTCCTATGTCCTCTACTGAGCATTCTACATCATCTACTCCACCTGATTGTCATGCACTTCCTGCATTTCATTCGAGCTCCAACACTACAATTAATTTTGGAGGAGATACTGGTACAGTTACTGTTGATACTCAACCAGGGAATGGCTCCATTTCAGTTGTTCTAGATTGTGCTCGTGCTCCTGCTAGCTCCATATCACAAATCTCTAGTTCTAACATTTTACATCCAGTTCAAGGTCTTTCTGAGTCCACAGTCAATGATCACACTATGCTCACTAGGAGTAAGAGAGGAATACTGAAGAAAAGATGCTTCTTGTCCATATTGAATAACACATCTTCTGGTGATCTTTCTGCCTCTGAGCCCCAGAATTACAAAATTGCTATGCAATGTCCAGTTTGGAAAAATGCAATGCAGGAGGAGTATGATGCTCTACTTAAGCAGCAGACTTGGTCTCTTGTTCCATTACCTCCAGACAAAAATCTTGTTTCCTGCAAATGGATTTTCAAAATAAAGAAAAACGCTGATGGATCCATAGCAAGACATAAAGCTCGACTTGTTGCCAGAGGTTTTAGTCAGGAGCATGGAGTGGACTACGATGAAACCTTCTCTCCTATGGTGAGACATACTACTGTTAGATTGATTTTAAACTTGGCTGCACAATCAGGTTGGACTCTGCATCAAATGGACGTCAAAAATGCGTTTCTTCATGGCATTCTTAATAAGGAAGTCTATATGGCTCAACCTGGAGGTTTTGAAGATCCTGCTCGCCCTAATCTTGTCTGCAAGCTTCATAAATCCTTATATGGATTGAAACAGGCACCTAGAGCCTGGAATGAAAGGTTTACCAATATTCTTCCAAGCCTTGGGTTTAAGTGCTCTTATGCTGATCCTTCCTTGTTTGTTAAAACATCTGGCAACTTCATAGCTTATTTGCTTCTCTATGTGGATGACATTATTCTCACTGGTGATAGTGAAGTTCTCATTTCAGAACTCAAAATGGCATTGCAGGCTGAGTTCAACATAAAAGACTTGGGAAGATTACATTTTTTCCTTGGTCTTGAAATCACATATACATCTGATGGTCTCTTTGTGTCTCAACATAAATATGCCACAGAGTTGATTCATAAAGCTGGTTTAGATGACTGTCATTCTCATCTTACACCTTGTCAGTCCGGGATCAAATTGTATAAGGATGGTAGCCCACCTCTGTCACCTCAAGATATTCCTTATTTCAGAAGTTTGGTAGGTTGTTTGCAATATCTTACTTTCACAAGACCTGATATTGCTTATAGTGTAAATTTTGTCTGCCATTTCCTTCATTCCCCAACTGAAGCTCATCTTTTGGCAGCCAAACGCATTCTTCGTTATGTCAAAGGTACACTTGATCATGGCATTTATTTCAGGAGGGGTTCTTCACTTCCCCAACAGTTCAATCTTCAAGCTTATTGTGATGCCGATTGGGCAGGTGACCCTAATGATCGGAAGTCCACCACTGGCTTTATTATTTTGCTCAATGGTTCACCAATCTCTTGGTGTAGTAAGAAGCAAACGGCTGTTTCTCGATCATCCACTGAGGTTGAGTACCGGAGTATGGCTGACACCACTTCTGAGCTTCAGTGGTTACAACACTTACTGCATGATTTACGGATTTCTCTTGCTAGCATTCCTACTCTTCATTGTGACAATATCTCTGCTCTTGCTCTTACCACTAATCCATTGTATCATTCCAAGCTTAAGCATGTTGAGGTTGATGTGCATTTCACTCGGGACAAAGTCAAAGCTGGTTCTCTCCGATTACAATTTGTGTCGTCGAGAGAACAACTAGCTGATCTGTTTACAAAAGGTCTTTGCTCACCTCAGCATCTCTACTTATGCTCCAGCTTGATGTCTCCTTCTAGCCATCCAGCTGAGGAGGGGTATTAACAGAACATCCAGTTTTCATACTTAATTAGACTTAAATAGGGTTAATCAGTGTTAATTCTGTTAAGTGCATGGTTAGCTGGTTAGTGACCTCTGTTACTATATATAGCTACTACTATACTCGTTCTGTTGGTTGGTTGTAACAGAAACACACATCTAATACAGAATTCTCTCTTTTCTTCTTTCTCACTCTTCTCTCTCCTCAAGCTCTAGAACCCTAGCTTTCACTTTTTACCAGAAAGCGAAGGTAACTGCTAAGCCAAACATATATGTGGTTGCAGATTATCATCCTCATGATCTAGATGTGGCTAGAATTTTTCGGTGTCTTTGCACCATGAGAAAATAATTGATAATAATAGTTATTCGAAATTAAAGTAAAAGATCCATGACATGGACTTTCAGAGTGATTAATTATTGTCTAACTAATCAATAGGAATCTAAGTGCATATATAAACGCCGCCTAACCTATGAAATGTGTTGTTGGTCCTCTGCCTAATCTAACTTCCCACACGAAACCTAGCTAGAAGAAATAAAAGGTGAATGGGTGGATGATGATATGTCGGAGGCTAGCTATTTCGCGATAGAGCTAGAATTTATTTCAGTTAATTAAAGTAATTAACTAGCTAACTGCATGGAAAGTAAGTAGCTACTTAAGTTGGATTGGATATATATATATATATATATATATATATATATATATATATTTGGCAATATACACCTTCATGTATATTTGTGATTCGCGTGTAACAATCTGTATGATGAAGAGTGAGACCAAATGAATACTTAGTTCCTACTATAGCGGCCAATCAATGGAAGTTAGCTAATTAAGGGGGGAATGGAAGAAGAAACTAATAATTAGAAAAAGGAAGACAATTCTGCAGTGGAACTTGATGTAAATTGATGTAGAGAGCCATGCTATAAAAAACACCCGCCAACTAGACCATGTTCACTGGCCTGTAATCCTGTATGTAAAGGCCAAGCAACAACACCTTTCATTTTAAAAAAGGGATTACATTATAAAATCAATTAATTAATAAAGTGAAAGATATGCTAATGTATCAACTAATCAAATCAAGCAAAAGAGATTTAATATCTGACCATTTTATCATCAAGGCTAGAGGGCAATTATTCCAATCTTGGGGGCCATATGGTCACACAATGTCGATTATGACTCATCACGTGTAGTATATTTTGATGACATAATTATGATTAATCAGCATATGAAAATCCATTTAAAAACGAAAGCTATATATATATATATATATATTGGAAAGGGGGCTATATCTTAAAATAAGAGAAATATTGGCATGTTGTTGGATGTATTATAATTATAAGGTAAATTCCTTTTATGATACTTGAGGAATAGTAAATTTGACATTTTGGTACATAGTCTTCAAAATAAGACAATTTGATACTTGGACTTAGGTTCCTTTTGACATTCTAATACTTTTTTTAATTTTCACTTAAATATAAAGATAAAATTAACATGTAGAATATATGTATAAAAATAAAATAAAAAACATGAATCTTGTGGGTTGATGGACATTGTTCATCATTTTATATGTATGAATTAATGCTTCTGGTTTATTTTAAAGATGAAATAAATGAAGTTTATGTTTAAGAAATATAGTCGTCGTGATTTGAATACTCACGAGCCTACTCCACAAAGCTGTCTCATGGGTGTTTAAATCACGATGACTACTTTTTTTAAACATAAAATTCAATTATGTCATTTTTTTTAACTAATGAAATTTCATTGATATAACACTCATGTCAAGAAGTCATTACATACCCATCAGCTGACACATAACGATGGCCATACAAGAATTCGTGGAGGAGCCACAATGGTACATAAGATAGACTAATTATATTTAAACTTATCGCTCACTTATTTAAAGCGAGTTTATAACTATGCCAAACAATTACATAGTATAGGCTAAGTAAATAAAACTTAAATAAGACCTAGCCCTAGAGGGTTACCCACTCCTTAAGAGGCCCAAGATACAGCCCAAAGACCTTATCCCAGTCCCAAAAGGAGTAAGCTAGCCCAACAAACCCAGGCAAGCTTGAGGGGATGCCATCGTGATCCAACAACGATGTATCATCACCGAACGAACTCCACTGCCACCAGAAACTATGAAGACCACCGCAATTAGCGAAACCATCTGGCGCTAATAGCTTCAAAACTATCCACCAGAGCAGGATCCAGCCACCACTTTGCATCACTACAGCGGGAGGCCTCATTCCGTCATCAGAAAGCTACCAATTTCTAGAGGAAAGGAGATGCCGCCTAAGTCTTGCGGACCTCCTCCCTAAACCACCGACTGAACCCCGTAATGGTCGTAGCCTCAAGCCTAGCCAATCTACATGCGTTGCCAAGCAAACCGCTGCACATACGTCCTCGCAGCAAGAAGTGAATCGTTATGTCGATCGCTGAGACAAAAAGGTGATTGGAGACGATGAAGGTCTTCCTTGCACCCTCGCATTCCATCCTTCATTTCAGTGCAATGGCCAGAGCCATGGCTGGCATAGAGATCAGCTATTGATGGCCGGAGTTAGATAGCCCAGCCTTGGTGGGCTAAGGTTGAGGGAGAGCGGCGCCGCTCTCACAGGGTGAAATCTCCAAGAAGATTGCCAATCCAGTTGAGGAACAATTATGTTAAACTTGTTTCACTGGATCCACTTAATGCATGCCTTATTCAATTATGTCATCTTCAACATAACCCAAATCATTTGCTCAATTTCTCCCAAAGGACACAAAAAGTGATGAAGACCCGAGCTAATGGTCCAACCCATGCACAAAACTCATGTTTTTATTTTATTTCTATAAATAGATTCTAAATGTCTATTTTATTCTTGTTTTTGACTGAAAAATTAACAAAAAGTACCAAAATGTCAAACAGAGTCTAAGTTCATATTTCAAATTGTCCTATTTGAAAACTAGGTACTAAATTGTTCAACTGGTCATACCTCATGTACCATAGAAGGAACTTACCTTTACAATTATATTTTTTGAAGTTAATCATTTTTAAGCGTGTAAAACACTGACACCATACAAAGACATTGTGGGTTGGTCAGAAAACGGTAGAAGTACTGAACTATCATTTTCAGGATAATATCAAATTTCTCATTGCTTCAATGTTATAATAGACTGGACAATTGACACCCTCAAGTTATATTTATGATGTACGTACAAATGTTAGTTTACAAACTTGATTAACTGATAACAAAATTAATGGGCTAGTTATGTGATAATTAATGCGGAAACATCATGTACATTAGTTAATAATATAATTAATTAATTTGATATGACTTGGTACATGTAGTGTGTATACTAGTATATATGTATCACTACTCGGACTTTTTTCTTTTTCTTTTATTATATCTCATATCGTCAATTGATTTAGAACTTGATATGATTTGGATAGTAGTATTCACCTAGTCAATAACTGATTAAAAACTGACTAAATAAATTATGCTCAACCACCTTTTGATATAAATCTAAAGGTGGAAAACAAAACAACTTAATCTAATAATTATTTTCACCTTTGTATTTACATCAAATGGTGATTGAGCATAATTTTTTTAATCAGTTACTGATCAAGTAACGTTATTGATAATTTGGATATATAGCTTAAAAACATAAACAATATCATGTACATTAGTTACTAATATAATTAATTTAATATGACTCGATACATGTAGTGTGTATACTAGTATATATGTATCACTACTCGGACCTTTTTTTTCTTTTTCTTTTATTGCTTCTCATATCCGTCACTTGATTTAGAACTTGATATTATTTGGACAGTGGTGTTCAGCTAGTCAGTAAGTAACTAAAAACTGGTCAAAGAAATTATGTTCAATCACCCTTTGATGTAAATTTAAAGTTGGAATATAAAACAATTCAATTAAAAATAATTATTTTCACTTTTGAATTTACATTTACATCAAATGATGATTGAACATAATTTTCTTGATCAGTTACTGTGATTTGGATATATAGCTAAAATGCATAAACAATCTGCTCCCCCTCACATAGCACCCGGCCAATTGATCAAGCCGCCAAAAGTAAAGTAGATAGCCATTGTTAAAAGAAAGCCAACATCAGTTTTGCAACTAATTAAGCATTCTAATTGAAAGAACAAAAAGAAAAGGCAAAGCCTTCACTTTGAGGCTTTGAGCATGCTTACTAATGGGTCTTGCTCGGATCGAATTTTTTAAAGTTCAAACTCACGAGACCCAAATTAAGATCATATAATTTGTCAACATGCAGCCTAGCTTATCTGTCTGAAAAATTGAAAATTGTGTTTCATAATATTTTGTGAACGACATTAATGACCGAACCCTAATTACCAATTTTCTAGGAAAGAGAGAAAGAAAGTCGATCACAAAGCAAACCCTAAACCAAATTCTTGGGTGAGTTGGGTTGGGTGGAGTGGCCCAGGTGGTAGCTCCGTTTACATATTAATAATTGCCCACGAACTTAGTGGGAAACTCAGGCGAGCATATTTTATTGTCTCCCATATAATTCACAAGACCGACAGACCTCCGTACGTCACCACACTCAACGGTATATATCACCCCCTTCATCAATTCCAAAACCTCCATCTCAGAACATCGAACCAACAAAGACTAAACTCCAGAGCACCAAGCATACAACCATTTCTTAGTCAAAGAAAAAGGTTAAGACAGCTACTAGCTAGCTAGAAACCAATGGCAGCTGCTGACCAATGCCGACTTGACAATACTGGAAATTGTGTTGCCATCTCTTCCTCTACACAACCAAACTGGTGGGATCATGATCACCTCCATGCAGCAGCTGCAGCTGCCGCTGCCCGCTCTCATCTCTCGGCTTCTTCGTGGCCGTGGCAGCAGCAGCAGCAACCAAACCCTAACTCCAACTCTTCTTGCGATGAGGATGTTTCAATGTCCAGTACTTCCTTTACCAATGCCTCCAACCACTCCAGTCTCAGCGTTGATTCTTCTCGCAGACTCGTTGATCAGCGTTCTGCTTCGCCCAACGACGACTTGAATAATATTGGAGAACAGGTTTCTGATAATCAAATATGGAGCCAAGTTCTATTGTAAGTTAATTTTTCTAATCTAGTATATTGTTTCCTTTGTTGCCCTATATATTATTTAATTTACAATGAAAATGAAGCTGACTGCAATTCATTATATTAATTCTCAACTGATAATTGGGAGCATTATTGTCCTCGAAGTTTGTTTGATTGAGGCATTGAGCTAAGTGGAACACAGAATATATCTTTTAAATAAGTTAACTGGAAATTGAAAAAGATCAGAAATCCTAGGGTCCCTTTAGTGCGGAAGATGGTTCGTACTTCGTTGGAGGTTCATAAATTAGGTTTCCTTATCCCTTTTCTGTACTTTAGTTACTTAAGTAGAGGAGGTTATCGTCTTGATGAGTTAGTACTGGCAATCAGAATAGGTTCAACTTTCCAAGCTAGCTAGGTTATGAAGCCAAGACGTCCAAAAAACTAGTAAATTAATTAGAGTTTGATTAATATCATATATTAATATCAATAACTAACTGTGAAATTTTTGGTTGAACTTGTGGGTGTAGAAGCGTCGGAAACAATGATTTGAACAGCAGTATGACTCATGATGTAGGAGAGAACTTCCTTGATGCACTATCATCCAAGAACTTGTCAAATACTGCTATGTACGAACCTGCTTGTGATTACTTGAAGAAATTGGACAACGCTAGTAGCAATTGGGAGTTCACAAACTCATCATCAGCTGCAGCTACTATGCACGCATCTAATCTCAACAATTTCGAAAGGCAAATCAACATTAATGGATCGTTTAGCAGCGAGAACTTGTCTAATCTAGTCAGCACCTGGTCCATTGCGCCACCTGAACCACAAGTAGCCAATAGCCCTTTCTTCAATCTTCCTCAAGTGTCATGTTACGGTGCTAATAATAATTTGATGAAAGTTGAAAGTGCTGCACAGTTACCTGGAGCAAACTTGCATGGAAGGCCATTTAGTTCTGATAATGGGAGCAATATTGACTATCAGATTGGCCTCAACAACACAATGGCTGCAGATAATAGCTACTATGGATCCGGAAATGGTTTAGTGATGCCTGATTCGTACTCTTCATCCAACAGTGCTAGAAATTTCACAGATGTCATATCTTTTAACAGTCGAGTAGGCAAGCTGTTGATGGATCATAGTCACCATGCACAAAAGCCGAGTAACTTCAAATCTTTGATCAACTTATCTGATAATACTTCAAAGAAGCAAGGCCTCCAAACTTCTTCGCCGGTAAGATTAAGCTCTCAATGAATTTTAATTTCTAAAATAAATTCACCTTCAGCAACTTTTGCTGATTTATTATTAGTATCTCTAATATTAATTAATACATGCAGACAAGAATGAGTGGAAGAGGACAAGGAACTGCAAATGAATCCGCAGGGAAGAAGAAACGAACAGATGAGAGTAGTACATCATCAGAAATAGTTTTGAAAAAGCCTAAGCAAGAAACTTCAGCAGTTAATTCATCATCATCTGTAAAGGTACTTTATATACACTGAAATGAATTTTATCAATTGATTAATTTTCCCAAGATAAAAGAGAAAGTCCAAAGAGAAATCACGCATGCTCATGATTGTTAATTAAGTAGGATATGCATCAACTTTTGCTTGATTAGTTATTTAAATTACAAATTCTTACAGATGCAGGCACCAAAAGTCAAGGTTGCTGATAAGATCACGGCCCTTCAACAAATTGTGTCTCCATTTGGAAAGGTGAGCAAAAAGCAGCCCCAGCTATCACTCACTTTAAGTTCTATAATTCACTATTTTTGTTATTCAGACTTTTGGTTAGTTAACTGACTATTGATAATGTATTTTGGTGAATTATTTTCAGACTGATACAGCTTCAGTACTATATGAAGCGATTCAGTACATTAAGTTCCTCCAAGATCAAGTACAGGTGGTATGTTATCATCATCTCTTCTCAATCCATCTATATGAAATTATCTGAGATCGACCTAGTTATTCGAGTTATATTTTTCTTCATAATGGACAATGGTCGAGTTCAATTTCATTAGAGCTCGAATAAATTGGATGATATTTGCACGTATGGTTTGTAACAGCTACGTTACTCTAATTTTTGCAGCTATTGAGCAGCCCTTATTTGAAGACAAATCCGCATAAGGTACTTGCATGCATAGTTATTAATTCCAAGCACAAGCTTATTGCTTGTATATGCTGATTATTAATTTTGGTGCTTAATAATTTCAGCAGGATCCATGGGGAAAATTGGATCAAATTAGGGGAGATCATCACCCAAAGGTGGATCTAAAGAGCAGAGGCCTATGCTTGGTGCCTACGTCATGTACGCCCCCGGTTTATCGTGAAAATACAGGATCAGACTACTGGACACCAACATACAGAGGCTGTTTGTATAGATAAATATTCAAGCTACCTAGCTAGATTGCAAAGTACTCACTAATATAATGAAAACCTTTAGATCGAAGAAGTGCATGGTCGATCGATGAATGTATATCGATCTCTTCTCAAATGAAATGGGAAGCAACTATATATCGATCTTTGTAACCCCATTAAGGCTTTTAGACGTATACTATAGCTGCTTAGTTAATCTCGGTGCGTGTTATTGCATATATGCTACGTGCGCATATATGTGTAGTCAATAAAGATCGATGAGTTTGAAGTAGCTAGCTTGATCGAGCTCATCTATCGTCATTATTGTCCGTATATTATGATAACAAACAATCAGCAGAACACATCTGACGTTCATAGCTGACAAGCATGCATGAACAATTGACAAGTGCATGATCAACAAAAATCATAGCTGGTTTAAAATGTATGTAATGAATCATTATTTTTAGTTAACTGGCCCGTAATCGCAACACTGTTGTATTGTCCGAAAGCTAGCCAGCTAGCACCTGTGCTCATCGTAATAATTCTTTGTGTTTTTCATTGTGGTTACATTCAAAGGATCAAACCTTAACTGACTTTTCGATCGTCCTATATTATAATTTGATACGTTTCATCTATCAGTTGATCTGTCTGGACACTTAAGCTAACTCCTAAATGCATCTCTACATATCCCATGACATTGATAATTGATTTAATCAGAAATGTTCTGTAGTGAGTTCTTTTTAATGTCATGTTGTCAACCCCTAACTAGCTAGCAACAAGCGCTACTAGAAAATTGGCTATTGGCCACCCTAGGTAGACAGAGATTTATAATTAACCGTATCATTTGACATATTAAAGGGCACCTTCGATATACTATTTAAATGAATGAAAATGATGGAGGAGGAATAAATCATGTCCTTTCCAAAATCATCAATAAAATGATCACCAAGTCGTTGAATAAGATATGGTGGAGGAATACTACTCGCATTGCATGCTTGTAAGTTGGCCACTCAATCACTTTTCCTTGTTTCAACAGCGCCCGCATTAAGCACAATATATTGATAATGTTTTTGCAGAAGCCATCTTCATAATTTCTAGAAGCAAAGTTGACAAAGGCAAAAGTGAAGTGTAAGAAAGCAACGGTCAAAGGAGGAGGTGATCGATCGAGCATATAAAGTACAAAACTCAGACACCACTAATGATGCACTTAAACAGTGTTAATCAAAGCAAGAGCTCACTCTGCTGATGACCCAAAGCAATTCAAAAACGCCATGATGTTGTTTTTATTTTTAACTCTACTATTTCAAGTTATTATTGACGCCACCAATTAGATTAATATTTACGCTAAACATATTTAAAGGGGGAGGCGTCTCATTAGCACGAATTCACATAATAATTACATAATTTTAAGGACGTGCAGAAAAAATAGAAAAAACATGGATCCAGATTCTCTCCTTAGCTCTTTCCGGTCTTGTTTGTCGTTGACTTTCAATCTCCACCGTTAACTCAAAACTGAAAGGCCATAAATAATCCACATCAGCATCTCATTATTAATTACCTAAAAATGAGGCTACGACGTTATCTTTCTTTTCTTTCCGTTATCTCACTTATCCTCATCTTCCCTCACTACTGGCAAAACTGACTATACACACTTGTTCAAATCAGTGAATATAAACTCAAATAGCCACTGATATTTGTGTGGGAAGCCCTATAGCCACCCTACACTCACACATTTAGTTTCTGTCTCATTTGAGGGGGTGGCCTTTGGTCTCTCACACTGATAGAAAAATCAGTGTGAATTATTTTGTGGGACTCATTCGTTTTCAGATTATATAAATAAAATTGTAATGTAAAATTAACATAAAAAAAATCTATGAGAACTAGTTCAAAACTAAAATCAGTGAGACAAAGTAAGAAATTATAATATGCGAAAGAGACGTAAAATTTCATTCTCCTACATTAGTAATTTATTACACAGTAAAAAAGTAAAATTCAAGCACACAATAATTTTTCAGAACATGTATCAGTAACTTATTGCATACTAAAAAACTTCATTCCAACACATCAAATTGAAATAGATACAAGGAAAGATAATTTCTCATTCTAAAACAATTACAAAATACAATTCATATAGTTTCCAGAATAAACTTCTAATGCATTGAGAGTTCTTGGAATTCAAAACAAGGTAGATGCATCATCAACATATTGGTCTTTACAGCCTTTCTTAGAATGAGTCAACTTGAACATCTCCCACCTGTCAAGTTCTTCCTCAACTCCATTTTCAACTTTCTGCAAATTAGAATGAGGTATAATATCAGCAAGATATTCCTAAAGGAGCTTACCACAGCCACAGTATGGTAGAAGAACATTAACAAATAATACAAAGCACTGCCAGTTTCCACGATTTCTTTACATTGCCAAACTAGAGAATATGTGCGTATAGTTACTACTATGTTCATCAGGGTTTAAGAAAATTGTTACAACTTATGGGTTTACCAAATGTAAAAATTTTGAACCGCACAACTAAGGAATTGTAAAAACCAGTATCACATTCAACAACTTGTTATATGCTACATCAATGATTTAAATCATTATATCAGTAGCAACTACAACATAAACAACTAATATCTAGAGCTTCAAGTAGCAATGATAACTATGTTTGTCTAGCACTTGATCAAATTATTGCTCATAATAATTTAATTAGCAATGGTAGTTGTTATTCATAACTTCATCTGTAGCTGATAAAACAACATAACAAGGTGAAAACTGGGCACCTCTAACAACACTGTTCAATCATCCAAAGGACTAAAACACCGACAAATTTGTTTAAATACAGAGGAAGTTCTAGTGTATACAAGGAGCACAAGCTCATGACCTCTATATGGGAGATCCCATATGATTACATGCTCAAAATACCTCGATCATCCTAGCAAATATTTTAGATACGGAAAATTCAGTATGGACAAGTTCATTGATAGCATTTTAATCTGAATATAAACTCAGTGAATATAAACTGAAATAGCGACTAATATCCGTGTGTCAACTCCATTTTCAACTTGCTGCAAATTATAATAAGGAAAATCAGAATCTATATTTACAATCTTAATGCATATTTCATTCTATAATATATTGCATTGAACTAGTGATTGTCCAACGTTATAAGTCTCGTATTTTTCTTATTGATACTCAACCCAAAAGTTTATAATTAGCAGATTACTTATCTAGATGAATGAAAATTGAACATATTGGAAAGTTAGCACATGTTCATGATGAAGCAGATATACACAAGAGAATCGCAGAAGCATCCACCCTACCAAACATTTTGGCAATTCTAGTATCAAATATTGCTCTTAATGCCCATGCTAATGGGTGATAACAAGTAGTAATGTCAGTTTTGAAATTGTGCTGCCATGTAAACTTGCTAGGACTAGAAAACTTAAATGAACAAAGAGAATTATGTCAGGAATGCTTGCAGAATACTATAATAATAAATCATTTAACTAATATGACTCCCATTTGAAATGCACTTTTATCAAAACTTACCCATTCATGTACAACAGCCGGGAGAGTCCTTGTTCTGTGCTATGATGCATTATCCGAGAATGATTACTAACATTTATGGCCCTTCGTCTGTCAAAAAGCACAAGTAATATGTTAATTAGAATTTGAGTTCAAAACATATATTGATAGCTCACATTACTTTGACTTCGTAAAAGTCAAATATGATTCTCAAATATTACTTGCCTATTCCCTTTTGATTTCATAAAAGTCAAATATGATTCTCAATAAAATTAGGCATGGAGCTTCAGAAAATGATTCCGAAAACTAACCCAAATACTAATATCCAAGCCTATTCCATTTTTTCATCCAAACATAGAGAAAACAATAGAAGAGAATTAAGCCAACCCAAATACGATTCGAGCATTCACGCTAACCATAACACTCACAAGCAATAGACTACCTCAGCTTGAATGACTTACATATTGTAGAGAAAGTGAACCTCCAACTCCATAATCAATTTCCCTGATAATCAATTCTCCCAAAATCGTATGTCCTGTAACCAAATGAAAGATAGAGATTAAATGGAGAGACAATCAATTTCAATTACATGAAAGGATTTGAAGATTGAGAAAGGAGGTTGAGAGAATTACCTATTTCCTTGCAAGAGGAAACATCGATTTGGAAGAAAAGGCAAAATGGGTTTGGGAATGGCTGTGTGTAGTTATGATCGAAGGAACCCTTTTTTTTTATCAAGAAGAACTTCATTGATAATGAACTGCTTACAACGAGTTTTAGGCAACATCTCATACACAGAAATGGTCATTAGGCTTCACACTGGAACTCTATAATGACTGACTCAAGAGGCCAAAAAAGCCCCGACTTCAAACTTGCACTACAACTATATGGCAATGACAACAAGCGTAGAAGTAGTGAATCCTTGACATTTCACCTCTCGTCCAGCCAATAAGAACTTTGAAACCAGACAACTCACTTGTGTCAACACTAACACCACCCAGAGTCCACCTGACCAGCTTTTAGTTGACCTAGCCAACACTCATTGTGACATAAACCCGACCAAAAGGATTGTCGGACATTTAGACCTGGGACTAAAGTGAACCCAACACTATCACCACCCTATTGTCAACACCTTCAATTCACAACTACTCCAAATCGTCATGGCCTTCGACCCAAAACCAGATAGGAACGACCCACTAGAAGGCCAATAATGCTCGTTTATGGTGCAGCCAGACTTTTTGCTGACCCAAAACCAGATAAGAACGCCCCACTAGAAGGCCGAAGAGAAGATTGTTGCTGCCACATCATATAGTGTCTTATTACCAACAAAACAAGACAAACAAATAAAACCAAGTCCTAAAAAACTAGTAACAGCTGCCCACCACCAAGGCCCAACAACCCAACCCCGGTCCAACAAGCAGGAGAACAACGCCCAATCCATAGCCCAGATTTTTGGTGCTTCATTGACACTGATCGCCGCCGGACTTGTACGTAGTTATTGGAAGCAAAAAAACAAATGCAGACTAAAAAATAAGCCAAATAGAAAACATGGAATAAGCTTAGTAACAAGGCCCAGGCCCAAGATCCATCCATGACAACAAAGCCGCTGCACCAACCCACTAACACAACCCATCCCATCAGCACCATCTTACACCCAACACCATCACAGCGCCACCGCGGCCGCATCACCGCCTCTGCCTCACCCCTCCTATCCATAGACTAGTTAGCCACGACACCTACAATCAGCCCAACTGCCAGCCCACTGAGTTCATGACTAGATCGAGTTTGAATTACATATCCAACCCTAAAACTCTTAAGAACACCTTTCCTTAGCCAATAAACCATCTGTAATTCGATCGCAACGGTTGAACCCGTCATCAGCCACCCTAGAATGGATGGAAACCACTTCTCTTGTCCCTCCTCCCCTACCAAACCACCACCACCAGACCTATATTGTGGCTCGGGCTGAACCCGATCCCACATACGGAAACTCCATACGGTCCGATCACCACCCATCGCTGCGACTCCCCTCCTCTCAATCCTTTTGATCCTCCCTTCCTGATCGCTCCAACCCTTTCCAGTCGCCTTGCACATCCTTGCTGTTATGCCTAGATCGAAGTGCTCCATATCTAAGCCACTGCACTTACTCATCAGTGCCATAAAACCGACGAGAAAGAAACCAACTCGTTCGACGACAACGCCCAGAGGAGGCATCGCTAGACGGATCGAGAAGAGAGTTTGCAGTTACCAGGCACGTGAGCGTGTTCCATTCAGTCCTAGGTTTAGTGGTTAATCGAAGGAAACCTAAATGGCTAGCTTTAGGAAAATTATTAAATATTATTATTATTATTAATTTTTAATAAAAGGCTACAAAAACCAATGTGACTACCCAAATATAGAGTGCGAACTAAATGTCCCTTGCCCCGCTCTTTGATATTTGGTTTTTTCAAGTCCCGCTTTTTTTTTTTGGCAATGAATTATCTTTTTTTTTTTTGCATGCAATGAATTATTTTTTCTGATGCAAGGAAAAATGAATGATTTTGAAACTTTTACTGAAGATAAAAGAATAGGCTGGTAAAAATGAATTATTCACATATATATTTGTGGGAAACTAACAATTACTACAGATAACCGTGTAAAATTTCATACAGATATTAGTACATTTTTCACATTCCTCAATTCACACTAATATCTGTGTGTATTAACAGGAATAATACAAACTGATATCTATAAGAACTGCAAACATGTCATCTCCATATGTCAATTGTAGATTCACACAGTTATTTGTGGGAAACTAACAATTGCTACAGATAACCGTGTAAAATTTGATACAGATATCAGTGCCCTTTTCACATTCCTCAATTCACATTGATATATGTGTGTCTTAACAACAATAATACAGATTGATATATGTGTGAGATGCAGACATGTCATGTCCCTATATCAATCGAATATTTAGAAGGATGTCTGTGAGATAATAGCAATTTCTATAGATAACTGTGTAAAACTCCATACATATATCAGTGCTTTTTCGATTTTCACACAGACGACAGTGTGAAAACTCATTGTAACAAATGTCTGTATGAATGAAAATTAGTTTGCAAATTATAATTTTGTTATTTTTGACTGATATATGTGTGTAAATAACTCACACAAATATCAGTATAAATTAAATATTTGGTGCATACAGATATCTATGACAAAATAAAGCCACACTGATTTAGTGAGAAAATGTGTAAGCATGTGCTTTTGTAGGACTCAGTCATTCAGTTCACATGGATATCTGTATCTATAAGTTAAAACCCACTAATTTTTAATCAGTGTGAGAGTCAGTGTATTTAAAATATGTGTGGGTTGCTGATTTTGCTAGTAGTGTCTTTCTTCTCCAAAGCATTTTTTGAAACATCTTCCAAAGTTTCAAACATGCATAGTTTTTGCTTTCAATAAATCATTGGAAAGATTAATGGCTGCATATATTGACAACCCGTATATGAAATCCAAATATCAAATCGAAGAGATCAGCCACTCGAGAAATATGTGTTGTCCTTTAAAACCCATATCCTAAAACTCTCTTTTGCAATTGAAGCCAAATTGGGAGAAATTGAAGCTGCACTATCAACCCAGATCCTAAAACCCTTCTTTCCTTATTCTACATACTTCTCCAAGTCTTTTCAATCAACTTAGAAGAATGGATTAGAAAATGGAAAAGATAGAAAGCGAAATGTGACAATAGTTTGATGAGAACCTGACACGTTTACTTACCTGCTATTGAAAAAATCATGAATAAGAGACAACTGGAATGAGAGAATAAATGAATCGATATGAGAATATTTTTAGGAATGCAATTGATTATAATTGATGTTGTGTACTAATGCTCATGAATCAGAATTAAAACTAGTTCGATTACTAATATACTCCTACAAAAATAAATGTTCATAAGATGTAGGGTAGTTATGGGTAATTTGGGGTTAATGAAAATATGTAGGGATATCTCAGGTAAAAAAAAAGTATTCTTAAAGCTTTCATTCATAAACTCATATTTCCCCTTGGTTATCAAATTATGTGTTATTCAGGAATAGATTCCTAACAATAAGGTGAGACCCACACCTATTCAAATACTTATACATGTTAGTAAACGCAGGAAAACTGATACACCGAAATCATTCCCTTTATTTCCGTTCTCATTCTAGATAAGTAAATGTGCTAAAGAGGAGAATAAAACCTTGTTGCCTTTCACTTTTGTTTCAATCCCAAATGATAGACATTCAATTCAATCCCAGCTAGGTGTGCTTCAATTGTACTAACTTTGCTGTTTTTCATTTTTGTTTCTCCCAAATGATAGCTATTCAATTCAGTCTCATATAAGCTTGAATTGTATTAATCCTTTGGTTCAGGAAAAGAATTCTAGTAATCAATTTGAAAATCAAAAATGAAGACTATGTTGATTGATGTTTGGGAGGAAAGAAAATTAATCGATTGAAATACATGAATCAAAGGCAATTTACATTAATTAGATATGAAGGCCATTGTTGATGGTGGAGGGTGAAAATTCCCCAGAAAATAAGTGAAGGAGAAGAAGAGACGGACCTAATTGAAGGAGAAGAAAATGAGACGGACGCTTATGGAAAGAAACAGAGAAAAAATGGTTGTCAGTTTTGAAAAGTGAAATTTTCTCTGTTATGAATCAAATGTTGATGTGGAGTATTTTAGCCTTTAAATTTTGAATGGACGGATAAGATTAGAAGTCAAAAATACCCAAAAAAAAATCCGGATTAAAAAAAAAATTACTTAAATAGTCTCGCATTTTCATAGCATTTCATGGTCATAAGTGGGTGGTCGAGATCCTTTTGCACATGAGGATACACACCACACGCACACTGCTTATTCGCTTTCAGAGCGACATCATTGAGAGTGTCATGGATGCTACAAGACCACCATCTTGAACGAATTAAAAAAAACCGCTAAGAAATTGAAAAGCCCAACTCTAAAAAATCCTAACATATACGATGACTACACAGTCTTCTTTAACCTCTTGTAAGATCAGAGACAGTCACCTAGTCATCTATCATTAGATTTAAATTTAAATCTTGATATTAAATATTAATATTTTAAATGTCTTAACCTCAACCGTTGAATACAATTCCGATAACAGGTGACCATCAAATTCATAGTCACCTAATCCCACCACGCGAACGCTACAGTAATCACGTAATGGTTAGTATGCAAAAGGCCCAGTAAACATTTCAAGCCGCCTTCGAATTGAGGATCAAGTGAACATAGGCTCACAACTTCTCTCGTATCCAAGCAATGTAAGGCCCAACAAAAATTCTAATTTCCAATTTTCAACCACGCAATAAGAAGAGGCCAAACATCCCCCGGAGAAATGGCGGTCTTTAGGTTCCTTTCCTTTCCTTTTCACTCGTACTACTCTTGAACCCTTGAAAGATCCTCTCCTTCCTTCTCTCTCTCTCTCTCTCAGCTCTCCACTCAAATCCACTGCTTCTCTGATTCTCAGCCCCAATTTGATGACATGAAGCGCAGCTTCGACCATTTCGAAATCTCCGACGACGAGTGGGAGGAGCACTCCTCCTCCTTCAAGCCTTCCCGCGTCCTCAAGAAGTCGAGGACGCCGACGCCGCCGGCAATCGAGTCCTTCGCCTACCGGAAGCGCCGAGTCTCCGACGACGACTCCGATTGCGTCGAGATTAAGGACGATTCGGACGACGATTGCGTGGAGATCAAGAACGATTTGGAGGACGACGACGTCGTCGAGGAGGTCCGCCGGCCGGTGACGCGTGGACGGAGGTTTGTGGTCGAGGACGAGGATAGTGACGGGGATTGGGCGGAGTTGGAGTCGACGAGTGAGGAGGAGGAGGAGGAGGAGGAGGAGGAGGCGGAGGACGATGACGTCGTCGGGAGAGCTTTGCAGAAGTGCGCCAAAATATCGGCGGATTTGAAGAGGGAGCTCCATGGTTCGTCGGCGCCGACGGCGAGTGATCGGTATGCTGAAGTGGACGCTTCCTCTGTGAGGATTGTCACTCAGGTGCTTTAGAATTTGACCTTTCACTTAGGGTTTAGTGAGCTTCTTGTGCAATGTACATCAGAATTGTCTTCATAGCTAGGGTTTAGTCTTAGTCATTGTTAATTGGTGGAAGGTTGGGTTCAGTAATTTTGTTTTTACTTTACTTTCCGTGAATTAGGAAAAGTTAGAAATTTACAGACAGAATGCTGCTCGTTAAGAAACTAGAAAAGCAATATGAATTTTTGGTAGTATGTGGTTTATATGTTGTTCTTAAGAGTTAATTCTGTGCAGGTTTTTTTTTTTTTGGTAATGTTTTGTGAGGTCCTCAATATGCATAGAGCCATAGACTAATGAAATCTATTTCTTCTCATGATCAACACTTTTCAATGAGGTTGACAATTGATGTGGTTTTTGTTATTTATTGTAGGATGACATTAATGAGGCATGTAGGTCGGACGAGTCCGATTTTCTACCTGTTCTGAAGCCATACCAGCTGGTTGGTGTTAACTTTCTTCTTCTGTTGTATCGAAAGGGTATTGGAGGAGGTACATTCATATTCCCGTGTTTGTCAGCACCATTTTACTTCTACAGCTACTTTTGACAGAGCATAAATAAATCTGATTCTCTGCAACAAATGTGGAAGCTTGACATTTTCATTAGTACAAGTTCTTAAAATACGTGCAGTAACTGACTAGAAACTACACTTTACTATACTATTATCACATTTCCAGATCAAAGATGGATAATTTGACAAGAAAAATGGAGAGTTTGCGAGGATTGGCAGTGGTCTTCGTATAATTGATCCTATAAGAATGATTTGATCAGAATAATAAGTTGAGTTAGTGTGATAATGATAGACTCATCTGTGCTTAATGGATTACATTGTTAAATTAATGAGTTATGTTCAACCTATATAAAAGCTAGGTCGTCTGATATCGCATAATGATTCATGTATGGGTGTTTATATATATATATATATATATATATATATATATATATATATATAACTTTGCTCAGGTGCGGATATCCGCACCTAAGAAAAAAAGTACGGATTTCCAGTTTTGACCCACTTTTCGATCATATTTTTACATCTTAACCGTTCAGTTTTTAGGTCCTAATGTATAGATCATCTCTGTAAAATTTCAGCCAAATTGGTGATCGTTAAGGCATCCAAAACTGCAATTTACACGAACGAACCGAATCTGCCGAACCGGAACCGTTCGTGTACATTGTTGTAAATTGCAGTTTTGGATGCCTTAACGATCACCAATTTGGCTGAAATTTTGCAGAGGTGATCTATACATTAGGACCTAAAAACTGAACGGTTAAGATGTGAAAATATGATCGAAAAGTGAGTCAAAACCTAAAATCCATACCTACGAAAAACTGCGGACGTCCGCAGTGGTGAAGCGCTGGTATATAATTTTGCTCAGGTGCGGATATCTTATATATATATAATATCTTATCGAGATCTATCACACACATACATACAGTTTGAGGCTAGATTTCTCAATTCTCAATGCATTATAGTTTAATTTCCTTAATATTTTCTGCAGCTATTTTGGCTGATGAGATGGGTCTAGGGAAGACCATTCAGGTATGTGTGAATGCAATCTCATTTACTGTGTTTTAATAATACTTTTAATTTCAAGCATATATTGAAGTTCAAAGTTGTAACATTTGCTCTTCCACCACAGGCCGTAACGTATTTGATGCTATTGAAACATTTACACAATGACCCAGGTCCCCATTTGATTGTATGTCCTGCTTCAGTTTTGGAAAACTGGGAAAGAGAACTCAAGAAGTGGTGCCCATCATTTTCTGTTCTCCAGTATCATGGGGCTGCGCGATCTGCATATTCAAGGGAGCTGACCTCATTGGCCAAAGCTGGAATGCCGCCTCCTTTTAATGTTATTCTTGTGTGCTATTCACTATTTGAAAGACACAGGTTTGCTCCTGTGCTATAGATGGAATCTGACCGATGTGTTTATTTTATTGGTATTTTACTTATTCTCTTTATGGTCTAACAGTGCACAGCAGAAAGATGATCGTAAGATTCTGAAACGTTGGCAGTGGAGTTGTGTTCTTATGGATGAGGCTCATGCTCTGAAGGATAAAAACAGCTACAGGTGGAAGAACCTAATGTCTGTTGCAAGAAGTGCAAACCAGCGTCTAATGCTGACAGGAACACCTCTACAAAATGATTTACATGTATTGCTCTTTACTCTTTTAAAATATGAAATATTACTTAAGTAGCCACATAGTTTTCATGTACAAAAATGGTATCTCTACATGTATTGCTCTTTACTCTTAAATTTGACATATTACTTAACTAGCCATGTACTTTCATGAACAAAAATGGTATCTTTGCATCACTTTGTAGTTCTGGAAACACTTCTATCCCTTGGATTGGACACCTTGTCAAGAATTTTACTATCACATCTTCTCTTTCCTTCCGTATTCATGATTTATCATTTCTTTGAATTAAGGTAATTCCAGTCAAATATGTTTTAAAAATTCCATTAAAAGATTGTACATCAAGTATTGTTTTCATGGAACTTATGCTTGTATTTTAGTTCTCCACCAATGGCTTGATGGCTTTCTGTTGCAGGAGCTATGGTCAATGCTGGAGTTTATTATGCCAGATCTTTTTACTACTGAGGATGTTGACTTAAAAAAGCTATTAAGTGCTGCCGATACAGATTTGATTAGTCGGATGAAATCCATATTGGGACCATTTATTTTGAGACGTTTGAAATCTGATGTGATGCAACAACTTGTTCCTAAAATACAACGGGTATGCTATGACTTATACGTTTATGCCTGGTCATATTTCTTCTGAATTACTTGGTTTTTCATATTGTACAAAATGAAAACTTTGTCTCACTTTTCATATTAAAACAATTTTTTTATTATTATTTTTTTCCTTTTCAATTCTATTTTGTTTATTTCTTTTACCATATTTGCAAGAAGCTGAGACATGTAATGCAGGTGGAGTATGTTATCATGGAAAAGGAACAAAATGATGCCTACAAAGAAGCCATTGAGGAGTATCGTGCAGCTTCACGAGCTCGTATTGCAAAAACTTCACAGGCTAATTCAAACAGTATTATTGGAGTTCTTCCTCGGCGGCAAATCTCCAACTATTTTGTTCAGTTTCGTAAGGTGCTGCTGTCTGAATTTATCATGTTTCTGTGATCCCAACTATTTTGTTATGGTTATGTATATCTTGCGCTTATTGTTGCTGTATTGTTTTCTTTCCTACTCTGTAGATTGCAAACCATCCTTTACTAGTAAGGCGTATTTACAGTGATGAGGATGTAGTTCGTTTTGCCAGGAAGTTACATCCAATTGGTGCATTTGGCTTTGAATGTACTTTAGACAGAGTAATCGAGGAAATGAAAAGTTTTAATGACTTCTCTATCCACCGGGTATCTTCTTAACTTCTTGAAAATTTTGTTTAGCCTTTTGGTTTGTCATGTTAAATTATACCATAATGTTTAGTATTTTTAGTTATTTTATAGTTGCACGTGTGTATATATGTATGCCTTCAAGATATATCTTGTGTATATATCTATAGATTATTGTAAAATTTGTAGAAGTTAAGCCATGTTTAAAAGCAACAATTTTCTGCACTAATGCAATTATAAATTATAAAACAATACATGAGTAAGGAGTACATAAGAATGGATGCTGTCTCTTCTACTAAAGATTTGTACTGGAACTGCACTAATGGATTCTTTGCCTTTGGCTGCAAATGAACCTTAATTATGAGTGGAATATGATATTGCCCTCGCGATAAATGAATTCTCCGGTACATTACTTACGGTATTCATTTGCCTGCAGCTTTTACTATCTTATGATGTCACTGATAAGAAGGGATGTCTTCCAGACGAAGATGTTATGCTTTCTGCAAAGGCTCAGGTATAATGTTACTACAAGTTTTAAATATGGTTTTTAATCAAAATTTGGAGATGATACCAAGCTTTGATACTTTTTGCTCAAAACTGAGAACAGCCGTCTTGTTAATGATATTAGGCATTAGCTGAACTTCTTCCTACACTGAAGCAAGCTGGGCATCGAGTTCTGATATTTAGCCAGTGGACGTCAATGCTTGATATCTTGGAATGGGCTTTGGACGTGATAGGGGTTACATACAGACGACTTGATGGAAGGTATTGGTGTACGTGTGTCACATTTACTGATTGAATTACAACACCGGTTTAACATTGAATGTCTGAGTCTTGATGAGATAGGTACCATTTCTGTATGTTGGGGTTTTTGAGTTTTTCTGTTTCCAATTTTGAAAACAAGAATTGCTGGGAGGCAAGATGTTTTAAGAAGTTTCTAAAATGTGGAAGATAGCAAAGGGAATGGAGCCGGGCCGTATGGGCATGGTATTAGAAAGCAGTTGTTCTTTAACTCGGAGAATGAACATATGACTGAGTTAATCATTACATAAAAATTTATATTTCTTGTCTGTTAACCTATTTCTTCCAATCACAGTACTCAGGTAACTGAAAGACAGACGATAGTCGATACATTCAATAACGACACTTCTATATTTGCATGCTTGCTGTCAACAAGAGCTGGGGGCCAGGGTTTGAACTTAACTGGAGCTGATACTGTGGTCATTCACGATATGGATTTCAACCCACAAATTGATCGACAGGCAGAGGATCGCTGTCATCGCATTGGCCAAACAAAGCCTGTTACCATATACAGGTCTTCTCTTGTCCTTTTGTGCCTTGATGGTGCGGTATCTGAGTAATTGTTTTTGTTGCGGATGTAAATTGCAAATGCTATATCCTCTAACCTGCTCAAGTCCTTTACAGGCTAGTGACTAAGGGTACAGTTGATGAAAATGTTTACGAGATTGCAAAGAGGAAGTTGGTGCTTGATGCCGCTGTCCTCGAGTCTGGCTTAGAGATGGAAAATGAAGGCGAAACATCCGAGAAGACTATGGGGGAAATATTATCAAAACTTTTGCTGGGTTAGGAGTTAGGACTTCGAACATTCAATCTCCGAAAGAGACTGCAAGGGGAGAATCTTTTCGTTCCCTTTTCCTATACGTCTATGCAGCTCCTTTGTGACTTGTAAGGTCCCTTGTTGGATCATTAGAATTATTTGAAGAGAAAACAATGAGTAGCTGTAGGTGGGGTATACTACAGAGGTGGAATTGGCCCAATTGTTCTAGTAGCAACTTAAGTCTGGAAAGATCTTTCTTATGCCTAATTCCTAAAATCTAAACGGTGAAAGCCCAAATTGCATAAGAACCCCAAGGCCCAAAATTTGGATCCGAACCCCAATCTGCATAGCGCAAAAGATGGTGTCACTTAGTAGGCCCGAGAGTTCTTAGACACTAGATTAACAAATCATTTATCGATGGTTATTTTCTGGTCCGTTTACTGTGTGTAGAGAAAAGTTAAAGGTTGTGGAGAAGTTTTTCATACATTTTATCACGTTTTCTATTATTTCTTTTATTTTTATTTTTTATTTTTTAATTTATTATAATATCTCTATTAATTAATTATATTTTATAGTTTTTTAATATAAAAAAATTAAATTGATAAATAATTTTAATTTTATAGAACAAACTCTCTTATTTTAATAATAGTATAAATAACAATAACTAATACACAATAACTAGTCCACGAAAAAAAGAGGCTTATTGTTGTCACTAATAAACAAGGCGAGAAGAAGGGCAGTAGAGGACGTGTCCGAGTTAAAGCACGAAAATATGCTAGTTATGGGTGAGAGTGGACAAGGAAAGGAAAGCAAGAGGAAATAGCTAAGCAGCAAAAGTTGGTAGTTGATAGGTCACTTCTGATGAAAATTCCCTTTACAAGATACTTGTTGCATCACCCCCCACTCTGTGTGCATGAAGCCATGAAGTTGCAGGTGAATCTTTCCCTTGGTTCCATTCCGACCCATCCAATTAGCTAAGCCAGTGGGGTACTCTGTTTTGTAGCCCGTGAGTTCTCTTTTCCCTCAAGGAAACTTACCCCTGCAGTACACTCTCCTCGACTTGGAAGCGCTAGTAGTTAATTGCCCCTTATAATTAAGCAAACAAAACCCTAACCTAACCCTAATTGATCTTCTTCTTCCTTAGGGTCCCCCTTCGGTGTAGTACCAGCGGTCACAGCACCATGTCTTCTACTTTATGCTCCATCCAAGAGAAAGCCACAAGGAAATAGGACCCACCAATGACCCATCACCACGTGTCCTTCCGATGTCTCCATCACTCACATGCATTAAGCAGGCAGATCACATGTTTCCGTGTTGTCGATCTCCATCGTCCCACTTCCTCGCTATTTTTCAATTTCCATTCCATGCCATGCACTCCATCTATACCTATATTTCCCTCCATCTTTTTACCTCTCATTCATCTTTAACTAGTCATATTTACTTTGTATTTTCTAGATCGAGGATGGTCTGGATTGGACTTTGATCTAACACGTCCGATAAATTACTGCCGTTTAGTATTAAACCTCTTCAGGACGGCCATTGCATTTCAGCGAGTTTCCAAATCCGGAACTGATCGAGCTCTGTGATCATATGGTTAATAATTGATTTATATATATATATATATATATATATATAAATACACACAAATTGAAGAAAAGGAATATTGATTGATTGGCTTAAGGGGAGGGAGTGGGATGGGGAAGGAAGGAGAGGGCATGCAGGGCATGTCGTATATGGTGTCCATATTGCTGTTGTTACTGTGGTGCCGGCAAGGATTCCTCACAGTACGGGTTGTGACCCATACACCCTCTCCTTCCTACTTTCCCATTTACACAGAAAGATCGGAAAATATAGGAAGCTGGAAGACTGTCTAGACTAAGCAGCTAAACTATTACTAGTACAATCATCACCACCGTAATCATATCTTCTATATATCCTGTTGAAGCAGAAGGAAGTAGAAGAAGAGGGCTAGGGTTTCCTCATGATCCGATCACTTTCATTTTCGCCTTCCCTGTAAAAATGTCAATGATGACTTCGACGTCTCCACCGTAGGCCACAGGGAATCCCTAGAAACCGCAACAATTCCTTCTCTTCAGATAAACACGACCCCACAACACTTGCACATTTTCATTTACCTGTTTTTATTAATTATTTCCATTTTTGTTGTTATTATTTTCACGCATCCATTAACAACTAGTAGATTTGTTCGAGTGGATCCAGATAAGTTAAAGAAACATTCACGTAGAGATCTTTATAACACCTCAGAGAATTGACAGCGGAAATTCAATATTAATTTGAATGGAAAAAGAATATTCATTATGAGTCGTGACAATCAAAGAAAATCTTGTTTATTTTTTATTTATTTGCAAGTAAACATGTCTGTATATATATTATTAAT
This sequence comes from Rosa persica, assembly GCA_025331145.1. Lineage (NCBI taxonomy): Eukaryota > Viridiplantae > Streptophyta > Magnoliopsida > Rosales > Rosaceae > Rosa > Rosa persica. The sequence goes on along the minus strand of WFKR01000004.1, from coordinate 47,279,764 downwards.
TTGGAATGTGGGTTGTTGTCACTATAGGTTGATTATTCAGAATTTGGTGTGGACTGTGGTCCTTGAAAATTCTAACAAATTTTGTATCATGTGAACGCATCAGTATAATATCCAAAATGAAGTTAATATTCTAACAAATTGCAGAAGACTTGATCGTGAAACTTGCAAAGATGCTAACGTACAGAATGTGTCTCACGGGAACGGTTGAAAGAGAAAGCCAAACCTATGTTTATAAGATTCTCTTACCGTGAACTATTTCATATTCAATGTTTTCAAAAAAACCTATTTCATATTCAATTCACTTGGGAAAACGATTTTTCCATTATATAAGTTAACACACATCCCCAATTCTTTTTTATTTTTTGGGCAAATTCAATTCCCACAACACCCTTACAGCAACTGAAATAACAAAAAAAAAAAAAATGAAACATATTGAGAGATTAGAGATCTTAGATACCAAATCAGACTCAGCAAAATCTTCAACTGATAATGGAGTTGATGTTTACAAAACCCATCAACTCCATGACAAGAGTCTCTCAAAGAATTTGGCTTTGGCGTTGCTGTTGTTGATAAGGGTAGAGGTAATGGTAATACTTTACTTTTTCTCTTTATCGCACCATTGATGAGAACAATAAAGGATGATTCCATCAATTAAACCACCACCACCATAATCATTACCGAAATTGAATGTAGATCATATTACAATGGTTAACAATTATGAAGAGTTGAAGACCTTTTTGTTTGAACTTAAGTAGCAAAAACTTCAACCAATTCTTGTTCGGTTTTACAAATTAAATAAGAAATCATATTGAAGTCGTTTACGATTTTCAAGGTAAGTGAATATCAACATGCTTGCCAATATCTTTGACCGATAAGAACTTTTGATTTCTATAAGCAAGGTTTCTTCTATTCTCCAAAAAAAAAAGAAAAAAAAATCATAAGCAAGGTTGATAAGAACTTTTGATTGTTATTATTCATTAGGAGGCAGAAGGAGAGATAAAGGTGAATATTCAACAATATAATAGGAAGATTTTGAAAAAAAAAATTAACAAAAATGAAATGAGATGTGTTTTAAGAAGTGTGGGATGTGTATATAAAATTTCTCTATAAGTAAACTGTGGAAAATTATCACACTTTCCTCCTACGCACTCTACTGAACTGGTTTTCTTACTATAGTGAAACTACTCCCAGGTTTACTATGGACTTGAATCCCTCTAATCTTCGACAGTTTGCCCTAATTGTTTATTTTTTCCAAACATAGAATAACCAGATATATGTTGCCTAGTATATCACGCAAGATTAACCTATAATAAACCCTATAGTCGCCCTATAGTCGCACAAGATTGACCTAAATCTGTGTCCCTAATTCTCTGGTTTGAAATTGTTGGCGAAAAAAGGAATTGGGGCAAACTGTGCCTGTTCGGTAAACCTCAAAGAAGCAATAAACAAATAACTGGTTTCTGGACATCTGATCTTTTGCGGGTGCTGATCGATGACTTTAATTTATATTCACACTGCCAAACACACCCCTGCAACAAAAACCTTAGAAATTGAAATCTGACAAGGCTAAAACCTTATTAAACCTTAAAACCAGTACTTCTGCACACATCTGCTTACAGAGAAATAATTGTAAGTTAAAAATTGTTTTCACATTCCAGACCATATGCATGTCGACGATCTTATATAAATGGATCTATATCCATAATTGCCCATGCCAAAGATCACAGCCATAACAGTATCATCTATGTGTGTGTGTTATTATGTGCTGACAAATAATTTTCAACCACTATATATTAATGTATTATTCATTGTATAGGGTCAGTGCTACAAAGCTGGACTTATATTTTTGGTGGTTACACAAAGAATCAAATTGACTAGAAATGACCTAAGAGTCTACCAGCTCCCTAGCCTCCTACTAACTGTACCAAGAATGGCAAAGATTTTGACCCAAGCAAATCATGTTCGTCCATGCATGTCGAAAAGAGTAAAAGGTGTTTGGGTCCTACTCAAACATATCTTTATGTGATATCCTACCTTCTAAAAGGACATATAGGGTCACTCAGCCCTTGACTACCACTGATCATCAAGTTTCCTTGTAATTTATTTTCATTCAAATTTAGATAAGAATGTGAAATTTATTCATGTATGAATGAATGTGTTCCTTTGGCCCCATGTATGTTGAGCATCTACATAATTGCATAAAGGCAAGAAAGAGAATGATTGTGTTTATTTATACACACACACACACATATGTGTGTACCTAGCTAGCTAGCCAAGTCGATCCTGAAGAAGTTGACAGAGGAAATACCAAAGAAACTAGAATTTCAAAACTCACAAGCCAACAATGTGTAGTATTGTCCATATCGATCCTCGTGAAATAAATAAAACACTAAAAGAGAAGCTAGTAAAGACGTATCCTTACCTTTGTTGATGGGTAAGGCAGCAACAAACTGAATCTAAATGAAGCTTCCTTTGCATGCAGGTAACAACAATTCTACTCTCAAATCAAAATGGAAAGCAACCATATTGCAAGAAAAAGTGCTTGTTTGATGCATTTCGAACTGCAACTTTAACCTTTTTGATTTATATAACTGTCTTCTATAATATTATCTTGTACATCAGCAGATATCTCTTTCACACAGAGCCTGTTTCTCACACATACTGTCCAGAGGAGCTAAGTAGTTGAGGTTATCCAACATTAAAATAACCATTACACTAACCGATCATTCGGATTTCTATCGAGTTCACATCATTGGAGTTTTTAGTTTTACTGAACACTTTTTACGCGGTACGTAAAAAAAAAAAAAGAAGAGAAATAATTATCGGAAATGGAGAACCAAATGCACCAGTCATATCCAGCATAAACGATCATTCCAGTGCATTCGAAGGTGCCAAGGTACTAATTAACTGGGAGAGTGGATGAACCTTTTGTGGCTTTGCGAGAGAAAATTTAAAGTAGTCACACGACAGGTCTACAGCTATAATCAAAATGACACAATATTCCCCATTAGGTTTTGATGATTACTGATGAAGTGATGATATTTCCACTGTTTTCTAAGAATTGGTCCTCTTTTTTCTAAGAATTGGGAAATACTTAATACAGCCTAAGATTATTTTTTGTATCCAAATTTAGTCATCAATGAACATCATTAAATGATTAATGGTATGAGTTCAGAAACAAAAAAAAGTACAGTCACAAGAATTCATCTCCTTATTTATGGTCAGTGGCTGCTTTCCTAGTTTAAGTATACATATTCAAGTTTAAGATACTGGATAGACATTAAACTTCAATTCATAATCGGAACAGCACGTACAGATCGATGGATCACCTTCCTCTATTACGGAAAGGTTCTTTTTATGTACTTTTCATGCTAATAATTTTGTACCAATCGATGACATAGACACATGAAACTTCATGAATATTAACTGTACGTGTAACCTAAGAAACTTCCCTAGATCTCCCGTACGTACATAAATCTCTTGCCCTCCCTTCTGCCAAATGAAAATTTACTGCAAAGTCACTTTTAACTTTTAAACTCCATTTTTTGTACCCAAAAGAAAGAAAAAAAAGAACCTTTAACTCATGCTCATACTAGCTAGGTAGGTCTCATGTTGCATTCCAACTTTTCTTTAGCTGAATTGGTTGTTCAAACTTCACTAACCAACTGAGTTTTTGGGAAACTAATAATTTCGCCAGGTCATTTACGCAGACATTGTCAGTAAATTACTGTAATCATTATTAAGCTAGGTAGTTGCAGTCTAAACAATAAATATATATTCCTTTTCGGCAGCTTATTCAGATTAAGAAATAATTGATCCTTCTAAAACAGAAATAGAATACATACAACTCTTTTACTACAAAACGAGTGCACATGTAATTGGCCATGAGAATTACTTCCTAATTGCCGGGATGATCATGATTCTTCCCCACAGTTCGAGTTTATGTTGAGACTAAAGACTAATCCTATATACTTTGTCTTTGGTTTATCGGAGAAGGTACCAAATATACTATCAAAATTTGTTTAGCCATTTGTGAAGGCTCGCAACTAATTTTAACTGTATGGATAATTAAAACTCTGATCGATCTAGAAGATCTACCGCGCCCATTTAAAAACGTGGCAACAATAAAAAGAAAATAACCTGTATGGGAGAGGTATCATGCATTTTGTAGTACTTACTGTACATAGCTATGTAAAATCAAAACTATTCAAAATGCTTGTAGGTGGAGATGATGAGGAAATAGAGGGAAGGAGAGGTTGATATGATATATGATAGGCAGAGACGCAGAGTGACGAAAGTGAGCTTGGCTTGTCTTGACGCGCCGGTACAAGATACGAAATAAGAGAAGGAGAGACATGGGGAGAGGGTAAGGCCTACATTGCTGCATACTACCGCTTACTTCTACTACTACTGTACACCACCCTACACGTTACTCCTTACTACTCAAATTGGTGGCCCCAAACACTCGCCGCATAACGACACCATAGGCTGCTTAATTTTTTACAGTAAGAAATTGAGAATCAAAACCACTCTGTGTGTACCCCATAACCCCATTATATATATTCATTTAAAAACAAGATATTTGAGCAAGAAGAAGAAGAAGGCTTCCTCCCAATTCATACTGACTCTACTCTACTCCTCTCTCTCTCTCTCTCTCTCTCTCTCTCTCTGTCCGTCTCTCTCTATCTTCTTCATTTCCGGATTGTAGCTGTCCCCGCAGATACTTAATAATTTCCTCTCGATTATTTGAGGTGTTTTTATTTTTCTCAAGCTACCTAGCTAAGACCACGTCGCACTTCTTTTTTCAATTTTAATTTTTTTTACTAATAGCTAGCTAGGTTTCGACGGTAGCTAGCAAGGAGTGCGAGTTGAACAGTATTGTTGTGGAATTGGTTTGTCTGTCGATTATATATAGATGGCGGCTGCTTCTTCATCGTTGGCCTTCTTTGGGAGTAATAGCAGAGAAGAAAATCAAAATCAGCTGATGTCGTCGCTACAACAACCACCGCCAGCTTCCTCAACTGCTCCAATTTCTACCACTGCACCCACTGCACCTCCTCCAAAGAAAAGAAGAAATCAACCCGGAAATCCAAGCAAGTATCTCTATCCCTCTTTTTACATACATCATCAATTCCTTTTCGTTCAGAAAAAAGAATAAGAAGCCCTAGATGGGTCTTGATTCCTTTGAATCTACTCGTCTATCTAATTTAAGTAATAAAAATGGCAAGTAATAACTAGGTTTGTCATTTTTGATAGCAGATCCAGATGCGGAGGTCATCGCACTATCTCCCAAGACCTTAATGGCAACAAACAGGTTCATATGTGAGGTGTGCAACAAAGGGTTCCAAAGGGAGCAGAACCTACAGCTCCACAGAAGAGGACACAACCTGCCTTGGAAGTTAAAGCAGAAGACTAACAAAGAACCCAAGCGCAAGGTCTATCTGTGCCCCGAGCCCACCTGCGTTCACCACGACCCATCTCGAGCCCTCGGAGACCTAACCGGCATCAAGAAGCACTTCTCGAGAAAGCACGGCGAGAAAAAGTGGAAGTGCGAGAAGTGCTCCAAGCGGTATGCTGTTCAATCCGATTGGAAGGCTCATTCTAAGACTTGCGGCACTCGAGAGTACCGCTGCGACTGTGGCACTCTCTTCTCCAGGTACGTACATATTTAATTACTACCGATCATAATTAATTTCTTCATATAAATTAATTTTATGAACGATTCCTGAATCTGGAAAACAAAATTTTCCTGTTTCCACGTGAGTAATAGTCTGTGAAACTGAAACTGCTGGAAAAGGGTTTCAAAAGGAAAATCAAATTTTTACGGGGAGAAGGGAAAATCAAGCTCATCTTTTACCTCGAAAACGCCACCCCTTTAATCTATTTGGCTACTCACGTGTATTTGTATACAAATGAAAGCGAAATGGGAAGCATAAATATTGGTTAGCTTGCAGTGCTTTGTTTTCATATGAGTTGGATTATTGGATATATATTTATACGTGTGTGTGTGTGTGTTTGTGTGTGTGTTACGGGGTTTTTGTTCTCTTCTGGATTGGCTTCATGTAATCAGAGTCCTTTCCAGGTACTCATTTCCATGAGATTGAACATGTAGTCATGGGACCAAGACTTAGATGCTCTCTCTTCTCTCTCTCTCTCTCTCTCTCTCTCTCTCTCTCTCTCTCTCTCTCTCTCTCTCTCTCTCTCTCTCTCTCTCTCTCTCTCTCTCTCTCTCTCTCTCTCTCTCTCTCTCTCTCTCTCTCTCTCTCTCTCTCTCTAGCTAGTACTGGTAATTGATTGAGAGATTCTCAATTGGTCCAGCTCCCTGTTTCGATTAGCTAGCAAGCTACTAACATGGTTTTACAGCTTTCTTTCTCAAGTCTTTAATTTTTTTTTTTTTTTATCTGAGAGGCTAATGATTAGAATGATGAGGTATTCTTATGATTAGAATCATGCTTATGGAAATATTCTCTGTGGAATTGGAAATGTAGACTTTTCATCGGTTTTGCATTTAATGTAGAAAATTTCGGAAATAGGTTTCTGATACGACTTATCAGTATCTAGGAATTTCCAATAAAGCTCAACATTTTGGATTGGAGAACCCTAATTCATTCTTTTGTTTTTTCTTTTTCTTTTTCCCTTGAGTAGATCTTTAATGATCGATTCTCATCAGTGAAATTCTTAATTTACTGTTGTTAGTTATTTGAAACACTAATTATTGACTTTGATAATTTCATCACCACGTACGGTCAGTCCTTTTGGGTTTTACTGCTTTAGATCTTTAATTTCAACGGATAGCAACGTTGATTCTTCTTCAACTATTGTCTCTAGTTAGCTAGAGCTAGCATGTGATCAGCCCAATCACTAACATATTATATGCACAGATATATTCTCGGGTCTCGGCTTTGGATCCATATTACTTGGGATATAACTAAACTTTCAAATAGAATTCTTGATCATATCTAGCTATCTATACATTTTGGTTATGTATGCATGCATGACATGATGATTTGGCTAATTAATAGTTTCTATTCAATTACATTGTTCGTTTGTGATGATACATTGCATGATATATAGGCGGGACAGTTTCATCACCCATAGGGCCTTCTGCGATGCACTAGCTCAAGAGAGCGCAAGGCATCCTTCAAGCTTAAGCGCCATGGCTACTAGTTCTCATCTCTATCCAGGAAATAACCAAATGATGAGCTTAGGCCTATCCCAAATGGGTGGCGGTTCCTCCCTCCCACCTAATAACATGTTGAGGCTAGGGACTAATGGTGCTGCGAAATTTGAGCACCTCATGAATCCTTCTTCATTCGGACAAGCGCAGCCTATACCTAATTCTTCGACTAGTTTCTTTAATCAAGGGTTTCAGGATCAGCAACAATCTCTGAATGGACCCTATGCTGCTAACAAGTCGTTACATGGGCTAATGCAACTTCCTGATCTCCAAAGCAACACTCCTAGTAACAACTCGCCCTCATCAACTACTACTGCTGCCGGTAGTCTCTTTAACCTCGGCTTCTTTTCGAGTAATAATTCTGATCATCATCAGTTTAGTGATGGAAATGGTGGCACCCAAGGGACGACGCTCTTTCCGAATGGTATGGCTGATCATATTGGCTCGGGGCTACCATCCAGCCTCTTCGGGAATTCCTTACAACATGAGAACATGAATGGTGCACATATGTCTGCCACCGCATTGCTTCAGAAAGCCGCTCAAATGGGTTCAACTACAAGCACCGAAAGCTCATCTTTGCTAAGAGGATTAGCCGGGAGTACTTCCTCAAGTACAAGAGCAGTAGCAAAATCCATTTCCGGTCGGCAACTGGTCTCTTCTAACTCTACTATCGGTGGTGTCAGCTTTAGCCGCGAGAGTAGTAGCGGTGGTGAACAAGAGCAACACATGAGATCACAGCAGCAGCATGTGGAAAATGAAAACCATCATCTTCAAGGATTAATCATGAACTCTCTTGCCAATGGAAACAGCTCCGCGGCCTCCGTTTTCGGATCAGCAGGGGATCATCATAACAATTTTGGTACTCATGGGTTTGCCAATGGCAGTACTACTAGGGTTTCTCTGATGGATCAGCAGCAGCACAACAACACAAACTTTAGCAACGTGGATGAGGCGAAATTAACCTTGGATTTCCTTGGCGTTGGAGGGATTGTAAGAAACATGGGTGGTGGTGGTGGTGGTGGATATGAGCACCGTGGCATCAATATGAGCTCTTTAGACCCAGAGTTGAAGTCATCGCAACAGCCAAGTCAACCTTATGGAGGCACTAGTGCACTGCAATGAGACTAATAAATTAAGTTCATATATATAGATGAGACCGATCGAGTGCCTGTTTAATTGATATGTAGGAGTAAAGTACTCGCTAGCTATGAACTAGTGCCTTGAACCCCAAGCATTAGGGTTTCGTTAATTTATTTATATATGTGCACGCCTTAAGGCTTACACTTGATGATCCACTTAATTTCAGTACTCCTTGCTTAGGCATGATAGTGGATAAACATCCCATCAAGTAATATTATTGGTGCTAAATAATTTCAACTAATGAAATGAAAATATCTAAATTGCATGGAATTACTTGTGCAATTATAATATGTAGAGGAATTTATAATTAATTAACTATCTTGGAATTTCAGCGAAAATGGTAATTTCATGGGCTTATAAATCGTAATCTGAAAAACGTATGAGGTAAGCCATGTTGTGATTAACTAGAATGAGAATGTCACACAAGAATCTTCACAAATGAATACATTCCAACAGAATAGACAAGCGAAGATTTAATTTCTTATTGTCTAGGTTTAAGAAATCCTCAACTAATAATTTAGTATCGCCATGCATCAAGATCAGAGAAATATAAATGATTTTTTTTCAGACAGGGAGAGAGAAAGAGAGCCTCCCTGCGAAGAATTATGTCCACCCCACCCCACATAAATTATGATATTTCATACCCTTATTATAAACTATGAAGGAGAAGATCGAATTGTTCGGCTACCTAATACCTAACCCTACTGGCTGCTGCTAATATAATTTGCTTGGTTTGACATTTAATTAGTTTAATTGGCGCTTTCCACACAAATATTCTTTTCAACATTCTAGCTAATTCCCTACACCACGGTCCACGTACGTTGACGTTTTAATATTCGACTTCACGGCTCCTGATCGATACCTATATTATTTTACATTGATTTGAGAAAGTAATTTTAATTTGATCAATTTTCGCAAGCATATGCATGTGTTTTGTTGTTGGGGTCAGGGCCGGACTGAGAGCTGGCTATACTAGTTATATATATATATATATATATATATATATATATATATATCTCTCTCTCTCTCTCTCTCTCTCTCTCTCACTTAACCTCAGGCAGCTGCAAAGGCAGAGAGGCAGCAGAAAATGATATCTATGGAATCGATCGAGTATAGCTAGCAACTAGCATATGCAGAAATTTCCTTATTGTAATTATTAGGAAATTGATATGGGGCTGTCTACTATTGTCGTAATTGTTGTCTCTTCTATCTTTACAGGGATCATCACCCCGTGACCTGCAAGTGTGGGATACCTTTCATTTTCCTTTCAAAATTTGAATTTCTCTTGCAGTTTTTAACTCAATATAATGTTTTCAACAAAATTATCAGGTTGAACATGCATTTACTGATTTACAACTAGGCAATGATTAAAGCTTAAACTTACAGTATGAATGCATGAAATGGATGAATTGAAGGTCTGAAACTAAAGTCTAATATAGGGATGATGGTATTTTAAATTTTCTGAAGAGAAAACTGTCTGGTACAATCTCTCCAAAATCCTTATTTCCATATGATGCCCTTTCCTGGATGGTAGAATTCTATTTTGTCCAAAAAGTGGGTCCATAGACCTTGGGAACCACTTGAAAACATCTAACTTCAATCGATCTATCACAAACCTTGTTTTTTTTTTTTTTTTTTCCTCCAAAATATGTTGAGTATTATTAGAATGATTGATCAACGTACAGATTGTAATTTAGGTCACTTTCAATATAATTCTTACTGAATGTTACTTTCAATAATAAAGCCTATCCTATATATGGTCAGCTGAAGCATCCATCAACATTTTCTCATGGTTTTCTAATCACAACATCCCAGTCGCGCACACCCACCTCATCTTCCATAGCTCCATACCTTTCCGCCGGAAGAGACCATGATGTATGTGTGATAACAAACTATAACTTGGCATCAGCGCTTGTCATATATCCTTATGTTAGACTCAACATTCACAAATGCTTCATTTCGCCGTATATATTGGCAAACTCCGGGACGGCTGAAATGTTCTGATGAAAGTATTCTATATTGGTAATGAAAGATATGTATCGAACTATCGATCATATATAGTGTACATAGTGGGTTTCTCTTCATCCATTACAAACATAGCTAGATAAGAGTCGGTTGCCTTTGTCGAAGCACTTTTGTACAGACAGAGATATAGAGCCAAGTAGTCAAGATAACGATATCGGGAGACAAATATGTTTCAACGAAATGTCAACAAGTTTTATATCTAGATATCATTATCAAGTGGAAATTCGCATTAATTTATATAGATAACTAATACTGCTGAGCTTCAGGATCGTACCATATATGAATATGTTATCTGCTAAAGTGGCAGTAGATTACAAAAAGAATTGAATAATGGGATCTTGTCTAGACGCTGAGGCCTTGAGGGTCGGGGGAGCTTAAGCTTCAAAACTTGTCTCATATTAGTACAGAGACTTGACGCTGCATCTATATATATGCATGTCTGCTACATATCTCTCTCTCAAAGACTCACAGTAATATATATATATATATATATATATATATATATATATATAGTAAATACTAAGAAAGGAAATGGAATTACAGGAGGCTTTACGTTCTAATTAAATAATGAAACTGCGTCTTTCCATCCGGGCTCCCTAGCTACACACGCTAAAAGTCATTCTTCCAGACTTGTCCAATACATTGCCAAACTGAACCGAACTCCTTAGACTTAAAGAGGCAGCACAATGCTAGTATCTTTTCGAATTTCTTTTTCTTTTTTTTGAAGATATATACGGATATGCATTGAGATGGGTAATGACCACCAAACCGTCTAGGCTAGCTTCCCTTGCATTTTTACAGTCTTTTTGGTATCATTGATTTTAGAGGAGAAAATTTGAACTTTGAACATCATCCAACATGATGAAACTCATAGCTGGATCCCTAACTAAGAATTTTATAATAATATACAAGGTTGCATCACAAAACCTCAATTAATCAGACGAAAAATCAGTCATCATAAGAGTAGGTTTCATATCTACAATATTTGGGAGGATGGGATCCGAACTAGCTAGAGATCTTCTACCAATTACACTAGTACATAATTTATAAAATTTCGACCCTCATGAAATTATAAAGGCAACTATTAACACTCAATTTATTTGTTGTTGTTTTTATACATTTTTTTATGTGTTAGCTCAAAAATCACTTAATAAAATATGAGCCATGTGTTTGCTCATTAATGTTATTCCAACTCTCTATATGTAACGTACTTGGTAACGCCTCTTGAAACACGAAGAAGCAGTTGCAGTACTGATAAAATTAGAAGTCATTAATGAAAGCTCCTATGGATTTGAATTTTGTAGAAACTGTTAAATGCTAGCTAATACACAAAGAAAATGATTTTTAACATGAGATAGGATAAATTGTCTACCAGTCATTCAATTAAAACTACCAAGAAGTTCTAGCCTTCATTGATTTCTGAAAATTAGTTCCCCGGCCCCAAACACTTGTTGAGGTTTCAAAAAACAAAGAAAATAGAAAAAGAAGAAATATACAGCTCGAAGAACGCACTAATTCCCTTCATGGCACTAAACTTAATCCAGAACTTGATGCCTACATATAAATTTTTGGATAAACCGGCTTCCATCGAAACAAGCCACACTCCCTGCAAACGAAACAAAACTTAGTGATAGTAATATTTTACCTTTATCATAATGAAAAAGACAGCAATATTAGTGTTAAGTTTCTAGCTTATTAGGGTTTTGTTTTCCTATTTTTTTTTTTTTGAGTTATGGGAAACTCATTATGGTCAATGAAACAACAATTTCGATCAAGCTCATCATACAGAAGGTGTTAACAAACAAAGAGAAAAGGTAAAATATGTAAAGGTAGATTAATTATGTTTTGCTTTCTGAAATCAATGTCCGTAGTTTTTGTTCTGACAATTGTTCATGTGTTCATCGAAAGTGCAAGCTTTACTGATCGAGCTAGAGAAGATCTTTAATCTATCTGAGTAGTCGAGTGAAAGATCGAGCACTCGTGACTCTGGTGGCTACGTGCAGGCGGCCAAAGTATAAGTTAAAACCACTAAAAGAAAAAAGTGATTGATAATATAAAAACAAAAAGACAAGACCCAAAATGTGTACTCCAGGTCATGCGTCATGACTGCCTCCACACTATGTGACCATGCAAGACACTGTGTCAGAAAATTTTCTTTTAAAATTTGAAACAAGAAAACCAACATATACCAAAGACAAGCCAGAGAAAGTGAACAGTAGAAAGCTAGCAGTGTTTAGGACACAATTACCAAAGAAAACTAACTCATATATATAATTAATTTACTAGCCCGGTCACTAATTTCCACGAACCTTTTTTCGTTCACTAAAAGTTCCCACCTCCCCCAAAAGATTGGGTTGACGGCGCAGCATTGCTCTCTGAATCCAAGGAGCTCATATGCTCGATCTGAGTTTGTTGTTGCCCACCGCTCATGCTCCTAACAATCTGACCAACACCAAGAAAATCCCTAGTTAACCTATCAGACCCGGCTCCGATGCTCACCGCCGGCAACTTGGGCTCGCCCCTACTTGCCACGTCATGAAATCCACTGCCAAATGACCCGGTTCCGAAAATGGAGGAGCTCCCTCCAGGAGCAAAAGAGTTCATTAGGTCTTGGAGGTTGTTCTCATTTTCACTGCCACCACCAAAAATGCCGCCTAAATTGGCAGGAACAAGGGAGGCCGCCGCGGCGGGGCGTTCAGATTTAGTCGAGGAAGTGCTTCCAAAGCTTCTTAGGAGCGAGGCCGAAGTATTGTTGCTCGAAGTAGTTGATCCCATTTGAGCCGCCTTCTGAAGCAGCGCTGTGGCGGACATGTGCGAGACGGCTGCACCTGCTCCATGATGGTTGTTTTGTACTTGAGAACTATAGAGCGACGAGACATTGCCGGAGCTCATGTGATCACCACCGCCTCCACCCATCATGTGACCTGAGAAGAGACTCGACCCGCCTTCACCGCCATTACTGTTGTACTGGTGATCAGGATGAAGCAGTAGATTAGTACTATTGGCGCCACCGGCGTTGTTGCTATTGCTGCTGTTTGATAAGAAAGGTAGGTTAAACAGATTGCCTCCTGAGGAAGAGTTGTTGTTCTGATGATCAGAAAATTGCATCAGTCCATGGAATTGTTTGCTTTGCAACTGTTCTTGATCGTGATGGTATTGCTGGCTAGATTGGTCTTGATTAATGAAGAAGGGTGCCGAAGATTGCGCCGGACGAAAAGGCGACCCCATGGAAGGAGGAGAAAGGAGATGATCGAACTGTCCGGTCCGGGCATTGCTGCTGCCGCCTCCGAGTCGTAAGATGTCAGCAGCCGTTGATTGATTGTTGTGGTGATGATGATCAATGTTAGGGCCCACAACTTGTTGTTGATGGTGATGATGAGATAAGGCTAGGCCAGTGTTGCTGGTACCTCCATATAAGTTGCTGCCAAGGCTGCTCAGACTAGGTTGATGTCTTGCACTTTCCTGAGCCAGTGCATCACAGAAGGCCCTATGAGTGATAAAACTGTCCCTCCTGCATTCATAAATTAAAGAGAGCCAGTGACTGGATGTTTCCATCGTCATCTTTCATGGTAAACTAGGTTAAACATTTTCTGAGTAGAAAGTCATGTCTTGGTGTAATATCCAAATTGGAATATGTACGGTGTACTCCAGGTATCATTATTGGCCGGAATATGAAGTGATTATATCAATGGAGCCACTAAGCTTTAGATAATTCATAAAAATCACCGACGTTAATTTCAATATCACTAAAATGGTAACACATACCTATATGATATTGATTTCAATGTTTACCAAATATGAAAATTTAATGTATATAGAAATAAATGGAGGTAGCTGGATCAAAACCCTAATGTGAAGGCTCAATTGAAAACTCAGAGAGGGGATGGACACATTTAATAATTGTCATATACTACGGTTAGTTAATGTAGAATCGAAAGAAGAAGGTAGCTAGAGATTGCAGAAGGAAGTTAACCAAAGTGTCCTAATCAGATGCAAGAAATTTAAAAAGATATGTGAGAGCGAAATTGTCCAGAATGTGAGAAAATTCTGAATCAAATAAACAACCAAAAACTGCCATTTCAGGAACCGAGTGTTAAATAAATGCAACAAGAGAAATGCCTTGTACGTCTATGAAATGTAATTAATCAATAAACGCATATTATGTCTTATCATTAATCAATACACAACTCATGAAATGTCCGTCTTTTTCCCGTTTAAAATTTAATTATTCCATAACACAATTGACCAGTTTAAAACCAGTTCAGAGGGAGCTTGCTAGAGAGAGAGAGAGAGAGAGAGAGAGAGAGAGAGAGAGAGAGAGAGCGTCGCCTAGCTTAGCTAGCTTAAGCTAGCGTTATGAAAGATGATTTCTTTTGAACTGGGATATGAAAGATGATGAAATTGAAGGAAGAAGAACCTGATTGAGCAGAGCAATAATGGTCACACTTGGCCAACTCAGAAGAGAACAAGTTTACATTGACTGTAACAGCAAGCACCACTGTTACCACTTACGACCCATAACAACACGTGAGTATGATCGAAAAAGCTAAGCTAAATTTAGAGAGAGAAAGAGAGAAGAGGCCAGGGCGGTGTTTCCGATGTAAAACAAAAGAAAGGAAACGAAAATGAACTAGTACAAGTACTACTGCTTAGTCTGCTACCCTTTTCTTTTTATTTTTCTTTTCTTTTTGTTTTTGGGGTATGATGGATGAATGAACGACTGGACTGAACATGTAATGTAACCTGAAATCACTCCGACCATGCTAGTTTCCAGAGATCTTTCACGTGAGAGCATGTTTTGCTGCTATTTCCTAATTCCCGAAAACAGAAATTTTAAAAGAATTAAAATCGGATAAGTTTGAAAAAAGAAAAATGAGAGAAAGAGAGGACCCTTTTCAAAAAGAGAGAAAATTAACGCATACTAAAAGCGTGAAACGCTAGCCTTTTTCCCTTCTCTTGTCACTCGAGGAATCTAAATCCTAAACGAAGCAGAAAAAAAAAAAAAGCAGTGATCGAAATGACTGATGCTGCTGCTGCTTTTTTTGATATGATTATGCGTATGAATAATTAATGGGAAAATGAGGTAACTCAGGTCTCTAGAGAATTGTTGTTGTTTTACCTGGAGAAGAGAGTACCACAGTCGCAGCGGTACTCCCGAGTGCCGCAAGTCTTAGAATGCGCCTTCCAATCAGACTGAACGGCGTAGCGCTTGGAGCACTTGTCGCATTTCCACTTCTTCTCGCCGTGCTTTCTGGAGAAGTGCTTCTTGATTCCGGTGAGGTCGCCGAGGGCGCGAGACGGGTCGTGATGGACGCAGGTGGGCTCCGGGCACAGGTAGACCTTGCGTTTGGGTTCTTTTGTAGTCTTCTGCTTTAGCTTCCAAGGCAGGTTGTGTCCTCTTCTGTGGAGCTGTAGGTTCTGCTCCCTTTGGAACCCTTTGTTGCATACCTCACATATGAACCTGTTTGTTGCCATTAGCGTCTTGGGAGATAGTGCTATCACTTCCGCTTCTGGATCTGTTATGAAAAATGACAAACAACAAGACTTTCAATTAGAACCAAAAAAAAAAAAAAAACTCATATTTATTAATCACAACAAGAAATACTACAAGACAATATCATCATATATTTATACAAAAACTCGTGTTGTATCGATCCCATTTCAATCGCAACAAGCTTGTACTCTCGATTAGCTAGGGTTCCTTTCCCGGAAATGAACAATTCAATTGATTTTTCAGAAGAAGTTCTTTTGGTTTTGTTGGGTAGAAGAAACATAAGGAAAAAAAAAGTTTTTTGATACTTGCTTGGTGTTCCAGGTTGGTTTCTCTTCTTCTTCTGCGGTGGTGGTGCCAGAGGCGCGGCGGCTGTGGATGATGTTGGTGTGGAGCTGGAATGCTGCTGTTGATTCATCAAGTTTTGATCTTCTTCTCTAATTCCGAAAAGCGAAGAAGAAGATGCAGCCATCTTTCTTTTCTTGCTGAATTGTTTCTCTTGGTTGGCAGGCCCTTATAAATCTGAAAGATTCAAGAAGAACCCCACAAGCAAGTTGAGTCAGTACTCCTGCTTAAATCTTATCCCAAAGATTCCAAAAGCTAGTGATAGGATGGGAGAGAGCTTTTGGATTAGTATAAAAACAAATAACAAGCCTAGAAATTGATAAATATCAAGCAAAAGATTTGAAGAAAGCTAGAAGAGTTGATGAAGAGGAAGGAGAAAGAGGAATAAACTCCATAGCTGGGGTTTGATGCTTCAGTTTCTACTTTTTTTTTTTTTTTTTTTTTTCTGTCTTGGCTTAAATGAATAATTCTGAGAGCAAGGGGATGTTTGTTATGGTTTCTATGATTTGGTGTCATGCACATACAGTAACACATATACACAGCAAATATTTTCTTTTATTTTAATTCGTATTCATTAATCAACTCCCTTATTTTCCAGAATTTAACTGAAACTTTTTTCCTCCAGAAAATAAAATACATATTGAAATTGAATTGAGAGAGAGAAAGAGAGAGAAGCTGAGGCCTACTGGTCGGTGGACCCAATCAAATTGCACAAAACGACATTGTATGCTGCGTGAGAAGGGCATGAAGAAGCTCTCTCTCTCTCTCTCTCTCTCTCTCTCTCTCTCTCTCTCTCTCTCTCTCTCTCTCTCTCTCTCTCTCTCTCTCTCTCTCTCTCTCTTTCTCTCTCATTTTCGTATCTTCCTACTTAGATCCAGACAAACCAGCCCACATCACCCTTCTTTCCAAGTGGACCTAGCTAAGCTAGCTCCCTCACAGTCACAGTAAAAAATAAAAAACTGAACCTAATCCTCAAGTAAAGATTATTGGTACTAGTCTGGTGTATAGAACAAGAACACCTGAAGGTGCACTGACATGAATTTGTTTGCTGAAATTCAGCGCTTAAGCTAGCAGAGAGGGCAGCAGTACTATTAAAACATGATTTGAGCTCGGAACCCTACTAGGTCTGCTTCACTTGCATGTAATTGGTTTGCTCTTTGCCGGCCTCTCTTATACTGCCAGTCACATCTGGGCCATACATGAAAGGTCGAATTAGTCATTTTAATGAAGAAAATGATTATACTTAATTAATGGTAATTAAATTAAGACTTAGGATATTAATTAAGGTCCTAATATTCCAACCCAACCACTATCGTTAAACAATTACATGGCAAAAATCATTTCAGATTTTACACTACCAAATCAGTTGCGCCATCATCACCAACCCTATGGCTTATTCCCTACCATGCGTCACAGCTTATTATGCAGCGAAAACCAGAGAAAACCAATTGATCGAACTCTAGTTTTGATAATTTTTTTTTTTTTTTTTTTTTTTTGACGAAGATAGATTTGGAGTTCACTTAATTAAGTGATGTGTTAGTGATGAACAAGATGTAATGTAGCGAAACGTTTTCTTTTTGTGGAATTTGGATGCTTGATTTGGACAGTTTTTCATCATTTTTTATTTTTTTTTCCAGACCTGGTTTTCGAAATTGGAATGACAGTTTTTATTCCATGCCAGTCAAAACCTTTTTTCTCATAGAAGAAAGCTAGCAGAAGATTTGTCATTCTTTAAACAATGACAGCTTAACTATAACCATGCACATCACTGTCATCTGTGTCATTTTGATAATATGATTGAGGTTGGACATAATATTCTTCATTTCTATGGGGACCTGAGTCCTAGCCTGAGGATTAATAACCACTAAATGTACATGTCCTTTATATAATCTCCGCAGCTGTATTGATTATGCTGCACATCCTAATGGGAGTTTCTGATTTGGATATAGTACTGTCTCTATTGCTTAAGCCTTAATGCAAAAGAATGCCTGAAGCGAGTAAGGGATAGATTTTTGCTACCTTTTTTCCCCATTTTTAATAATTAGCCTCGTATAATATAATACTAGTCCCCATGTCTTGAATAAAATAATAAATAAAGTTGATTAATATATGTATATATAAGTTTTGGGTTTGAATTTTCAAAAAGTGGTTTGTTGATTATGGATTTATGGCTGCTAATTATTCATGCAAATGACAACTACTTCTTATAAACGCGGCATTGCATCACCCTGGCCTATTTTGAGGAAGGTCTTGGATATAACTATGTAACTGTGACTCTCTTCTTTTATAACCTCTGGTCGTATATGAAATTCTAGCTGAATGTAGTAAATGCGTTCATTGCTCTCCCAAATAAAATGTATTGCTATTCTTTTTCTATTATAACTTATGAATTGTCAAAACAACATGTCCATATGAGTGTCAAACTGTGTGATAAGAAAACATGAAACAAGTATAAATATAAATATGTGGAGTGTACGTTTACACATAATCACATATACCAAAGTTTATAGTATAATATCATATCGGTGAAAAATTAACCCTAAAACTCCAAACATAATAAATGTTTTCAGTTACATGAAGAGATCGAGAAGAGAATTGTCAAAACCCAACAAAGCATTTGTATTAAGGAAACCATTGCTGTAGTTGGTGAGTGGAAACTGGTGAGAGCTAGCCAGCCAAGAGAAGACCGGACCAGACCAGAGACCTTATATTAAGTGACAATATAGAATGAGTCTCTTCCAATAACAAGAGGACGATGATCCCTCTGTTGGAAGCTAGTTTACTAAGAACCTGGACAATTAGACATGCCGCGATTTCAACAACGGCGGCGTTTTGGTCTTTAGGTTTTAACCCGTAGCGTAACCTCCAACTAACCCTGTTTTTTAATTACCGGTCTATGTTTTACTTTTTGACTTGCTAACGTTTCTGTGGATTTTTCCAGATGGTCAAATAGTTTTGTAGTGGTGAGTCAGTCAGACCGTTTAGGGCTATTCACTGCCTTTTGGGAATATGAGAGGAGACCCTGATTTTAGGGCTTTTGCGGGTTTGAATCGTTAGCTAGGCCCAAACATTTTCTCTTTCTATTTTTTTAATTTTTTTTTGGGCCCAGGTGACGTGGTTAGTCTTACAAAACCAATTTTACATATAAATAAATAATGAAAAAAATTATTTTGGGTGAAAAAGCCAAAAAGAAAATCAAATTGTGTAAAATGGAAGAGAAAGTTCATATGGTGTTGTGAAGATCAAAGTATATAAGTTACAAAAAGGAGGCTTCATCAGCCCTAGCTAGATTAAAGAAAGTGAATTTGTAGATATACCTGAAAATGAGTTTGTATTGTTTTGGGGAATTCCTCATAGGCTCATAGTGAGTGAGTGCAGCTTCTGCAAGCAAATGAGAATGACAGACTGTATTGGACAAGGGACTTGGCCCATTGGAGGTTGGCTGTTGGCCCATTGTTGTAATGTGCTGGACTCGCTTAACGTTAAAAATAACAAATGGAGTTTTTTTTTTTTTCCCTTCATCGATGGTAGTCTCTTACACATGCTCACTTGAGTATTAATATGTTTTTTTAATAAAAAAATTTGTTCCATCTTTTTTTTACTAATTACACACATTCGCTTGAACTTTTATGTGTTACACACGCAAGTTGACCTTTTAGGTGTTATGTCTAGACTCGCATAACACTAATCCTCATAAAGTCTTCATTTTAACAGTCCTTATTATAAGCTGATCTTTATTTTTTGCCTTTGAAATGTTATAAAAAATAAATCACATTATAATCTTTGAGTACCATTGTTCAAAAAAAGCTTAACAAAATCAATGAAGGTGGATCGAAACGAACACACATAAGAAACAAGCAAAATTAAAACTAGTTATAGCAACAACACAATGTCTCACTAGACACGATGACACGTTTACTTAATTAGAATGAGAAAAGTCATGAATCAGAGACAACTGGAATGAGAGAAGGAAAGAACCAGTATGGGAATCATTCCTAAACCTATACGCCCCATTGCTTATGAAATTAATGGCATGTTTACTTACCTAAAATGGGAATAAAAATGAAGGGAATGATTCCGGAGTATGAGATTTCTTGTGTTTACTAACATATATAGCTATTTGAATATGTGTGGGTCCCATCTCATTATCATGAATCGATTCCTGAATAACCCTTAGTGTACGTTTACTTACTTGAAATAGAAAAAATTCATGAATCGGAGACAACTGGAATGGAAAAAATCATGGAGACAACTGAAATTGGAGAAGGAAACAAAGGGGTATGTGAATCATTCCTAAACCCATGCCCCCTAATTATCAAATTCAAGAATCGATTCTTGATAATAAGGTGGGACACACACCCGTTTTAATGTCTATATGTTAGTAAACTCAAGAATCTCATCTATTGGAATCGTTCCCATATATATATATATATATATATATATATATATATATATATATATATATATATGTTAGTAAACGCAGGAAATCTCATACATCAAAATCATTCTCTTCATTTCCATTTTCATTCTAGATAAGTAAACGTGTCACTAGTTTGATAACTAAGGGGAGGGGTATGAGTTTAGAAATGATTCTCATACCGATTCTTTTCTTCTCTTATTCTAGTTGTCTCCGATTTATGACTTATTCAATTCCAGTTGTCTTCGATTCATGACTTGGAATGTAAGCAAACGTGCCATAAGTGTTATTCAGGAACCGATTCATGATAATGAGGTAAGATCATCAAAGGCAACTTGCAAGTTGCTAAGGCCAGGCTTGACCAGTACTTTGCTTAGTTAAGCCTAAGCTATCCGCAACTATGTTGAGCTCACAATGGATATGAGATAAAAGACTGACTATTTGTAATATTTTCATCAACTTTCTACAGTTTATCGGTAGAATATTATACAATGTCTAGGAAATTAGTTAAAAATTTCGTTCTCAAAATGATACTTGACACCATTTGATTCGCATTGTCCATTGGAAGACTAATAATAGTTCCCATTTTTCTGTTGTTCTGATACCAGCTATTGTAATCAACGTAAGTTTTGAAGAATATTTGAGTAAGGTGTGTTTTTCTCAGTTTCTCATTGAAGTATGTCAATCATATATACATGGTTACTGATCAGTTTTGTTCCTAAAGATCAGCCATTACAATGAATACAATTGAAGCATTGCTGATTAGTTTAGATTCTAGAGATCATGACATCCTAAGATCAAGCAATAATTAAGATAAACAGATATCAGCATCAATGCAGAAAGAGTAATCAAGGTAAATAAGTTTCATTGCTTATCACGCCCCCCCCGAAAGCTGATGGGCCGAGCACGGACAAGAAGCTTGGAAAGAAGATAGTGGAAGTGAGAAGAACTCAGACCCTTGGTGAAGATATCTGCAATGTGATCTTGGGAGCATATATAGGCAACTTGAATTTCCTTGCGAACGACCTTTTCCCTAATGTAATGATAATCAACCTCCACATGTCTTGTTCTAGTATGAAAAACAGGGTTGGAAGCAAGAGAGATGGCACTAATGTTGTCACACCATAAGGTGGGAGACTGCAGAGGAATGCATAGGTCCCGAAATAGAGCCCAAAACCAAGAAATATGTGCAGCAGTATAGGCCAATTGACGATACTTCACTTCTGTGCTAGAACGAGACACTCCACTATGCTTTTTAGAACTCCATGAAATAAGGTTTGTACCCAAGTAGATGCAAGTGCCACCTGTTGAGATTCTTCTGTCTGGATCCCTGACATAATCAGAGTCACTATAACCTGTTAATTTGAAGTTGCTTGGAGTGTAGCACAAGCCATAGGTAGGTGTGTGTTTGAGATAACGGAGAATCCGTTTGACAGCCACCCAATGCATATTTGTTGAAGAATGCAGAAATTGCCATACCTGATTAACGGCAAATGATATATCAGGGCGAGTGAGTGTTAGGTACTGCAAGGCTCCTACAACACTCTGATATTGGGAACCATCATGAAGAGGAGTGCCATCGTTGAGACTCAAACGTTTGCCAGTAGCTGCCGGAGTGGAAACGGGTTTAGCATCAGTCATGTTGGTGCGGTGGAGAAGATCTAAAGTGTACTTGGTCTGAGTTAATACAAGGCCATGGGATGACCGTACAGCCTCAATGCCCAAGAAATAGTGTAATGGACCTAAATCTTTCATAGAGAAGAGTTTACTCAAATTGGTGATAAGAGTACTGATGTGATCAGCATGGGTGCCAGTGACGAGGATATCATCCACATATGTAAGTAAATAAAGCTTGATATGGCCTGAATGATAGACAAATAGAGAAGTGTCTGCTGGAGATGCTGTGAAACCTAAGTCCTCCAAATAAGTGGAAAAACAAGAAAACCAGGCCCTAGGTGCTTGTTTGAGGCCATAGAGAGAACGGCAGAGCTTACAAACATGGGTAGGAAATTGGGGGTCAATGAAACCCTGTGGTTGCTGCATATAAACATCCTCTGACAAATATCCATGGAGAAATGCATTCTAAACATCTAATTGTCGAATGGTCCATCCAAAAGAAACTGCTATGGCCAAAATTAATCTGATAGAAGAGTGTTTAATTACCGAACTGAATGTTTCACCATAGTCAATTCCTTCTTGCTACCGAAAGCCTTTGGCTACGAGGCGAGCTTTGTATCGTTCCACTGAACCATCCGGTTTCCTTTTGATGCGGAAGACCCATTTGTTGGGAAGGACATTTAGTGAAGGTGAATAGGGAACGAGCTGCCAAGTACCCGCTTGAATGAGAGCATTGAATTCTGTGCTCATGGCGGAACACCATTCCTGTTGCTTGGCTGCTTGAGAGTAACAGCTTGGCTCAATTTGGTGAGTGATGGAAGTGACAACCATAGCATATTTGGGATTGGGTTTGATGCTCCCTTGTTGACGACGAGTGATAGGGCCAGATGTATGAGATGGAGGAGCTGGGATTGGTTGCGAAACAGAGGGCTGAAGTGCCACAGATTGTCTGGGAGAGGTAGACGGCGGTGGCGGAGCTGGCTTGGTTGGTTGGCGACGGTGATAGGTTAGAGTTGGTTTGGGAGATGGTGGCGGAGGAGGCTGTGGTGGGCGGCGGCGTTGATAGGTGATAATAGGAGGTGAGGACGCAGAGGGTGTGGGTGTGAGGTCGGGAGAAGGGAGAAGTGAGACTGGTGGGGAGTTGGAAGGCGTGTTTTGAGGAGGGGGAGTAGATGGGCTTGAGTCTTAGGCTGGTAAATGGGCCGGCAGATTGGAAGTAGTAGTAGTGATGGTTAGAGGAATGGGATTGTGATTTGGAGTAGCCTCTGCAGGGGGAGTAATAATGGATTTAGTGAATGGGAAGTTGGACTCATCAAAAAGAACATGACGGGAAAGATAAATTCGACCACTAGATAGATCTAAACAACAATAACCTTTGTGTTGGAGAGAATAACCAAGGAAGACACATTTTGTTGACTGAAAATCCAACTTATGTTTTGTGTATGGACGAATGTAAGGAAAGCAAGCATAACCAAAGGTAAGAAGAAAAGAATAATTGGGAGAGCGGAAAAATAATTTTTCATAAGGAGAGAGGAAATTGAGGACACGGGTTGGTAATGATTGATTAAATATAAACCAGTGTTGACAGATTCGACCCAATAAGATTTTGGCACCGAAGAATGAGCAAGAAGAGTTAAAGCGGTTTCGACAAGATGACGATGTTTACGTTTAGCTAAACAGTTTTGCTGAGGGTGGTGCGGACAAGAGATCCTATGATGAATGCCTTTTTGGAGCAAGAATTGTTTAAAGGCATGACTGTTGTATTCACCACCACCATCTGTTTGAAGAGTTTTTATTGTGGCGGTGAATTGATTTTCAATATAGGTGAAAAAGGCAACAAAAATAGTAAGGACTTCAGATTTGTGTTTCATGGGAAACAACCATGCATATCTTGTAAAATCATCGATAAAAATAACATAATATTAAAAACCTTGAATAGAAAGAGTGGGAGAGGTCCATACATCACTATGTATTAATTCAAAAGAAAATGTAGTAACAGATTCTGATAAAGTAAATGGTAATTTAGTGGATTTGCCCAACAGACAGGAATGACATGGTGACGGATGACTATTGTCTAACAAGGAAATCTTGGATGCAAGACGATGAAGGATTTGAGCTGATGGATGCCCTAAGCGATAGTGCCACACATCCGAAGAAACTTTATTTGCAGCAAAGGAATGAAAAAGACTCGATTTATTAGATGATGATGGAACATGATTGACAGGATAGAATCCATTATTATTCTGACCTTCCAAAAGCGTCTTCCCTAAGCTCAGATCCTTGACATAAAAGGCATTGGGAAACATTAGAATATAGCATGAGTTATCAGAAAGCAATTTATGAGCAGAAAAGATATTTGCAGAGGCATGTGGGTAATAAAGAACATCATGACGAGTTATAGGAGAGTGGGAAGAAGGAAGAGATGTATTTCCAATTTTTGAAATATGCAAACCTTGACCAGACACAACGCCGCCAACCGTGTCGGAACCATGGTAGTCGCAAGGATTTGTTAATGTTTGAGGATTATTGGTGATGTGGGTATTGGAGCCGATGTCGAGGAGCCAAGCAGAGGAATCATGGGGAGAGGTTGTAGCTGCAGCCATGGCAGAGAGACGGGAGCTTGGTGTTCGACCTTCATATGCCATGTTGAGGCGATGGAAGCAATTAATGGCTGTATGACCATTGCGATTGCAGATTTGGCATGGGCCGCGTGAATCATAGGTAGATCGAGGAGATGGAGCGGGACCAAGAATAGAACCACCACGGGATGGAAAGCGGGAGCTAGAACCATGTCCATATGTGGTAGGACCAGAGAATAAGCCACGACCATGAAAGGTGGGATGACCTCTTTGAGAGCCAGAGAACGAGCCGCGTCCATGAGAGCCACCAGTTGGGTGTGGTGCAGATTGGCGGTTGTTGGTGAAGAGGGCAGAGGGATTGGAATCTATTCCAATAAGAGCTTGATTTTGCAGACGACTTTCAGCTCCCAAAAGTAATGCTTCAAGGGCATCATAAGTGATCGGGGTGTCACGGCCCTGAGCGGAGCTAATAGTGTTCTCATAGAGGGGGCCGACATTGTTCATGATGATTGAAATCAAGTCGGAGTCATCAACCAGGTGCCCAGATAAAGCAAGGGAGTCGGCAACGTGATTAATCTTATCCAAGTAATCAAAGATGGAAAAATTACCCCTAGTGGTGCGAAGGAGGTTGCTGCGAAGTTGGAGAATGCGGTTGTGATTCTGGGAAGCATATTGACGTGCAAGAGACGTCCAAGTAGTGTGTGAAGCAACAGAACGGAAAACGGTGGCCAAGACAGAAGGCGTAAGGGAGCCATTGATCAATCCAAGGATCATTTGATCAGTGGCTATCCATTCCTCATATGCAGGATTCACAGTTTCAGTTAATTCACCAGCTGCATTCCGAAGAAAGGCAGGAGGACAAGGCTTTGTTCCGTCGACAAAACCCATGAGATTTCGGCTTTTGAGGAGGGGGGTGATCTGGGCTAACCATAAGGAATAATTGGTACGGTCCAGTTTGATGGTGAGGAGGTTTGATGTGGTTGTGGTGGTGGTGTTGGCGGGGGTAGCCATGGGAAGGGGAGGAAACAGAGAGTAGGAAAGGGAGAAAAGGAAAAAAAAAAAAAAAAAGTTGAGTAAGAAAAGGTTAGGAGATGTCGTTTAGACAAAGGCTCTTGATACCATGAAGAATATTTGAGTAAGGTGTGTTTTTCTCAGTTTCTCATTGAAGTATGTCAATCATATATACATGGTTGCTGATCAGTTTTGTTCCTAAAGATCAGCCATTACAATGAATACAATTGAAGCACTGCTGATCAGTTTAGATTCTAGAGATCATGACATCCTAAGATCAAGCAATAATTAAGATAAATAGATATCAGCATCAATGCAGAAAGAGTAATCAAGGTAAATCAGTTTCATTGCTTATCAAGTTTACTGTGAGCTTATAATCAATAGCAATTTTCTGTTCTTCTGATACCAGCTTATATTGCTCAAAAGGAAAAATCCAATTGAAAATCCAGAAATTCTATTATTTTCTCATCACCCACCGGTCACCTCATGCCCTTAAAGGCTGCTGAGGATCTTATAGTTTTTTTGGTTTTTTTTTTTTAATAAAAAAAAAAAAATTCATGATCTGAACTTTAGCAAACCCTATAATACGGTGTAGTTGACGGAAAGAAGTCGATTCAATATATTGGTGGCACAGCGATGCATTGCCAGTTTTATGTCTCGTGAGGATTGGTCACTTGCCTAGTATTGGCAATGCCATTTGCCTCAAAAGTCTCGGAATGTGCTACTGTGGCGCTTAATATCTGTAATATCCTGATATAAAGCACATCTACAAGGCCAAGTCTAATCAAGTGGTTACACTGCAAGATCCAAACTAAGAATCCCACCGATAGATAGCAAGAGTATTATGGACCAAAAACAGTAATTTAAAGATGTAATACATTTAATTCGTAATGTTTTGATTCAGTTTCTATAAAAAAAAGGATAAAAATACCAATAACAAACAGTTGGGCAAGCAAAATCCCAGTTTCTGATAAACTAATGCTTTTGTGTAACCTAAACTAATTATATACATCAATCCCATTTCAGCCATGTATTCCACACCGATTGTTAACTCGTTCACCGTTAGTAGTACAATCTGCTGAGGCAGCAGAAACCACACCTCCCATCAACATTGACGTTTGTAGAGACTAAGATGAATTCCCTGGGTTTATATTAGAAATAACGAGTCTTTGAAACTTCCCTGATAGCTCTTGATAAAATTGAGTTTTTGTTGGCTTCACTTGTCTAAAAGCAGTCTCTAAATGTTGCATTTTGATTTCCAAGGCATCGAGGCTCTCCTTACGGCAGAAGCTCTCCTGACAGCAGAACAAAATCATGGATTGATGAAGAGATTCAAAAACAGAAAAATAAACTCTGTGTAACGATTTTAGGACTATATCGAACCTCAATAGCTGCAAGACCTGCTTCCCGACATATTAATCTAATATCAGCACCTGTATAGCCTGCGTTCTGACGAGCAAGATCACGTCTGTTGATATAGCTGCATTTCATATTGTTCAAATGGATACGGAATATCTCTTCACGATCAGTCTCATCTGGAGGTCCCACATATAGCAACCGATCAAAGCGCCCTGTTTCATATCGTTAGGAACTGTACTCTGGAGAGAGAGAGAGAGAGAGAGAGAGAGAGAGAGAGAGAGAGAGAGAGAGAGAGAGAGACCTGGTCTTAGAAGCCTACTATCAATCTTGTCCGGCCGATTTGTAGTAGCAATAACAGTGACATCAACTCTTTCTTGCAAACCTAATGTTAACAGTGTGATCAATTCAAGGATAGGACACCAAAAATAAAGACATAAATATTGGAAAAAGTTTTAGTGGGCATGATCTGCACAATGATGCTAATATATGGTCTAATTAAACAAAAACCATATGAAGGAGAAAAGATTATAAATGCAGATTCAATAATAAGTTTGCCACCAACCATCCATTTCGACAAGAAGTTGACTTATGACCCTATCTGAAACAGAAACTCCATCATTTTCCTTCCCACGAATGGCAGCAAGACCGTCAATTTCATCAAAGAAAATGATTGCTGGAGCATTAGCCCTTGCCTTTGCGAACACTGATCTCACAGCCTTCTCAGATTCACCAACCCATTTGCTATAAAGTTCTGGACCCTTCACAGAAAGGAAATTCAGCCGTGCCTCAGAAGCTACAGCACGAGCCATGAGGGTTTTGCTGCAACCAGGAGGGCCAAACATTGGGGCAGAAATCCCAATACGCTTGAATTCGTCCTGGTGCTTTTGGGGCCACATTACAGCTTCTATAAATTGATTCTTCACCTCCGTCTGACCACCAACATCTTCCCAATTAACCTTCGGGACCTCAACGATTACCTACAAGTTAAAGGAATGTGTTATGAGCATAAGAAGTTACAGCAGTGTCTATGGTCACACAATTGATGACATCATTAGCCACTTACATCACCATCAGTCAAACACGTAGTGTCGTATGATTATATAATCAAGCCAATGAAATGTTCACATTCAGAGAAGTCTTGGAACAGTTAATCCAAGGAGAAAGGAAAAAAAAAAAAAAAACTATTTGTGTTGTCTTGTATAATTCCAATCGGATTCAATTATTTATAGTAATAGCTAGCCAAATTGGTCTGTGCTGGTATGTTATCTGATGGTTTCTTAAAGAGAGCACAAGATATTTAACATCATTAAACTATTTTAGGGATATTGAACCTTCACACGCCAACATAGACTAACCATAAATGCTTGCCAGATAACGTAATTGCCCATACCTCTCGCATAGCACTGGGCCTCACTTTCATCCTGGCACTTTCAAAATCTTTAAAAGCCACTTTTAATTCTTCTTCAATATCATCATCTTGATTTGTTCCGTTCAAATGCACAGACAAACAATTCTCTGAAGAAAACGCCAAATGTGTGATAGATGAAGATGAAGTATCTGAGTAATCCCTTGACATGTCTGTTGTATCTTCTAAGCAATCAGGTAATATTAGACTGTTGGAACCATCTTCATAAGTACTAGATGTTCTATGCAAATAATCATGAGGATATCTAGAATTGACATAACGCCAAAGAGAACTGAAGGCTGCCTCGTTGCAAAGGGCAGCTGGATCAGAGCCTACGAAACCATGTGTAGCATTAGCAAGTTGTTGGACTTGCACATCTGAAAGACAGTGCTCCATTTCACCAACAAGAACATGTAGAATCTCAAGCCGTTGCCTGGGAGACGGCACTCTGAATATCAGTTTCCAAAAAAGAAAGAGATTAACTTGAGATACAAAATGAAGAAAACCAGTTCTGACTACCAGTACCAATCAATGGACAAAGAAACCTTCATCCAACTATTTTTCCAAAAAAATGAACAAATACTCGTAACAATTTCCATGTGAAAAAGTCTACCGCGTAGGCTACCTAATGCTTGTTACAAGTATAACAACAAAAGTATTCAGAAAATTTTGGTTATTACCCAAAAATAAACAAATAAATACTACGAAAAAAATGTCATATTACCTATTTCAATTTCCCTGTCAAGTCTTCCAGGTCGTCTGAGTGCAGGCTCAATACTATCAGGCCTGTTGGTACCAGCAATTACAAGTACTCTTTCAGTTGTACTAATCCCATCCATCAAATTCAGCAGTGTAGCAACCATTCTCAG
Source organism: Rosa persica (assembly GCA_025331145.1). NCBI lineage: Eukaryota > Viridiplantae > Streptophyta > Magnoliopsida > Rosales > Rosaceae > Rosa > Rosa persica. The sequence continues at coordinate 47,250,329 of WFKR01000004.1, read as the reverse complement.
AGATAGCTCTTCACCTCCCTCTTTCCTTGCAGGTGCAATTGCATCCAACTCATCAATGAATACCTGCAGACAGAATTCATTAGAGAGAAGGCAAAACTAAATTTGAGAATGAACCAGCTAGTTTCTCAAAGGAAAGGAATTTGGTAATATAATCAAATTAAATAATCCAGTCAAAATTAATACTCTTTTTTCCAATTCCCAAAAAAAAAAAAAAAAAAACTACTGAAATGTTGACATTATACATCCAATCAACATTACAGTAGCTTTTTTTCTTTTTTTCCTATTTTTGAAAAGAAACATCTTTTATTGATTAAATCATAAAAAGAAAATACAACAAAGTGGAGAAGGAGTCCACACAAACAGAAGCTAGAGAAGATAGTTAGAGTAATAGCCAAGTAGGCTCAAGTGCCACCAAATTAAAGGACCCTAAATTACAACTGCTTTCCAATCTAAAAGAGTAAAGAGTGAAATCTTTACACTCCCCAGAAACAGAGGCCCGAAAGATTGCCACCCTTACATTACTGCACCACAATGGGCTTCACTGTTACCGTTAAAATTTGGACATAAGGGCATCGAGAACAATTACCTTTACCACCACATGCATCATCACTCTACTACAAGATAATAGTGATCCCTTGAAGGCACAATTGTACATTTACACATAGAGGCACAAGTGCACAACATTACCATGAAAGTTTGGACATAAAAGCATAATCCTATGTTTGCATAGGTCAAATTAACTTTACCACCACATGCATCACCACTAACTCTACCGACAAAAGAATAATGATCCCTTAAAATACAAGGCATGAAAATTAAAAGGGAGAAGAAACCTAACCACAGAAGGTGCAGCTTGGCTAGCTGAGTCAAAAACTTCACGTAAGGCTTGCTCACTTTTTCCATAGTACTGACCACAACTTCAGGTCCATTGACAGAGAAAAAGTTGACACCAGCATCACGGGCACATAATCCAGCCAAAGAAGTCTTTCCCGTACCAGGTGGACCATGAAGAAGCACTCCCTTTGTAGGTCGTAAACCAAGACTAATTATAAGAAGGATATGTTGGGAAAATTAATAGAATGGAAATAATAACTCCAACCACAAAAGGATAATATGTAAAGAAATAAAAGAAGTAAAGGAAAGTGAACACCAGATATAACGTGGTTCGGTAAGGTGCCTACGTCCACGGAATAGCAACAATAAGAACTTCCACTATGACAATGTGGGTACAAGAGATACACAACTTCAAGAACACTACTTGAAGGAAGCTCTCTCTCACACATTTGTTTTGCTACCTAACTACTACCACACTCTCAACAAGAAGTGGACACTCTTCACTCTCTACTTGGATGAAGATGTTTCTTACTTGAATGATTTTGTTCTTGCATTTAATGCCTTTATATAGGCGTTGCTCTTTATGAAATTCAAGATTCAATGTATCATGCATGGAAGCAAAGTCAAGCTTCCTCCTTGTTTTATGTTCAATGTTGGCATGCTAATTAAGCATATTTCCTTCCAACATTCAAAAATTGCTGCACCTACCTTAGTTATTCAAATATGGCAGCAGCAACCTCAAATCATTCAAAGAATGTAGCTCTTTTTCAAAGAAGGCAACTACCATTTTTCTTCCTTCCTATTGCAGCAGCCCTATTTTTCTATCAACATTTGCTGCTGCATGAATCACTCTCCTCCAGATAAGGAGGGACTGATTCAACAATCTCCCCCTCCCGACTTAGATGGAGGGATTCGCCAATCCTGACGCTTTTATGCAAAACTCAAGTTTCTGCTGTGGCACAATTTTAGTCAACATATCTGAAATGTTCTTGTTGGTGTGAATTTTCCTCAACTGGAAAAACATCTTTGATACTGCATCTCGAATCCAATGGTAACGATGATCAATGTGCTTAATGCGAGGGTAATACATTGAATTTTTGCTCAAGTGGATAGCACTTTGACTATCACAATGCACCACATAATTTTCTTGCTTCACACCCAACTCTTGAACAAACCTTTGCAGCCATATCATCTCCTTGCCGGCTTCATTTACTGCTATATACTCTGATTCTGTGGTGGATAGGGCAACACACTTCTGTAACTTGGACTGCCATGACACAGCTCCAAAAAAAAAAAAGTAAATAAGTATCCAGAAGTGGATTTTCTATTATCAAGGTCTCCTACCAAATCTGCATCTGTGAAGCCTTCCAAAATTGGTTCTGATCTACCAAAACACAAACACAACTTTGAGGTGCCCCTCAAATATCTGAGTATCGACTTGACAGCTTCCCAATGCTCTCTGCCAGGGTTAGAAAGATATCTACTAACAACACCAACTGCATGTGTAATATCAGGGTAAATGCATACCATGGCATACATAAGAGTACCAACAGCTGATGAGTAAGGGATACTTGCCATCTTGTCTTTCTCTACTTGTGCAGTTGGACATGATAATATGCTTAACTTGAAATGATTACCTAGAGGTGAGCTTACTGGTTTAGCTTCTTTCATGTTGAACCTTTCAAGTACCCGTTCAACATACCTCTCCTGTGATAACCATAATTTCTTCGTCTTCCTATCACGAGTAATCTCCATGCCCAAAATCTGTTTAGCTGGCCATAAATCTTTCATATCAAAAGACTTTGATAGATCTGCTTTCAACTTGCAAATCATAGAAAAATCTTTGCCCACTGTCAACATATCATCAACATAAAGTAATAAAATAATGAAATTACCTCCAGTAAACTCCTGGATATATACACATGGATCTACATCAGTTCTCTTATACCTATGACCCACCATGAATGAGTCAAATTTCTTGTATCATTGCCTTGGCGCTTGTTTAAGCCCGTATAAACTTTTCTTCAACTTGCAATCCATGTGCTCCTTTCCCTTGACTTCAAAACCTTCTGGTTGCTCCATGTATATTTCTTCTTCCAAATCACCATGAAGAAATGCCGTTTTCACATTTAACTGCTCCACCTCAAGATCCATGCTAGCTGTCATGCCCAAAATGACTCTGATAGAAGTCATTTTGATAACTGGTGAGAAGATCTCATCAAAATCTATTCCTTCCTTCTGCGCAAAACCTTTTACTACCAAACGATCCTTGAACTTTGTCAACTGTTCATTCTCGTCTCTTTTCAACTTGAACACCCATTTATTTTTGAGTGCTTTTTTGCCTTTAGGAAGCTCCACCAACTCATAGGTGCCATTTTTCAATAAGGATTCCATCTCATACTTCATTGCCAACATCCACTTGTCATAGTCTATATGAGTCTTTGCCTCCTCAAAGCATTCTGGTTCTCCATCATTGGTCAACAGAATATATCTGGAATGTGGTTCATCTCTATCACTAGTCACCAATATATATTGTGAAGAATGATACTTGGTATTTGGCTTTGGCACTCTGTTGGATCTTCAAACTGGTACTTGGGCATGTTCTGACTGCTCCCCCTAATCTTGATTCTCTTGATCATTATCTTCAGGTTCTGCTGCTTATGCTTCCGCCATATCAGGAACATTTTCATTTACCATATCTTGAGCTTTGTCACTAGGTTCTTCTTGAAGCGGTGATGAATCGTAAGTGAGGTGGTCTCCATGTTCTACTTCATTTTTGTCAAAATCTGCAATGGTTTGACCTTCATGGAACACCACATCTCTGCTTCTGAATAATTTCTTGGTCTTTGGATTCCACAACCGGTAGCCCATCTCTTCATTGCCATATCCAAGAAAGATACACGGCATGGCCTTATCATCTAGCTTTGATCTTTGCTCCTTTGTCACATGTGCAAATGCTTTGCACCAAAACACCTTCAAGTGGGAATATGAAGCACTTTTACCGGTCCATACACCTTCGGGAGTCTCCAAGCCCAACGGCACACTTGGTGTTCGGTTGACAAGGTAACATTCAGTTGTCATTGGTTCGCCCCAAAATTTCTTTGCTAGGTTGGCCTTCTTCAGCATGCTTCTCACCTTTTCTAGAATGGTGCGGTTCATCCTTTATGCTACACCATTATGTTGTGGGGTGCTAGGAATTGTCTTTATATGCTTGATGCCATGCTTCGAACAATAATCTTTGAACTCGTTCGAGGTGTATTCTCCGCCATTGTCACTACAGAGACATTTGAGGGTTCTCCCTGCCTCCCTCTCCACCATGGCATGAAGCTTCTTAAAGGTTTGAAACATATGGTCTTTGGATTTCAACAAATAAACCCAAACCTTACGTGAAGCATCATCAATATAAGTGACAAAATATTTATTATAACCTAGTGATTCAACTTCCATGGGGCCACATACATCAGAGTGTACTAGGTCTAATACATTTTCTTTCCTTGTAAATGTTCTTGTGAAACTAATTTTATGTTGTTTACCAAATAAACAGTAATCACAAGAGTCAAGTGAGGTACCTTTGGCAAAGAGAATTAGAGATTTCTTTGCCAAAACTTGCAATCCCTTCTCACTCATGTGGCCTAGCCGCTTGTGCCATAGATTTGGAGAAGAATTGTCTACAACATTCAACTCTCCTTTGCATATCTTGTCGTATGTCTTGCAGAGGGTGCAACACATCTTCCCTCTAGCAACCACTAGTGATCCTTTGGTAAGCCTCCACTTTTGATCACCTCCATGATGATGAAACCCTTGTCGGTCAAGCACGCCAGTTGACATTAAATTGAAACGTAGACCCGGAACATGCCTAACATCTTTTAACATGAGCTTGTTGCCCAAATCAGTCTCAAAACAAATATCTCTAATTCCTGCAATATTGGAGTAACCGTCGTTGCCCATCTTCACAGTACCAAAGTCACCGCCTTTGTAAGTAGTGAAGTACTCCAAATGTGGAGTAGCATGGAAATAGGCTCTAGAATCAATGACTCATGCAACACCAGAACAATCATCAACATGTAAGCATTCACCTTCAAGACAAAGGAACTCACACTCATCATGAGACACGGAAGCTACAGTATTTCTTGTGTCATCCTTCGGTTGAGGATTGCCATCTCGACGCCCTTTCGGGTCTTTCTTCCACTTGTTGCATTTCTTCTTCATGTGGCCAAAAATACCACAATGATGGCATTTTTCATTGAATCTTGTCCTGGATCTGCTCACACTCCTTCCATAGCCTTTGGGTCCTCTGCTTTTTCTCCTTCCTCTATACTTCGTCACAAAGACTTGGCTATTGTCCGAGCTTGAATATTATCTCCTGGTTTCTTCATTCAACATGTTATTTTTAACATTATCCATTGACAATACACCATCTGGAGCAGAATTACTTACAGTTACAACGAAGGTCTCCCAATTGTCTGGCAAGGATCCTAATAGCAACAAGGCTTGCATCTCGTCATCAATCTTCATGTCCATCGTGGCCAATTGATTGATTGTACTTTGAAAGTTGTTGAGGTGCTCAGTCACTCTAACACCATCTTTGTACTTCATGTTTACGAGCTCCTTGATTAGAAATGCTTTCTTGGCAGCAGTCTTTTTCTCAAACAAGGACGCCAATTTCAACCATAATTCATGTGCGTTGGTTTCATTGGACACATGATGGAATACACTGCCATCCAGCCATTCACGAATATGACCGATGGCTTTACGGTTCATCTTCGTCCAGGTTGCAGGAGAAGTTCCTTCTGGATTGGCCTATTCTCCTTCAATTGGCTCATGCAAATCTTTGCAATAGAGAATATCCTCCATTCTCGGCTTCCATGTAATCCAATTAGAGTGGTTGAGACGGATCATGGTACTCCTTGAACTTTCCATTCTAACACTTCACGAACCTGGAGCTTTGATACCACTGTTAGGTAAATTAATAGAATGGAAATAATAACTCCAACCATAAAATGATAATATGCAAAGAAATAAAAGGAGTAAAGGAAAGTGAACACCAGATATAACGTGGTTCGGCAAGGTACCTACGTCCACGGGGCAGCAACAACAAGAACTTCCACTATGACAATGTGGGTACAAGAGATACACAACTTCAAGAACACTACTTGAAGGAAACTCTCTCTCACACACTTGTTTTGCTACCTAACTACTACCACACTCTCAACAAGAAGTGGACACTCTTCACTCTCTACTTGGATGAAGATGTTTCTTACTTGAATGATTTTGTTCTTGCATTTAATGCTTTTATATAGGCGTTGCTCTTCATGAAATTCAAGATTCAATGTATCATGCATGGAAGCAAAGTCAAGCTTCCTCCTTGTTTTATGTTCAATGTTGGCATGCTAATTAAGCATATTTCCTTCCAACATTCAAAAATTGCTGCACCTACCTTAGTTATTCAAAGATGGCAGCAGCAACCCCAAATCATTCAAAGAATGTAGCTCTTTTTCAAAGAAGGCAACTACCATTTTTCTCCATTCCTATTGCAGCAGCCCCATTTTTCTGTCAACATTTGCTGCATGAATCACTCTCCTCCAGATAAAGAGAGACTGATTCAACAGGATATGCATGAATGAATGTAGTAAAAGAATGAATAAATAATGAGAAATCAAAACCATGTTTTTCCACCAGGCGAAATGTGTTAACTGAACACAACAATTATATACTTTCCCAAAAACAGCTATATTTCTTATATACAAATCACAAGATTAATGCATCCGAGGATATTGTAACTACTTAGTTCTTTTTCTTTTAGAAGAAAATTGTAATGCCTCTTACATGAAAATTTCTAGAAATTTTATCAGAGTTCGTCTGGAAATTTCATCATTGGTGGTTGACATATACTAATTAGATTATTAAGTCATTTAGATTCAACGATGTACTCATTTAACAGAGGGAAGCTCACCAGCAACTATTAGAGATATTCTATATTAAACCATTGGGGCATATACATCTAACATGTTGATGGTTTTATAACAAATGAATATTCCCACCAAAAGTAGCAACTATAGGATTTAATGATGAAAGATTGTAGATATCCCCAAGCTTAGTATGCCAAGAAAAAGTAGGTTACACTACTACAAAGCAATAACGTGTCATATGACGTATCACATACAGTGACAAGGTGTCCATAGATGCTGATATTATGATGTCCTTCAAAACTGCATATTCTTTTGAAAGACCACCCAGTCTTGATGAGTCATCTCCTGTTTTAGCTATAGTATCCTTGCATTGCACTGTAGAAAGATCTGTTCTTTTAGATTCCAGGTTTGATGGCAGATGAAAGCATACTTTTGTTTCCCGCTTCACTAGAAAAGCATCATTTACTTTGTCCACTAACTCGGAGGACTCATGAAGCAAGTCATGATTAGCTTTATCATCTGATGAACTCTTAGCGCCAATGACTCGAAGTAAACAATGCTGTGAAAGCACTGGAATAGTCACTAGATTTCCACGAAGTAAACAACGAGAATACAACCATGTAGTGGCACATGAGTTAAATAAAGACCTAGTCCTTAGGGCTAGATTATGCTTTGATTTAGTTGTTATTTTCTGTTAATATACGTGGCTGCATGTAGCCTATACGTGAGCATGTTTTCAGTTTAGGTTGTTAGGGTTTGAGGCTATATATAGCCAGAGTTATAATTGAATGATGTAGGATTGCATTCTATCCAGTTTAGTGAGTTTGAGTGTGTTGCAAACTCTGGTTTCTAACAAAGTGGTATCAGAGCCCCTACTGGGCCTGAGAATAGAGTAAAAGCCGCAGCTTAGAGAGTGAAACACAAAGAGAGAGATGAGTGAGGATAAGAGTCTGACGAAGATTCCCAGTTTCGATGGCGTCCACTATGACCATTGGGGAGAACTGATGGAAAATTTCCTCAGATCGAAGGGACTATGGAGCCTCATAGAGAATGGTTTCGAGGAACCAAAAGATGGCACAGGATTAACAGATGCGCAGCTATCGTTGTTGGATGATGCAAGGACCAAGGATCACAAGGTGAAGCACTACCTGTACCAGGCCATTGACAGAGCCACTTTCGAGCAAATCCTGGACAGACACAACTCGAAGGTTGTCTGGGATTCACTGAAGAGGAGATTTGGTGGGAATGCTCGAGTTAAGAGGTCTCTTCTTCAGGCCTTCAGAAGAGATTTTGAGGTGTTGGAGATGAAGAAAAGCGAGACAATCACTGAATATTTCGCTAAGGTTATGGCTGTGGCAAACAAAATGAGGAGCAATGGTGAAATCATGCCAAATTCCAAGATAGTAGAAAAGATCTTGAGGACGTTGACTGAGAGATTCACTTATGTAGTGGTATCTATCGAGGAGTCAAAGGACACAGACACCCTCTCCATTGATGAGCTGCAGAGTTCACTTGTGGTTCATGAGCAGAAGTTCCACAGGCTGAATCGAGAAGAAGAAGATCAGGTCTTGAAGATTGAAGATCGAGCTGGTGCTAGAGGTCGAGGGAGAGCAACTCTCAGAGGAAGAGGTCGAGGGAGAGGACGACAGTCCTTCAATAGAGCAACAGTAGAATGCTTTAAGTGTCACAATCTTGGACATTTTCAGTATGAATGTCCGAAGTGGAACAAAGAGGCAAATTATGCACAACTTGATGAAGAAGATGAGCTGCTCCTAATGTCGTATGTGGAGATGTATGAGGCAAAGAGGAGCGATGCATGGTTCCTAGATTCTGGGTGCTCAAATCACATGTGTGGCGATCAAGGTATGTTTGTGAGTTTGGATGTTAGTTTTACGCATTCAGTCAAGCTTGGAAATAACACTAAGATGAGTGTGGCTGGAAAGGGAAGTATCAGACTAGTGTTCAATGGTGTTAGTTTTGTTGTTGGAGATGTGTATTATGTTCCAGATCTTAGGAACAATCTTTTGAGTATTGGGCAGTTACAAGAAAAGGGCTTGGCATTCCTGATCCGAGATGGAGCATGCAGCATTTATCATCCACAAAGAGGGCTGATTGTTTACACCCGGATGAGTGCTAATCGTATGTTCATCATCCTGAATGAAACTTCGGCCTCCACAAGATCCCTTCCTCAACAAGAAGAATGCTTCCATACAAGCTCCTCGGATTTGACACATCTTTGGCACCAGAGGTATGGACACTTGAGTCATAAGGGGCTGAGGACATTACAATTCAAGAAAATGGTGCATGATCTACCTCAGTTTAGAGCCTCACAGGTTGTTTGTATCGATTGCTTCAATGGCAAGCAACACAGGAATGCCATTCCAAAAAGAAGTTTGTGGAGAGCAAGTCAAGTACTCGAGCTGATTCATGCAGACATTTGCGGACCAATATCCCCTACATCCAACAGTGGCAAAAGGTACACTTTATGTTTTATAGATGATTTTAGTCGAAAATCATGGGTGTATCTTTTGCTTGAGAAGTCCGAAGCACTAAATTGTTTTAAGAAGTTCAAGAAGTTGGTGGAAAAAGAAGCAGAAGTATCTATCAAGTGCCTGAGGACTGACAGGGGAGGAGAATTCACATCACATGAATTCAATGATTTCTGCAAAGAGCATGGAATCAAAAGGCAGCTCACTACTGCATATACGCCACAACAAAATGGCGTCGCAGAGAGAAAGAATAGAACAGTAATGAACATGGTACGCTCCATGTTATCTGCCAAGAAGATGCCGAAGTCTTTCTGGCCTGAAGCAGTGGTTTGGACATTCTATGTTCTGAACCGATGTCCTACTTTAGCCGTGAAAGATGTCACACCACAAGAGGCATGGAGTGGTGTTAAACCATATGTTGCTCACTTTCGAGTTTGGGGCTGCCTTGCACATGTCCACATCCCAGAAGCAAAACGAGGTAAATTAGATAATAAAAGTTTTTCTTGTATCCTATTGGGAGTCAGTGAAGAGTCTAAAGGTTATAGGCTATTTGATCCTAAAACAAAAAGGGTAGTTGTGAGTAAAGATGTTGTGTTTGAGGAAGATAAGCAATGGGATTGGGGTGAAAACTATGAGGATCAAATTAGGTCGGAGCTAGTTTGGGGTGATGATGGTGAGATCAGTGATGAAGAAAATGAGGGAGAGAACAGAGGTGATGTTGAGGTGAATGATGAAAGACAAGGTATAGAAGTAGGTCAATCTGAGGGTAGAGAAGTAGCTCAATCTGAGGGTAGTATAGTTGAAGGGAGAGAAAAAAGACCACCATATTGGACAGGAGATTATGTGAGTGGTGAGGGCCTGAGTGAAGAAGAGGAGGAGGAGGCAGTATATATGGTGCAAGATGCAGCAGAAGAAGATCCCACTTTATTTGAAGATGCTGTGAGAGAAGACAAATGGAGAAAAGCCATGGATAATGAGATCGACTCCATCTTGAAGAACAAAACCTGGGTTCTAACTGAACTGCCAGCAGGAGCTAGAAAAGTTGGTGTTAAATGGATTTACAAAACAAAACGTGATGAGCATGGTGAAGTTGTCAAGCATAAGGCTCGTCTCGTAGCAAAAGGGTATTCACAAAGAGAAGGCATTGATTACTCAGAAGTATTTGCACCAGTGGCAAGGCTAGATACGGTGAGAACCATCATTGCTCTAGCAGCTCAAAAGAAGTGGAAAATTTTTCAATTAGACGTCAAATCTGCATTTCTTCATGGGGACTTGAATGAGAAGGTCTATGTAGAGCAGCCTAGAGGATATGAGAAGAAGGGAAAGGAGCATTTGGTCTATCAACTATACAAAGCCTTATATGGTTTAAAACAAGCTCCTCGAGCTTGGTTCAGCCGCATTGAAGCATACTTTATCAGTAAAGGCTTCCAGAGATGCGAAAGTGAGCAAGCTTTGTTCACTAAGAGGAGCAACGAAGGCAAGATCATCATTGTAAGTTTATATGTTGATGATTTGATTTTTACTGGAGATGATGTTAATCTATTGCTTGAATTCAAGACTTCCATGATGAAAGAGTTTGATATGACTGATATGGGGAGCATGAGTTATTTTCTTGGAATAGAAGTGATACAAAAACCAGGAGGCAATTTTATCTTTCAAAGGAGATATGCATTGGAGGTGTTGAAAAGGTTTCGGATGATGGAGAGCAACATGGTCACAAGTCCAATTGTACCGGGGACCAAGCTAGGGAAAGATGAACATGGTGTCACAGTTGATGAAACTTACTACAAACAGCTTGTGGGAAGTTTAATGTACCTAACTTCTACACGGCCTGATTTGATGTTTGTTACAAGTTTACTAAGCAGATTTATGGCAAGACCCACTGAACTCCACTTGCAGGTTGCCAAAAGAGTTCTCAGGTATCTAAAAGGCACAATAGACTACGGCATTTACTACAAGAATGGAGGTGATGACAAGCTAATGGCATTCACTGACAGTGATTATGCCGGAGACATGGAGGACAGTAAGAGTACGAGTGGATATGCTTTTCTGTTAAGCTCAGGAGTCATCTCATGGAGTTAAAAGAAACAACCAATTGTGACTCTGTCAACAACAGAGGCAGAGTTTGTCGCAGCAGCAATGTGTGCTTGCCAAGCAATCTGGCTGAAGAGGATACTGAAGGAACTCGGGCATAAAGAGGAAAACTGTACCTACATCAAATGTGATAACACGTCCACTATCAAACTTTCAAAGAACCCAGTGTTACATGGACGCAGCAAGCACATACGTGTGAGGTACCATTTTCTTCGAGATCTCACAAAAGAAGGTTTGATTGGCTTAGTTCCTTGCGGAAGTACTGAACAAGTAGCTGATATATTGACTAAACCCTTAAAGACTGATGCATTCAATAGACTTCGGAGCATGCTGGGAATGTGTGAAGTTAGTGAAGTAAGCTAAACTGTTTCACTGAGTTTAGCTTAAGGGAGAGATTGAAGAGTGTTTGTCCGGGTCTTTAGGGTTTGTTATGCAGTTAAATAAAGACCTAGTCCTTAGGGCTAGATTATGCTTTGATTTAGTTGTTATTTTCTGTTAATATACGTGGCTGCATGTAGCCTATACGTGAGCATGTTTTCAGTTTAGGTTGTTAGGGTTTGAGGCTATATATAGCCAGAGTTATAATTGAATGATGTAGGATTGCATTCTATCCAGTTTAGTGAGTTTGAGTGTGTTGCAAACTCTGGTTTCTAACAACATGTCTGAAGAAGTCTTTTTGAAGTGTCATCCCCTAAAACCTCTTCAACATCAAAAGGTTCAACAAATTTTTCATCTGCAGTGATTACACTTGATGCTGACTCCTCAGGTAGAGGTGAAGCTAATGGACTTCTATTAGAAAAGCTAAGCTTTGATGGATTCAATGGTGTCTTAGGGGATGCAGGCATTCCATTTTCAGGCCAGTAAAACGATTTTTCAGCAGAAGTGTTTGTAGAGGTAGTGTTCATAGTTAATCTACTGTTGGAATGGAGTAGCTCCAAAATCAACTCCTTACAGTCGGACACAGAGAGGCAATCTTTGGTACTAGATGGTTTTTCTGTATCACTTAAAAGACCAGCTCGGACTGTATTTTGTACGGAGTGGATAAATATGATCCTGCCTGATGCAAGACAACCCATGGTCTTTGCAAGATTCGAAGACAGTCGTACCCCATTCTTTGAAACCTGAGATGAATACAAGAATAAAAGTAAAGAAAATGTCTTAGGATAACGTGGATCATGATTAGAGTTCCAATCTCTAAAAGTCATAAAGGCATTAATGAACAAAGGTTTCCATCCAAATTGCACCCAGCTAATTCAAGTCTTACATTGTCCAATCCTGATTGCAGGATGTTGTTCGAAAGTTCAAATCTTACAAGGTACAAGTGAAGTTTGGACCATTCCTCTTACAATCACAAGTTCATAGTGAAAACCCCGTAGGGAAACAGTTAGACCACAGCAAAACAGTAACTCATTAGCCAATAACCAGTTGTAATTCAAACCTTAGAAGAAGGAAATATAGTTGCAAGAGCAAAGTAGTTCCCTGGTTCATTAGCCAAACCTTGGCAAAACTCAAGCCCGAAACATGTAGCACATTCATCTGCTAATGAGGTGAGAGGAAAGCTCTCTGAAATTCTACTTGTCAAACAAGGTAGTGACACTTGCCAATCGAATAAGTTGACAAACATGGTTCAGTCCCCCAACATTGCTTCAAAAAAGTGAAACAAGAAACACAAACACAGTAGTAGAACACATTACCGATACAATGGAGCCAGGAGTGAAGGAATTGGCAACCATGGAAGGCTCTGAAAGCCAAATCTTACAGCTTTTGGAGGTGTCATCGACATCGGTGAGTATTTACTGGAAGCTTGTTCAAGAGAGGTGGCATTGGGTTCAAAATCGATCGACCCCGAAGAGGCAAAGCTGTCAGAATAGGATTGGGACTTCGAGTTCTTCTTGCCCTTTGAAGGCATCTGTAGTCATATAGAGAGAATGAAGAGAACCCAGAAAAGCAATCGAGAAAATCAGTAGAAGTAGAGTAAAGAATGAAGAAGGAGCCCCAGGAGCCGGGTTCAAGAACAGAGCTCGGAGATAGAATAAAGGACTGGGGTTTAAGGGTTTCTCAGTTCAAAACAGAAAAAGGGTTTAGGGTCTTATAAGATACAACAGAAATAACAAAAATAAACATGTGTATGTTACAAACTCGATGTATAATGGGGAACTAACAAACTCCATTCTATGAGAGAAGCCAGGGAGTTCCTGAGCCCCCCCGTACCACCATACTGAATTGAAGGTAAAAAGGCACCATCTACATTCCACTTCAACCTCCCATCATCATCTGGAGGACAATGTTAGTTGCTCTTCAGGAAAGATAAAGAATTCATCTCAGCACGATGCATTCCGAGACTGATCGGAGAGGCATATAGAGAAAGAAGTGGGAGAGGGGTCTGGGTTTTGACTACAGCCCCAAATTTCTAATCGTTAGTTTTTTTTTTCTTCCCTTGATTGTCTTATTCTGATGTGGGATATGTATTGTGTTTGATTTGTGTCTTTGGGTTACAGTTTTGATTGGTGGTTGGTTTTGAATTGAATTGGGTTTCGATTTTGTAGGGGCATTGTTCGGTTTTGATGTGAGGAGGAAGAGGACCTGCTTTTTGAGCCAAGGAAAAGATGAGGGATTTGTGATCGATACTTAGTTTTTTGGGTAAGTTCAGGTGATTTTGATAATTCTGGTTTTGATTCAGAGTGTACTTATTGCACTTTCTTGAAAAGAAAGGAAAATTTAGAGCAGGCGAAACACAACAAAGAATATCAGGAGAGTCATAAGAAAAAACACTAAATTTATTTTAGTTTTCCCACCCAACTTATGCTTCTTGGTATATCTTAATATATTAAGATTAGTTGCTCTTGATTTCTCATTCTTTCGTTTGATCTTGGACTGCAGCAGCTATGGTTCTTGCATCAGTGACAACTTTCAGCTAAGTAAGATCAACATCAATATCATAGTTATCCATCTGTTGCTCATATACCCAAAGGGATTTCGTTTAACTTTAGCTATATTATTATCTTCTTGACAGCGATTGATCCCAAATTCGTTTTCTTCATTTTCCAAGGTTTGTAAAAGTCCAAGCACTAAGATACAGAAGACAACAAGACAAATCAATCTTTGTTTGATTTGGAAAAGGTAAATATTACGATTTTGATTGATAACATTGATTACAAAAATTGAATGTCTTTACCTTGATAGAACTTAATTTCTGAGCTTTTACTATGTCTAAAAACAAAAGCTTATGTTGTCTCTTTCTTTTCTTAATTAAACGTTTAGGGTAAGGACAAAATCGAATCAAATACAGGAGGGGAGTCAATTATCATATTATTCAATCGTTTATATATGAAATTTACTTTGATTTTGTAGCCTTTGGTCTACTTTTTGAATAGTTCGAACAACCAAACTCTTTTGGTACTCTTGGGTACAAAAAGCAAACTAAAGGAAATAAAAAAAAAAGATCTGGTTTTTAATCTAATTTATGTTTGTTATCATTTAGTAAGGGATGCTTTTTTTTTCTAATGCAGGATCTGTTCTGTGTCTTGGACTGTTTGGTTTTGGTGAAGCAGGTTTGGGATAAGCAAATTATAATTTGAAAACAGGTAAGAACATTGCTTGATTTGTGATTTTCCTAGATCAATTCTGTTTGTAGTTTTCAATTGAATTAATGGTTAACTAATTTTGGATGCGATTTTGATGTTTTTCTAAGTTCTTTTTATTTCTTTTGATTGACTGATAGCATTATGTAGGAGCATGATTTGCAAGGTCTTCAAAATCTGTTAGCACAAATTGATATTTAGCTTTCTGTCAGTTTTGGGGGGTATCAATTTGTGATTCCATGGTGGTTCACTTGATTTCATGGATTTGTTTTGTGATTGGTTGCTATTAATTTTTGATCAAATTTTGCAGCAATTCGTAGTTTATGTAAAGGGATGAGTTTAGGCGGTCTACTTAGGCGGCTAATTAATTTCATATTAATGTATATAGAGCTCGATCAATTGAGCGCAAATTAAGATAGGGATAGGAAATGAGAAATCTAGGTAGGTGAGGCTACAGAGAAAAGTTTCTGTTTCTTGGTTTCTACATTTTGGGTGAGTTTCTTTACCTCTTCTTCCTTTTCCTGCGTTTTCCTTTTGCGCAATTGTGGCCATGTATAGTTGTTTTAGAGTAAAGGGGTATCACATTGGGTTAATGAGCTAATTGAGTAGGTACGTTATGGTCAGCTCTTTTGGTAAAATAGCAATATGAAAATCAGGAAAGCAACGAAAGAGAAAATGAAGCGCAAGTAATCAAAGTGTTAGAATTGTTGAAGATAGAATAGAGGCTAAATACTATGTTACTTAATTTGAAGTTAATGAATGTATAGCTGAGAAGGATATTAATGCTTAAATCCATAGCCCAAAAGAATATAACTTATGTTAACCATTTTTTGACCCAACTTTAGCAACAAGTTTAGTTAGGCTAACCATTTTTTAATGAACTCCACCTGATCAAATATCATACCCCTAGGTTAAGCCAATCATCTTGAACGTTATACTGTAATCAAAGGTTCTTTTTCCACAAACAATATTCTGTATAGGAAGTAACAGATCCCGCGGCATAGCGTGGGCGACTTTTCAACAGCATATGTAGTTCTTTTAGATATGAAAAATGCGCAGTGGAAACTGGGTATATATAGTTCTTTTTCCTTGACAAATATAGCATATGATGTTTTCAACAGCTTTAGTTTGTTTTGGTTTTCAATGAGCTTTTCAATGGCTTTAGTTTCCTTGGTAAATATAGCATATGAAAGATGCATATGTTCGTTTTTCCTTGATTGAGTTTTTTGTTTCTAAATTTGTGTATTTTGTATATTAAGATGTAAATGAAAGTAATTTGGGTGTAAGTTTGGGTTTGAATGGAGATGAGACTGATGGTGGTGTTGCTATCAAACTGATTAAGGTAGAAATGATGGGTGCTTAGATACAGGGAGCTTGGGTATTTAGTTCAAACATTCACTTTCATGATGAAGACTATGGTGCAACTATCAATTTTCCATTAATGTGCTTAGACTTTGATGTGAATGCTTTAGATCGAAGCTGAAGGAGCATCAAATACTATGTGGATCATCCTGAAGAGATCAACAAGCTTCCAAAACGAAGGTAGAAAGACCTGGTGATGTTTTATCCTATTTCAAACTTAGAATGTTGTATAAGATTAGGAACTTAATCACTCATTAAACTACAACAAAATTTTGCATGCTTTGCAAACGTTTCTAGGACCAGTTCCAGAAAGCACTTACAGCTTGGCCAATCACATTGCACCATTTCCTAAACAAGAGAACTCCAGGTATAATTTCTTTGATACCACCGGTTTATATGATTTTGTCAATTACAAGTTTCTGAATTCTCATTCAGAATATCCATTGATATCTTTCCAGTGTATTTGGTTCTCCTGATTGTAAAAGACCGATCAAAAACTCAGCTTCTCTTCAGCTTTAAAAGGTATCAAGTGTGAATACTTTAGTAATTGCATTATTATTCCTTTGGAACTTTGAGTTCATGCTTCTTCTGGTTTTACTGCTTTAGCTTCAAGTTTGTTTCGTTATATCACATTGGTAATGTCAAAATGACAAAAGTAATTTCGTTAGCTGCAAGTCTTTACGGACTTCTAAACAAATGGGTTCATTTAATGATATTAAGGTCATGCTGATTCATGGTATAAATCTTTTTTTTCCATATTAAGTTAGTTACTAAATAAAGATTCTCCCAGTTATCTCACCATATTTTTCGAATAATAAGATTGGTGTCATGAACAGGTTCTTGCTAGTTGCATGCAATGACTCCATATCAAGATTCAAAAGGGTTTAGGACTTTAGGTGGCAGTAGGGTGACCAGGCAGTAGGCACAGCCTGTTTGATATATATTTTCTTTTTCTTGCAAATTTAAAAGGGTTTAGGACTTTAGGTGGCAAAACCTGGCCAAATCCCACTCGCAACTCTCTTCCTCGATCAGTTTCAAGCCTCAAAGACTCAAAAACTGATGTTTGGCTATCCTGGGCAGCTCACAAGGTAAATATATTGAGCTACACCAGTTTATCTTAATCATTAGAATATGGGTCTCCCCACAAGCTTGGGACAACTGACATCAGTGTTTGTGTTTACTCTTCAACAGAAGATAGCTGCGAGGCAAATGCTATTCAACACAAGACCAATTCTCACCTTATTCAACAACTGAGCTCGCCAGATTCTCCACCAAATCAAACCCATAATTATGTAAGCAAAGATTCTTTCTGTCACGGTCCAGTACTGTATTATAGATTTTCGTCTTTGTTTCAGTTCTTAAAATGATTGAAAAGAAAGTTCTGGGTTTTATAAATGTTCATGTATGCACTTCTTTAGAGCTGTACATTGTTTGTGTAGTTAAGCAGCTATTTTGGATTGGAGGTTTTGTATGGATGGAACTGAACAAGAACAAGAAAATTAGTTTAGGGGGTTTTCACTTTGTAGTGCTGTTTATGTTGGTTTTGATACAGGCTTGAAACTTTACAGGCCACACTGATTCAAAATAAAATAAAGAGGAGTGAATGAAGTTTGTTTTGGTTGCTGAGAAATTGGGGCCTATGTAACTCTTTATAATCATATTACGTACCGTTTTGATTTTCATCGCAATAAAAGAGCTGTGCTTTACTACCTGTTTGCTAAAATGTGATTGCTTTTGTCCACAGTTTAGCCTATGACAGCATTTAGATCAAACCTGATCAAACAATGTGCAAGTTTAAGAGTCTCTGAATCCCCAAAACCGAAAAGACTCCTCTATTTCCACCTCAACCCCCCAAGTTTCATAGATGCCCGCATCATCAAGACCGGCTTTGATCCCAACACGTACCGCTCTAATTTTCAGCTCAAGAACTCCTTAAAACGAGGCGAGTTATCTCGAGCACGACAGGTGTTTGAGCAGATGCCTCAGAAAAACACTTTCTCAGTAAACCTGATGATTTCCAGTTATGTCAACTGTGGTAATCTTTATAAGGCTAGAGAGTTGCTTGACAGCATGGTTGAGCGTACAGCTGTAACATGGACAATATTGATAGGTGGGTATTCACAAGCTGGTCAATACCGTGAGGCATTTAAACTTTATGCCGAGATGCATCGGTGGGGAACTAAGCCGGATTATGTGACTTTTGCAACTCTGTTATCAGGATGCAGCAACATGGATGCTACAAAGGAAGTAGTTCAGGTTCATTCTCATATCCTTAAATGGGGATATCATTCTACACTCATGGTCTGCAATTCTTTGGTTGATTCCTACTGCAAATCACATTGCCTGGATTTTGCTTTTCGGCTTTTCAAGGAAATGCCTGAAAGAGATGCTGTTACATTCAATGCATTGATAACAGGTTACTCGAAAGATGGGTTGAATGAAGGTGCTATTAACCTCTTTGCTGAGATGCAAAATCTGGGTTACAAGCCTTCTGAATTTACATTTGCAGCAGTACTTTGTGCCGCTATCGGTTTGGATGACATTGTGCTTGGGCAACAGGTTCATGGTTTTGTGGTTAAGACTAATTTTGTTTGGAACGTTTTTGTGGGAAATGCATTGCTCGATTTCTACTCAAAGCATGAATATGTGGTTGAAGCAAGGAAACTTTTTTATGAGATGCCAGAGTTGGATTGTATTTCTTACAATATAATTATCTCCTCCTATGTATGGGATGGGCAATTTAAAGAGGCTCTTGATCTTTTCCGTGAATTGCAGTTCTCCAAATATGACCGGAAGCAATTCCCTTTTGCAACCATGTTGAGCATAGCAGCGAATACTCTGAACATAAATGTGGGCCGGCAGATACATTCCCAGGCCATTGTAGCAACAGCTGATTCAGAATCTCAGGTTGGAAATTCTTTGGTTGACATGTATGGTAAATGTGGCAGATTTACCGAAGCCAGAAGAATATTTGCTAGTCTGGCTGACAAAAGTACAGTGTCATGGACTGCACTAATCTCAGCATATGTTCAGAAGGGATTCCATGAAGAAGGCCTGGGACTGTACAATGAGATGCGCAGAGGAAATGTTAGTCCCGACCAGGCCACTTTCGCAAGCATCTTGAGAGCCTCTTCAAATTTGGCTTCACTCTCACTAGGAAAGCAGTTACACTCATCAGTCATCATATTAGGATTCATTTGCAACGTTTTTCCTGCAAGTGCGCTTCTAGATATGTATGCGAAATGTGGATCCATGAAAAATGCCCTTCAGATTTTTCAGGAGATGCCAAAGAGAAATATTGTATGCTGGAATGCCCTGATCTCAGCTTATGCACAAAATGGTGATGGTAAAGGGACTCTTAGATCGTTTGAATGGATGGTTCAGTCAGGTTTGGCACCAGATTCTGTTAGCTTCTTGAGCATTTTAACTGCTTGTAGCCACTGTGGGCTTGTTGAAGAAGGACTATATTACTTCAACTCCTTGATGCATAACTCTAACATTATTCCAAAGAGAGAACACTATGCATCAATGGTGGATGTGCTGTGTCGAAGTGGGAGATTCGATGAAGGAGAGAAATTAATGGCTCGAATGCCATTTGAGCCTGATGAGATTATGTGGTCGTCTGTCCTAAACTCATGCAGAATTCATAAGAATCAAGAATTGGCAGAGAGAGCCGCAAACAGGCTTTTCAATATGGTCGAGCTTAGGGATGCAGCTGCTTATGTCAACATGTCAAACATTTATGCAGAAACAGGTGAGTGGGAGAGTTTGAGGGAGGTGAAGAAGGCGATGAGGGAGAGAGGAGTGAGAAAGGTTACAGCGTATAGTTGGGTAGAAATCAAACACACGATTCATGTATTTACAGTGAATGATAATAGCCATCCAGAGAGTGGAAAAATTATGTCAAAAATTGATGAGTTGGTGAAGGAGATGGAAAAGGAAGGATACAAGGCTGACACAAGTTGTGCCCTTCACAATGAAGATGAGGAAATAAAAGTGGAGTCTCTCAAATATCACAGTGAACGCTTAGCGATTGCATTTGCATTGATCAGCACACCAGAAGGTTCGCCTATAGTGGTGATGAAGAATTTACGAGCTTGCACAGACTGCCATGCTGCAATCAAAGTGATCACGAAGATTGTTGGGAGGGAAATCACAGTTAGAGACTCGAGCAGGTTCCATCATTTTACAGATGGGTTTTGCTCCTGTGGGGACTTTTGGTGACATTTTTTCCAAACTGGGCATTATTATTTATCATCTGTATGTGCACATATGTCATATTTAATTTGCATCCCCATGAGTCTGGTGTGTGCAATATATATCACGTCTTCGTGAGAAAGGTAGGTAAGTAATATGTTTTGGTTTGTGATGTTTTCGATATTCTTTTCATGTGTTTTATAAATTCAATCAAATATGTTCAAATATGTTGTAGGGAATTTGGGGAGGCGTGATGTGGAACAGCTCTTCAAACCTTGGTGCTCATTATAGTTCTTTACAGAACCAACTGGAACAAGGAGGTAATTAAAGTCTCTTATCCTTGAAGAAATTTTTATTCCGAGTTTTATTTTGTCCTGTGGTTCTCTCACTTTTGAAGATATGCTGTGTTTGCTTGCAAACGGTGGTTTTGCCTCTAAACTGATACCAAGTTTCCAGGCAGTAATGTTAGTCTAGATTATTCATAATTCTCTACTTGGGGTTTGAATTAATATATTATCTGTGTTTTCAGATAACACCAGTTTTGAATCTTGATATGGAGTCATTGCATGCAACTAGCAAGAGCCTGTTCATGACACCAATCTTATTATTCTAAATATATGGTGAGATAACTGGGAGAATTGTGTTTTTTTATTTTCTATTCTTCCCTCCTTTTTAAACTTTTTTATTAAGTTCACTTTGAATCATTTATTTTTTTTAAATGCAACAGCATGTATGTGAAACTATACAATTTGTTCTCAGAAATAGGCAAAGCTAACATCTGGTTCATTTTGTTGCTTTTGTTGACTGTGAGGAACCACTTTGGGGTTGTGACAATTCACTAGTTTTTTGCTTGGTTCAGTTAGATGACTGTCCATAGAGTAATTGCAAATCTTGAGTTTTGAATCACCAGATTACTAGCATTGTTCAATTCAGATGGTTTGCTCCACTTTCGAATCTTAATGAAACTATACATATTTATGTAAAAGACCAAATTGTAGTTGTTCAATTTAGTAGTATTTTATACAACTTCAAAACAAGAGTAGTCGAAAATGTAGGACAGTAGCTCTTTTACGTTTCTCTTCTATATAAATGACTGAGTCCTTTTTTTTCTAATAAAAAGTGCTATAATTTCTCTTACTACAAAAATTCCTCTCTTTTGATCTGATTTGCTCAACCTACCAGCCTCAGTGCTCTGCCCATCCAGCCATCTTTTCTCATCGGCGAATGGGACAGAAAGAGTGAAGTTATGCTCCTTTTCTGCGGCATATGATGGGCCCAGAGATAAGGAAAAAGTTCCAATTGCAATCATTTCCCTGTCTTATTCTGATTCAATGTACTCAAATGCAGGAAGGAAATTTTTGTGTTTGATTTGTGATATGATTTGCACATATTACATTGCTTCCTTCTATGTTGGCACATGGGGATTATCTTGATCTGCTAGTTGGGCATTTTGGTAGAACTTATAAAAGGTAATAGAAAATTAACCAACCAGAATAGTAGGCTTGCATATGTTGCTTGTTGGGCCTTATGTTCTGTGTATAAGCTTCAATATGCTGTCTCTGTTTCACTAGAAAAAGGTAGCAGACTGCCAGTTTCAACCGTATATGATTGTTATGAAATTTTGATATTTCTTACTTCGTTTGTCTTCAGTTCTTCATCTCAGTTGAGTGGTTTAGCACATGCCTAAACATATTGGGATTGATTACCCCCCCTGTTTGTTAGATTTATTTTTGAAGAACATCTAATAGAATCTTGTAGAAAATTGTGATCTAGCCATCTTAAGATATCTCATAAGCTGACAATTCTCATATATAAAGATACTTGCTAGAGTTCTCAAACCCTCCTATCAGTTAACAAGTTGATGTTCCATTTCATGTTGTTGCCCAGGTGGGAAAAGTAGCTTGCAAACTGCAGCTTCCTCAATGGTTATAAGTTTTGTAGTCTCCGACTTTTCCATATGTGATGCCTTAACGAAGAATTTGCTTCTTCGAATATTTTGCCTACCATCACTGACGATGGGATCATACATGAACATTGGGTCGCAATACTGAATACAGAATGCAGGCCAGCAAGGAGTGCAGTGGGTTTTGGTAATTAGGAGGATGTTATTGTAGCAAGTAGGAAGCCTTAGCATACAGAAAGCAAGCTTTAAGAGATGATATATGCACAATATGCGGCATGCTTTGTGTAATCGAGATTAGTTTCTACTAATGAACTCGAATGCTGTGGATTGTGATCAAGATTAGTGAACCCTTGTGATCAAGATTAGTAGAAGGGTTCACGATTTTCATCTCATATGTGAATGTTAAAGTTTACTTGGTTATCAATTTTGAGTGGTAATTACATGCTAGAAACCTCCACATACAACTCCTAGGTATGTTTCACGATTAACAGATTGAGCAGACTGGAAAGGAAATCACGTGGCATGAAGGTTTGTTTAGGGTCTAGTGTAGCCATGATGAGCATGGGATTAAAAATGAAAGTACTTTTGCTGCTGGTGTTGTTGTTACTGTTTTAATTGATGTTATTAAGTCTCATTATGAACAAACAGAATGAGGGTTGATTTATATGGTTACTGTTATGATTATTTGAGGTATTGTAGTGTTATCACTATGTCATTATGATGATCTTACAATTTGTTCTTGTAGGATTTTTAGTTTTTTAATTTTTTTTAATTATTCTTTTCAATCTAACCCATGTTTTTTGTGTTGTGTAGCTGTATCATGAGCGTGATTATGAAATGGCCACTATGTGCTTCCAAAGTGCACGTGATACTTACTGGGAAAGAAGGTCAAAAGCCGGCGGCCTCAAAGTTATGGCTTATTGTATGCAAACAGCAAATCCTGAAAAGGCTAAATCCATTCTTAGGGAAGCTGCTGAAACTTTTGAAGATGTAGGGATGGCAATTTCTGCTGCCCAGTGCTTTTTTGATTCAGGGGATTATGAGATAGCAGGTATGAAATTACCACCCATTATCTTTTTCTTTTCGTAGCTTCTCTGCCAGTGAAATGGGATTTTTTTTCTTCTTTATTTTAATTATGATATCTTCAAGGTATCATGTGCTGCACTTGACTCAGATTTGTTGCTTGTGTTAAATTTATATTTCAGGGTCCTGGACTTATAATGTTTTATTGATCCAGGTAGGATTTATTACCACAGATGTGGTAAACAAGCATGTGAAAGAGCTGCGGACTGCTTCTTTCTAGCAGAGTGTTATGAATCTGCTGGAGAAATATTTCAATCCATAGGCAAGGCAGTCTGCTGCAAGATGCTATTACGAATTGGGGCAGTATGAAAGGGCAGGTATGACAAACCTTGAGTGGAATTTTGCTGGGTAAGCTTCTAATACAAAATTGGACTGAAGGTTTCTTTATCCTTTTTTCCTTTTTTATTTTTATTTTTTGGTGAAAGTTTTCCTTATTATTCCAATGAAAAGGCAATTTGGCTTTTGGATATGGGCAGAAAATTCCTAAGTTGTAAAGAGCATAAAGTTTGATTTTTGATTATAGCAAAAATGCTAACAAGACTTGGTGTGGTTTGGTGTGAGATGCAGCAAGTGAAGTCAGAGAGAGGAAATCATTTTCTCAATTTGGAGAATTCTGTTTCAGTCCCAAGGAAGATAACCTAGTATGCAATCCTCAACTACCACTTAGTAACTTGATTATGTTTTCAATTCTTGATTCGATGGATTACTTTTCTATTTTATCTTTGATGATAGGAGTCAGAAAGGTAGAAAGATAATATCTTTCACATAAGAAATGAATGCAGAGGAAAGAAAATGAAACTGTTCAACTTTCCCTCTTTCAGTTTAGTGGTATTTCTTATTCACCATTCTGAATAAAGATTCTGCATTGGAAAACTGGACTAAGCCCAACTTTTGGAAGCTAAGAACAGACATAAAAAAAAAAACTTAAATAAATAAATAATTAATTAAATCCTCTCCCTGGTGCTCTTTCCTTATATTTGATTTGTAATGCAGATTAATAGGAAATGTTTATGCTTTTCTTATCTTTTTCTGCTGTATTATAACAATGCTAGTTAATACTTCTGTCATTTTTATTCTGATGCAGGAGCATCCAGGGGCTTTCCAATTTAGTTTAGGGTTGCAGTAGTTCTTCTCAGGGTTTTGTTTCCTTTCCCAGTAATGAGGGCTATAGTAAAATATTTGGGCAGTTCTGGTTGGATGGGAGGTGGTATAGATGTGCCTGCTAGAAAAATTCTCAGTTACTTTTGATTGGATTGGGGAATATGTACTACTAGACTAGGCTTGTTGAACCTTCAACTGTTATGCTATATTTTCCGAACGAAGTTATTGTATGTATATGCATATATTCAAGTATATTGTTGATTTAAGTCTAGCAGATTCCACATGTTTATACAACAGTGGGAACGGCACCATATCAAAAAATTAGGCCGATCCGCCATGAATAAAGCACCCAACGGAGCAGTTAAACGCTTTGCACAAGCAAACTCCTCTAAGGGGAGCGGCATCATACGAGGACAAACGTCCCGGAATTTTTACATCCATGAGTAGACCCCTTACCCACGAGAGGGTGGGAGTTGAAAGATCAAAAAAATTGAATTGCCAAGGACCGGTTATGAGCATATTTGTTTTACGTTCTATTTAGGGTATCAAGTTGATCGGGTAGATAGAGACCCAACCGAAGGCGGAAATCGTTGAAATTTCTACCACTACCATATATTCATATGCGGACAACATCCAACGGTGCATTTTTAAAAATTCCATTTCCACCCCCATTTTGCTCATGGAGAGTTTTAGTTTTTAATAACCCTAATAAACAACTCATACTTAAATTGCTGAAAATGATTTAAATGTACTATGTCTTTATTTTTAGTTTTGTAGATTTATATCATTAGTAGTAAATTGGTATGATATGAATAAATTGTCTAATTTCTATTTGACTGTGGACGCATGCAAAGCCTCGCCGGCCACTTCCTCTTCAATTGTCCTCTTTATGGTAATTACAAGGTCTAGCACCACATTTACAAGTTTATGAATCATTTTATAAAATTAAAATTTGAGTAATAGTTGACAGTATAATAGTTGAGTGACTATAGTGATATATTTGAAACTTGAGTGACCAAAGTGTCGAATGAGTTATAGTTAGAGTGGCCATTTGTGGAATTCTCCATACTTAGAGAGAAACCTTCTCCTCCAAAATAAACCCTAAATTATACATCAGTATTCAGTAAAGGTCTTTGACATTGAGCTCTTGAAAAATTCAATAGAAAATTTCTTCACCTTCTTTTTTGGATTGGAGCATGAGCAAAACTTTTGGCTGTCAAGAAATTGGTCATCTCATTGAAATCCTCCTCGAAGAATTTTACCTTATTGAGATCCTCTTTGAATGGTTTTTACCTTGTCGAGATCTTTCTCGATGAATTCAGATTTGTCCTCGAAGGAATTTACCATATCAAGATCCTCCTCGATGGGTTCGATTATTATTCGACAAGATATCTTCTCCTAGACAAGCTATCACCTCCTTGACAAGATATACTCTCCTCGACAAGATATCCCCTCCTCGACGAGATACCTCCTTATTGAGTTTTTAAAACTATTTTCAAAAAATTTCACCCCAGTTCTGTTACTCGATTAGGTGTCTCCAATGCCTATAAATCAATTCTTGGCATGAAAACTATACACCACCCCATACTGACACACTTCTCTGCAACTAAAAGAAAAAATTTCTCACAATATTGAAATTGAAAAGCTTGGGAAATCTTCATGCACGTGTATTTGAGAGGAAGAGCGAGAGAGGGATACACACACACAGAACCATCATAGAGAAGGATGACTACTACCTGGAGGCTTTTCTTTTTTTCTTTTTTCTTTTTTCTTTTTTTTCTTCTTCTTTAGCTTAATTGTATCAAATGTAAAATAGGATTGTGAAATTTAAAAATTGAAAAGAGGGCCAACTATCGATTTGGAGGTATGAATCGAACCTCCCAAAAATAATTTTGTTTTTATTGATTTTATTAGACAATAAGCATTTTGGGAAAATTAGAAGGTGTAGATAGCATATTGGTTATTTGTAAAAGTAAGTTGGAAGTCTATTAAGTGGGGAGGTCCAAATACTAATTTTGAAGCTATGACTAGAACCTCCCAAGAATGAAAGCTTTTATTGATTTTATTAGACGATGAGCTTTTTGGAAAAATTGGGAAGGTGTAGATAGCGTATTAGTTATTTGTAAAAGTAATTTGGAGGTCTATTAAGTGAGGATGTCCAAATACCAATTTTGGAGATATGAATAAAATCTCAATTTTCTTTTTACTTTTAGAATATTTTTTGTTTAAAAATTATTTTCCTTATTATTAGTCATTGAATTTAATCCGTCACATTTTTATGGCCGTCAGGTTAAAAATTAACTAATTATATATTCATTAGTTTTAGAGTGAATTAGTCTGGGCCACTGATATCAAAATGAGTCAATCTAGGCCGTAGGATATCCGACCATTACAAAGAGACCAATGGATTCTGACCATGTGGAATCCACATGTATGGAGCAATCAGCACGTCAAACTCGCGTGCAAATGGGGCTTCCAGTATTTTTTTGTCGTTATGCGTGATAGGAGCATTTTATGCGATATTTATATGACTAATTCTTATATCAATCTTTGTTTCTTATATTTCTCTTTATTTATTTGCTTTTACGTTTATTAGGTTTTTAGGAGCAATTATACAAAAAGGAGATAATATGGATGAAAGATGCTCAAATAAGGAAAAGCTTGGAGTTTAGACCCGATCATGAGACCTTGATGGATCGAGGAGCCCAACCATGAAGAAATCGCAGCAATTAAAGGAGAAAATACTCAAAAAATATTGGTGATGACATGGCGCATTCTCATTGGACAAATTATGTGGAGAAGTCCTAATTCAAGCAGAGAATCAAGAAGTTGGCTTTCTTTGCACCTCAATGACTCAAGAGAACTATAAAAAGACTAAAAAAGCTAAGAAGACTCTTACGCGCAACATCAAGCAACGAACCCGAGCACAAGAATCAGAACATAGTGATTTTAGACTAGTCGAATCCATTTTTAGACTAGTCGAATTCCGACAACTTTCAACTCCGGTTTTAGGATTTTTCTGTTTTCTTTCTTATGAACCTTTGTGAGCTTTCAATTCAAACTATATGCAACTAATTTTTTTTTTTTTAAGAGGATCAAAAGATTTCACTCCTACCCTCATAGTGACTCGAATCCATGACTTCGTCATTAGATAGTGGGTGATCTAACTACTGAGATAACATCACTTCGTCTAACCACTTAGGGGCTGTTGAAGCCCCAATGATGATTGTATATTTGTATGTCATGTTATGACATTTAATTAGTTTTTGTTTTTATTCAAAATTTTTCTAGCCGAATACGTGGGTTCCTCGGTTGGCCCACTAACATATTTTGGGTCTCAAACTTTAGACCCGATCCATTTTGGGTCTCAAACTTTAGACCCGATCCATTTTGGATCGACTTTTGAGTGCAGTCTCAAAATGAGACGGATTGTTTTTGGGTTGCAGATAGCTTTTTTGTACAGATCCTCATTGGGGCCTTTTACTGTTTTACATCCTCATGTTTGATTTGTATGGAATTCGAAATTACAAACCTATCCCTTTTCCCATTTTGAATAGGATACCAAATAACAAAACCTTCCTAGTAGGATTGGGAAATAAATACATATAAATCCGCCTGAAGTAAACCAAAGAAAAAGAAAAGTAAACCCTCCAAGACCCTCTCTTTCAATTTCTTCGATCGCGCCTGGAAGACTCATCAGCATTCAATCTTTGAATCACCGATGGCTTCGCAGCAAGACACTCAATCTCCTCCGCTGGTTCACGACTGCTTGAAACTATTGAAGTCCGGAACAGACGAGCAGAGCCTCGCGGGCCTTGACCTCCTCACCCAATTTCGCAAACCCAACGACCTCTCCTCTCTCCTCACTATTCACCACGCCCTCGGTCCCCACTTTCTCGATCAACTCCTCTGCGACGACGCAGCTTTACTTCTCTCAATCCCAGCCCTGGCCACCTTCTGCCGCGTTCCCCAAATCGCCACCGCGAACGACATCGTTTCCAAGATTCCACTCGTACTCAAACTTGTCTCAACATCTCAACAATCAGACCCAATTCTCCAAGAATGCTATGAGTTTCTGTATTTGGTGTCTACAACTTCCGATCAGGGAGCCACTATGTTGTTCAATTCTGGGGGCTTCATCAAAATGCTGGCTTCTCATATAGCAGTTTTACCCTACGGTGTTGCTATTAAGCTTGTGCAAAATTTGCTAAGAAAAGTGGTGTTTCTTGATATATATGTGGCAGTAGGGGTGGGTTCGGTTTTGTTCGGTTCGGTTTTAGGCTGAAACCGAAAACCAAACCGAATTGGACTTCGGTTTGATTCGGTTCAGTTTTGTATTTTTCAGAATTTGAACCGAAAACCGACCGATCGGTTCGGTTCAGTTCAGTTCGGTTTTTTTCGTTTTTTTTTTTTTTTGTAAAACAGAAAAAAAAAAAACTGCAAACAAATTTTTTTTTGGCAAGATAATAATATAGATTTTGCTACTTCTACTTCTACCCCTTTGGTATTGTAACTCACGAAATTCAAAGAAAATAAAGTCTTAAAAACCCTAAACCCTAAACCCTAAAGTCTAATATCATACACTCCAAAGAGAAACCCTAAACCCTAAACCCTAAAGTCTAATATCATACACTCCAAAGAGAAACCTCTACAAATTCAAAGAAAATAAAAAAACCAACCGTTTGATGCAATTATTACAATAAATTATACGTGTGGTTAAAAATTTAGCCAATTTCACAATAGTTTTGAATCTGATCGGATTGGTCAACCGTAATTACTTGTATGTTTTCTTGGTTGACCAATGGCATGACTAATGCAAAATGTGCTTATTTTTTTACATCATGTTTGTAAATTTTTCATTGATAGATGTGCATAGACATAAGATAAAAATTTCAATTTTAGTTACCAATACATTGGCATATACCAATTTGCCTCCTAAAGTTGTATGACCTATATATTGTATTTAAATTGTTGAGGTTCGTTTTAAAGTAACCATGAAGTGGAAAATGAATTTGAGAAACCAATCGCTCGATGGAGAGATTGTAATGTTTTATGGTGGTTGTAAAAAATCTAGCTAATTTGGTTCTCGTTTCGAATTCGATCAACTAAGTCAAACTTAGTTACTGTTATAAACCTATATTTATATATAAATACTCGAAAGAGAAACCTCCATAAATTCAAAGAAAATGAAAAAACCGACCGTTGGATGCGATTATTACAATAAATTATGCGTGTGGTAAAAAATTTAGCAAATTTTACAATAGTTTTGAACCCGATCGGATTGGTCAACCGTAGTTATTATATGAAATTTCACAAATTTTCGGTTCGATTCGGTTCGGTTCGGTTCAGTTTTCACTTAGCCAAAACCAAAAACCGAACCGACCATATTCGGTTCGGTTCGGTTTTTTTGTTTCGGTTCGGTTTTTTTCAGCCTTGGTTCGGTTTTCGATACGGTTTTTTTCGGTTTTCGGTTTAGTTTGGCCACCCCTATGTGGCAGAGCTCTCAGTGATTGTGGCTACATTGTCAAGGCAATTTGCTGTGTTGCGCAATGCTGAGAAATTCGATGCTCTGCATCCTACTTTCAGGCATTCTCTCATCAATACATTTGAATTCAGCGCGGCTTCGGCTGCTTTCGGATAGAAACTGGCCAAATTACATGCGTCATGGTGTTGTGGCTATTTTGCAAAACCATGTTGGAGCCACTGAGAAGCTGGAGGCGCTTGTTTTGGCTGAGGCTATGGTGTCGATTATCGGGGAGGGGTGGTTGATAGGTGAGATAGATAATATAGCTGAACTTGATGGGAAGAAAGAGCCTATTCCTGCTGACAGGTGCTTACTGCTTGTTTTGGAGCACTTAAGAGTTGAGGTTGCTGTTCTGTTGAAAGAACTTGCCTATTTGAGAAATGAAGCAAGTGAGAATTCGAAATCTTCACCAACTGGTGAGACAGTTTGTTCAAAGAAAAGGAATGTGGCTCTGCTGTTTTCCTTGGTTGAAAAGATAATTAACTTGATGTCGAATGCTGTTGCTAGTGAGAATGAAGAGGAAGTACATGTTGATGAAAATACTTGTGTGAAGATGATTGACGGCCTCAATGAGACGATTGGTGTGGTTCTGGAATATTTACAGGATGCAAAGGAACAAGGAGAGAGGAAGGGAAATGATCTTCTCGCTTCGGTGCGGATAGTTGGGAGATATGTTGCAGAAACTCCCTTTGCATGCGAAGACAAGGTTGGAGAGCTTTTAGGGTATGTGCTTTCGATAGAGGGCGAAGACGAACCAACAGGACCCTTCTACTCGGTATGCTATTTGCTTCCAATGCTGTGCCAAATGACAGTAGAGACTGAAGGATGTAAAGCTTTGATTTCTTGTGGAGGTCATAACACTGTTGTTGACTGCCTTGTAAGATTGATTCGTCAACATAATCGTTATATGGGCGAGGATAATGGTTGCATCTATTTTGCATAGCACACCATCTTGAATCTTCTTTCAAACAAAGAGCTAGTGCCAGTGCCATTGGATGACTTAACTGCTGTTCATCTATTAAAAGCATTGGCATATTGGACAGAGAGCACTCATGATGACCCCTCAATTGTTATGATGGCTTCAAGAAGTTGCGCATTGCTGTTGGATTTTACATCGCAGAAGGCTCTTCTTAAGAATCCTGACTTCGACAACAACTCTCTTGGTAGATTGTTTCGGCTGATTGCAAGAAGTTTGGCTTGATGGGGACAACATACATCTGATGCTGGTGAAGCAGAAAGCATTTCTTGGTACTGTTACAGCAGAAGTTTTGGTTGGATTTTGACTAGGGATATAGAGAAGATGCAAATGGATATAGTTTTATTTTGTGCCAGAGAAGGCTCTTCTTAAGAACCACACTTTTATGTTGTTCTAATAGACTGATCTATTTTGCAACGCACAACAAGCTAGCTACAACCTCAGAACTTGTTTTGACAGGTCATTTGTTACTTATATATTAGCTTGAACAAGTGAGGTTCTTTTCAAGTAATTGCTTTTTCTTTTTCTTCTTGTATGTGTGATTATTGTCATTTCCCTTCTGTGTGATATGTTTGGTACGTATTTGATCACTGGCTGCGAAAATCAATGTGGAGAAAGGAAATGCAGGTTAATACAGGATCTGAGATGGGAAGCCGAGACTCACATGATGAGCACCAACAGTGTGGGATATTAATTATGCATCTCGAATCTTTTCACCTCCCAACGGATGGTAAGAATTCAAATTACTCCTGTATTTTAACAAGCCAAGCCTGTAGTAGGTAATCATAACTTCATGCATGAGTAAAATTCCTAGAAATTGCTTCGATCAGCTAACTTGTTGAATTGTTACAACAAGCCAAATCTGTGGACGACATAATCATAACTTCATCAGTCAATTTTTCAGAAATCGCTTCAGTCCCTCAAAATAGGGAGAAGGATAAAGTGTTAAGCGCTAAAAAAAACAGGCTCAGAATGATAATTTAATGTACGAGTGTGTAAGGGCACGTACTCAGTTCGCCATTGTGGTATTCCTACAGTACCGGATAACAACTCGTTCCACTCAAACAGTGAAAGCTTCCATAATTTTTAAATTCGTGGCAAAACAAATGTTGTCTTTGCCTATTATTATAGTAGTGCTTGCATATATATGACCAGTAAAGACTAAGGGGCAAGCATGAAAATTTTTCTGAATTATTTTATGTGTCCTTTCGAGAATGTTTTTGGCTAATAGCCCGACTAAGAGGGAATCATTAATGAGGCCAAAATGGGTCTTTAGATAGACTAATCAAGAGTTCGATCAGATGTCCTCATTTTTGTGGAAATGAAAATATAAGGGTGATAATTAAACAATTATTCGATCCAAGAGTCTAATAATCGAATGTCTTTACTCAAGACATTTATATGAAGGAAAAAATAGATTACTTTTAATTCCATTGCATAATTTTCATAATTTGTTATAGAATTTCTTAATTTATTCCACCTAGTAGGAGACATTTCTAGTTTTTATGTTTTTTTTTTAGATGAAGATTCTTGTTTTTTTTTTTCTCCTCTAGTCTCGCTAATATGGTCAATAGTCACTTTAATACCGGAGCTCTATACTCAGCCTCACCGACATCCTTTAATACAACTTAAATCCAAACTTTCATTTTACTAACTACATAACCTGGGGGACTCGGCGAGTAACAACACTCTCAATCCTAACACATATGCATCATATGCATACAACATATCCATGTAATTTGTATTCACTCCGGATGACTGATGCCGAAGAGTAGTAGACTCTGCCCGAAATATCTAGATGATACTGTTATGTCACATGAATCATCCAGTTACCGTAGAATTTTTTATATATATTTTTATCACGAGAGGCTTTCCAAAAACTCTTTTAACAACCAAACGTGTATTAGTGGGCTTGCAAAGCTGAACTCGCTACTGGACTCCATCAATGTCCACAGAAGTGGTAGGTATCCTCAACCCTCCACCGCCCAATCTGCGATTCCCCTAACTCCAATGGAATCCTAGCAACCTATCTCCATGGAGTTTCCAGCATTCACAACTTTCCGGCCATCTTCTCCGTTCCTTTATCCTCCGAACACTCCACTCCTCTTCACGAAATGCTCGTTCCGTCGCCGGAGAAAATTCAACTTCCGGCGGAGCAGTTGCGGCTGCAAGCTCTCTTCGCTTCGAATAACGGCGAACAACAACGGACCCGCCGCCGATGTGGACTGCGACGAGTTTTGGGGGAACTCCGAGTTCGTTGAAGTCGTCGGTATCGGAAGCCGCAACGACGCCGTTTTTGACTTCTGTATGGAGTCGCCGTTCCGGTTTTCGTCTCTACGATTCTGGTAAACTTATTTACTGCAATATATAATGCTTAGAAATGAAACAAGTTAATGTTTGGCTAATGGTGAATGGATTTTGTTGCAGGCGTATTCTCATTAAGGACTCAATGAAGGCACAATTACAACGCCGGATCGTCGGAAAAGGTTCATTGCTTGTTCCATAGTAGTTAGCACACATTTAAGAAGAAATGGTTTTCTTGAAGTATTGTGGAAATGTATCAGTTATCTTCTCTTTTGTCTATGATTGCAGATGTGGCTCCGATGGTGTTTGAGGCGCCGATGTCTTCAAAGTCGTGTTCAAAGGCTGTTATACTTGTTTGTACATTTCTTACCTATTACTTGTGTTTATGAGTATGATTTACTATTAACTTTGATTATCATCCATTAAGGGATTGGAGGATTTGTTATTGCGGGGTTATTTGTGAATTGGGCAGGTTCTAGTCATTGTATCTCTTTATGTTTAGCACTGTCGTCCTTAGACTTACTGGGGTTCTTCATATTGGTGCCTCTTAGTTTTGATGATGAAGCGTACTTGCAATCGAGTTTTATCTGTTACTTTTCTCCCTAGGTGGCAAGTGCGGGGTATGGCTTGGATCTCATGACAGCGATTGATATACTCAAAACGATAAGATCTGCAAATGGATTTGTGGTCACTATTATTATGAAACCATTCAGCTTTGAAGGACAGAGACGCCAAGATGAGGTATTACTTGGGGAACTTAGTGTTCCAGGACTGGCTGTTCTGGTTGATATCTGTGCGCTGATGATGTAACGTTGAATCTAATTTGCAGGCCAAAAATCTCATGGAAACACTTCAGGAGCATACAAATTTACTTATTGGTGAGTGATGTATTATATTTCCTTTTTAATGAAGATTTGAACCTCCTGCAGTTCTTTAGCAAAACCATTAAGTAGGACACTAGCACATTGTGTTGCTTCTTTTCACATGCAGGTCTTGATACTGACATGTTACTCAAAAAGGACTTGGTAACTTTAGATGAGGCTGTCAGGACTGCAAATAATGCAGTTTTAATGGCAATAACTGCTGTATCTGTTCTAACATCTGTAAGTGTACTTCTTCCATATATTTTTGGTTCTCTAAGTTAACAGTAGCCTCATTCTGACTTGGTTATTGCTGGTGTGCTCACAGGATATACACAAAAAGTTTATCGATGCATTCCATTATGATGTGAAAAAAGTTGAAGTTTCAGAAGTAATGCAAGTAAGTGTTCATACCATACACTTTGCAAGCTACAATTAGACTTATTAAGTTATATAATTTTATTCGCACAATTTCTTGTGTCATATTTTCTCCATCACCTTTATATGGTAAAAAGTTCTGTCTTGGCAAGTTTTAAGAATGTGTTCTTTTCCTGTGTAACCTTTAACAAGGCGAATGCAACCGTGTACAGGTTTTGGAAAGATTTAAAGAAGCAAAAATTGGATTTGGTGCTGGCTACAACATCAAAACTTCAATTTTACGATCCATGTATGACTGCCCTTTCCTGAGTGTCGGTGTAAAGGTATGATAAAATTCTGTTATTTGAATTTTAAAAGTTTATTTGTTAGTTGAATACCTTCCATCATCCCGTTTGCATGTTTATAAGTTGTATTGTTCCCAACGGGGAGGACAAGATTCCCCAAACCGACTTCTTCTATTTTATGTTTGTTTGCCAATGCTCTTTTCGGACTTTTGATTTTGACATTAGTTTTTCTTTCTTTCTTTCTTTTTCTTTTCTGCTGCACAGGAGTTGGATGGAATGGTTATATGCATTGTTGCAAGTTCTGGTGCTATTGATAATAGTGATGTACAGGAAACTTTGCGTACTTTTCGTCATACTACAGAATATGAAGGGGAAATCTTAATTTCTACAATTCATGAACCCAGTCTAGAGCCCAACCTGCTAGTCACAACGGTTTTTATCTTAGGGTAACTTTCTTACTTTCTACCTCAATTTCAGTTATTAGTAGTATTTGCAACCTTTTGTATTTACTGCCTTTGTATTAAAGTTTGATTGATTTTTGCATGACACATCTTGACTTGTGTGCTAATGGAAACTTTATGTGGTTACCAGTTTTGCTGACAAGCAGGTTTCTCAGAAAAGTAGCATATTGTCTGGACTGGCTCAGCATTTTCCGTTCTTTTTCAATCTATTTAGTAGACATCAACCACAATCAAATGACAGTCGGGAAAATCCGTCACTTCAAAATCCCCTTTCTGAAGAGATAGATGCACCAGATTCTAGTGAGCTGGGAAGTATAAATGCCGTTGATGTCAAAGCTGAAAAGGTTAATAATTATTCTGAAGAACCTCAGACGGGAATTAACAGCAACTACAATGAATTCCACATTTCAAGGTTTATTTGATATCGCTCTGTCTTTTTAGTTCTCTTCAATTTTGTTATGCAAAATCTTATATACTTTTTTTTTTCTTGGGTATTATACTAATAGTGAATCTGAGCAAGCTGGTATTGAATCGTCTGGTTTATATGATCCAATCACTGAAGGTAGCACAATTGTTATTTTTTTTTCCTTCTTAAAATTTTGAGTACCAGTTTTTATTTTCATAGAGTAGCCTTTGCCCAGTGCCCTCTTTTTCCTTAAGAACATATGACACTACTGTTTATTCTACAACTCAAACAAGTTTTTTGCAATTTTCTAATTATAGTTAAAACTAAAAAATGCAATGCCAGAAACTTCTGCCTTCCAAAGGCAACCGCTTGTTAGTTGGAACATGGGGCATGAATATCGGATTGCAAAGGATTGGGGGAAAGAGAAGGGTGGTGAAGATGGAGCTACTCTGATGCTTGATGACCTGAGTGTCTTCTGCCTTCCAGTTGGTGTGAGGTCTCCAGAAGAGTTGAAAGAGAATGTCTCATTTCCAACACAAAACCCAGAGACAAAAAATAAGGATGATGTCAAAGTACAGCCGGCTGTGAATCTAGACTTGTCTTCTTGGAGTCCATTCACTGACACAGGTCTTGAGGCAGTGAAAGATTTTTATAATTCGGCATCAGCACTTGTAAAAGGAAAAGATGCTGAAAATCCTAAGCAAGGAAATCTCTCCGTTCGTGCAGCATCCATGCTGGTAATTTGCTGTTATGAATACATGTGCTTTATTTCTTAATGACATAGTATTGCTACTTGTTAGAAGTTAGGACATGAGGATTAAGTTTGGTTACCTTTTTTTCATACAGGAAGCAGAACGAGATTCACCAAAAAAGTGGAGTCCTATGGTGGAGATGCAATACAGAGGAGGAATTTACAGAGGACGATGCCAAGGAGGTCTTCCTGAAGGAAAGGTACTTGTATAACCTTATTAAAGTGGTGTCAAAATAAATTTTGTGTGTGGATGTTATAATCAAGGAGGTCTTCCTGAAGGAAAGGTACTTGTATAACCTTATTAAAGTGGTGTCAAAATAAATTTTTTGTGTGGATGTTATAATCAAAATTTTGGTCTGTACAAAAGAAATTAAATTCTAATCCTGAAGAAATTTCTATAGGGTCGTCTGGTTCTTGGAGATGGAAGCATCTATGATGGTATGTGGCGCTATGGAAAAAGATCAGGTCTGGGTACATTCTACTTCAGTAATGGGGATGCTTTCCAGGGATCATGGAGGGATGATGTCATACATGGCAAGGTAATTTTTTTTTTTTCATGTAAAAGAGAAGTCACTTATGTTTCTTTTATTTAATAAGAAGAGAATGATCTAATAAAATGAAATGATTTACATGGTAAAATAGAATTTCTTTAAAAAGAAAAACTTATGCATAACTGATTTCTCCTCTTGATTGTAAAACTCCATTAGTAGACCTTCACAGCTGTTATTCTGAATAGGTCGTTCTTTGGTCATATATGTATAGGGTTGGCTTTATTTTCACACCGGAGACCGATGGTTTGCAAACTTCTGGAAAGGAAAAGCCAACGGTGAAAGTCGCTTTTATTCAAAGTCTGGTGATGTCTTCTTTGGCCATTTCCGAAATGGTTGGCGACATGGCCAGTTCATTTGCATCGATGTTGATGGAACAAGGTTTGTGTTTCTTGTGACTTCATTTCCACTGTTCTAATTAATACTATGAATCAGGTTGATATGTGTGTCTCTTTACTTACAGGTGTATTGAGAATTGGGATCAAGGTGTTCTTGTAAGCCGTAAACTGGACTCTGATAATGGTGATGGATAAAGATTTTACTCGTAATTATCTTGTAAATTGCTTATTCTTTTCCTAATTGTGGATTTCATTTTAAAGGGGAAGTGTAAGTTAAAATTGTTTTGGCCTTCTGTATCTATCCCCAGCTACCGTATTGGAGTCTTATTTGTTTTGGTCTGATGTAAGCTACGAGGGTAGCCCCTTGAAACTTAAAACTTTCACCCCAGCTTACTATCAAAGACCAAATGCAAGAGGCTATACCAGTGAGTTTGGCATTATTGCAAGAATATGTAGATTGAGAATCAGATGTACAAGATAGAGAATGAAATGCATGTGATTTGATGGTCCTTGATACTTTAAATTTCTTCACTGCTGATCGACTTATATAGGGAACAAACAAACAAATCTGGAGCAACTTCTTTTTATTGACTTTTACCCCAAGAATTGATGGTGATTAGTTTGATGTTCTGGCCCTGTTCAACTTAAACATACTGCAAACTACACCTAAACCTCTGAACTCCGTTTTAATCAATAATTACCGACCACGGCAAGTCTAAAGTCTAGATGGTTCTTTATCCCAAATACTATGCATATATTCTGTTCTGACCATAATATTTCCCACGCACAGAAAATGTATGGTTTATGATCAATTCTCTGTTCTCTCTGAACCACCTTCCAAATCTTCCGATGATTGAAGACCTGTGGAAACATAGACGTCCTTGGATTCAAAACTGGTTACTACGTGCGAGGAAAAGCCTCGAAACCTATGTACATCTCAATTCATTCTTGCAAACCATGTTGAGGGTCACTCTCCGGTACATCATAGCGACGGAGAGAATCAAGGCTGGAATGAAACAAATTAAGAGTAATGTTCAAAAACCATGAATAAGGTAATAATAATTGAAGATACATGATACCATATAATGCTAAACACGATTCACATTCTTAAAAGTCAAGGCATCCAAGAAGATATGAACTTGTCTTACCTGCAATTCTGCGGAACCGCCCATGGAAATATCAAAGTTCTCTTCAAACTTGGTGGCAAGGACAGAAACTCCTTCCAGTCCTGAACCATAATTCTAAGGTCATGAAGCTTGCTATCTAGACCAAAACAACAATTTGCATGCATCGTGCAAACTTGATTCAAATCTCTACTAGGTTCACAAAATCCACCAAAATAAGCAGTGTCCAGAAATTTCATTTTCAATCCAATATTAACAGTGGAGGGATCAAACTTGATCATATTGAGAACATCCTGATCATGGTATCCAGGATAGGTTTCACGAGAAGAATACCAATATTTGTAGAACTCTATTGACCGGTTATTGGACTTCACATAGTTGAACCCTCCATTAGGTCTGTTTTGCAAATCATCGGAGCTGCCTAAGAAATGATCGCAAGCAATCTGAAAATCTGCATCCGAATAAAACCGTGGAAAAGGATTCCTGAACCACATAACATCAGCATCCTGGAGGAGAAAGACCGACCACGAAGGCATTGAATAAAGGGAAAAGGTAAAAAAGATACAAGTTGATTAGATTTCATTTGTGAACTAAATATCAATTTCCATAATGATGTTGCAATCAGAATGAAATACAAACAGTTTTGCAATCAGTTGGGACGTAAAAAATCATTCTGATGATAAAAAATTTGGGCTTGTCCATGCCTAACTTGATCAAAACGAGAATCTACATCGACACAAAACAAGAATAGCTACTTACTACTTAACATAAAGACAAATCAACATCGTGGAGTCACACATGCACATGGAGAGAAGAAGAGAATTCAAGTAATTTCCTACACAAGAATCTAGTGCAAGTTACATATGAATGAAACTCTTTTGATTCCGAGTCAAAATTGATGATTAGTTTCAAATACAGATACATGTATAATATTTCAAGAAATGATTGAACGCAGGAAAATAAACTAAATTAAAATGACAGGATTTGAGATTACCGTGAAGACAAAATTGTAGCCCATCTCAAGAACAGAGCGGAGAAAATCAATCCTTGCCCACATCATCTTCAAGTACTGGGGGGTCATGAAGTATGCCTCCTTATGAAAATCTACTCCCTCAGTAAGAAGAGCAAAGCAATGAATATGTACCTCCAAACAACGCTGATATGCCTTTTGGTCCAAGGCAACGATAACCAAATGATTCAAGAGCTTATGAGTGCCAACTCCATTCTTAAAGCTCTCAAGGAAGAGATCAATGATAGAATTTGGAGCTGCCCATGCTTCATTTAACGTCGTCAAGATCACCGTCCTGTCTTCCATAGCAGCATCCATCAAAACCTCTTCAATCCCTCGTTCCTCACTGACCTACATACACTCAAGTTTCAATAAACATATGCAATTGACCTAATTTGCACGCTCATTTCTACAAACCTCATGAATTTCGTAACGAAATGAAAAAATAAAAAGATAAAAAAATATTAAAAAAATTACAAAACAAAGAATGATTTCAAAAGCTTGAGGAAATTACACGATGTACAACGTTCCTTATCAACCTATATACACTCAGGTTTCACAGTTGACCAAATTTGCACTCTCATTTGCGAAATTCACAAAACAATGCCTGATTTTAAAAGCTTGAGGAAATTACATAATGTACAGTTCCTCATCAATCTACATACATACAAGTTTCAATAATTATATGCAATTAAAGCTAAATTTGCACACACATTCTATACAAAGCTCGGAATTTTGAACAGTACGAACCAAAATTGAGAACACAATTCGCAATTTCTAAAGCTTGAAATTACATAAAGCGTAAAAATTGAAGGTAGAACCAGAAATGAGAGTAGTAACAGTTAGGGACTCACCGGCGAGGAATTGAAGGCGGTGAAGGAAGCAGAGGGATAAGAAGAGAAGTGATGCAGAAGGCGGAGGGTATCGGAGTTTTTGTAGAGGAGCAAGCACGATAGAAACACAGTGAGGAAGAAGAGGAACCGCCGGAAAAGTGCGACGGATTCCGGCAACATGTCGGCGGCTCTGTTGGAATCACGGCTGCCTAAAGCCGCCGGTAGTCGCCGCCGGTGTGAAAGCATCAAAGACGGTTACGGTTTGGGAATCTGGCATGGTTTATATGTCAAGGTCTCTGACTGTGGAGGAGTTGATGTAAGACCGTAAAGAGAGGCCACGGAGTAACTACTTTTATTCTTCTCTTATTAAATAGTAAAGGTCATTTTTTCTTCTCTTATATGTCAAGGTTTAATATTTTGATTTTGATAAAATTTTGATATTATCGAAAATTTGGATAAATCACAGTGAGAATTGATATTTTTAAATTGACTAGTGCATGTTTTTAATATCATTGATTGAAAATTGGGTAAGATTAAATTTTATATCCCTTTTTAAAAGAGTCGAACTCGAAGCTCTCTCCTTGAGAAACCTTAAGGTCAGGCTTTCGTTTTTTGAAATATAGTTTCTCGTCTGGCGGTGTCCGGACGTCCGGGCTGGCCTTTGGTCTCACCACCGTCCTGGGGTCTGCTGTCGGACAGGTAAATCAACGTCTATTTCACCTGGGACTCTGTCAGAGGAGATTTCGTGCAGAGCTTTATGAGTTGGTTTTCCAGTTGGGTTGGTGCAAGGTGGTGGTTGTGCGATATAGGTCTCGTGATAGATCCCTGCTTATGGTTCTTGGACGACAACACCATGGGTCGAATCAATGGCGGTGTGGGATGTGAGGATTTGGATTGGGGATATGATTTCCGTGGTGGCACCAACTTGTGGCGGCGTAGCTCATGGCGGTTTGGGTAGTGGACGGTGAGTGGCCGTGGCGGCTTGGATAGTGGTGATGCAGGTCGTGGATCGCCGGAGCATGGTCGAACTAGTATGTACTGCGGGGGGAGGGAATGGCGATAGTGGACTGCCCAAACTAGGTTTGATGGGCCTTGCGTGGTTTTTTTCTAGTGGATACCCTCTTGGGCTTCGAGTTTTGGGCTGGGGTTTTTGCCTTAGTCCATAAATTATGTTATAGTGTAGTCTTTTACAATAGTTTCCTTTTAGGAAGTTTGTGCACTCTATGTATCTTTTTCGCCTCTGGAGTAGTACTAAAGGAGGATCCTCCATTATATCTACTTACATGACATGTCTAATGAGTGAGTCTATTTCTATGTACCGTTGTGGGTATTACCACTATCTTTTTGTCTATCTGTAGATGACAGCGGAAGGGTATGTAACGACATATTCTGGCTTTAGATGAATATATTAGCACCCGCCCTATGAGTTTGGGTTTGATTGAAAGAAAAAAATTAAATTTATTCCAGAGTACTGAAATTTTAAAACTCAAAACTGTTAAATTAATCATTATATATGATATATTTTGCCTTATTAATAAGCTAGTTAAATAACCACCTGGTGTGGTAAAATTGATTAAGTGATCTAAGATAGAATTTGCATGTTTAGCATTCGACTCCCAACTTCTATCCGTTTGTGACTAACAGATTTGAATGGTTTTATTCGTGCGCTTGAGAGATTAGTGTGTACTAACTGTAAATAAAATAAGGGGCCGTTACCTTCACCTTTACTCTTGTTTTATGAGAGAGGGGAAAAGGCCGTTACTTTCGCGGTCATTCAGTTTCCATCAGAGTCGATTATCGATACATGCAACTCTCTGCTCATAACTATTTCGATTCTCCGTCATCTTCGATCTTCGTGAATCACCAGCTCAATCATACTCTCAGAGCTTCTACGATCCCAGGTTTTTTTCTTCTTTTTTTCCCCTCAGTTACCTTACAAAATCCCTCTTCAGTTCAATTCACTGAATTTCGGATTTTTTTTTTCTGGTAAATTTGTGGTGTATAGTTTGGAAATATGGATTGAATATGATGCAAGAATTATAGTGAGATAATCAAAAAGAGGGATAATTGGATTGAATTTCATTGATTGATCGAGTATCAATGGCGACTCCGGGGCCTCCAGGGCCACCTAGACCTGGTAATCATCCACCAAACCCTAATGTTAACCCCAATCCCCATTCTTTATCTGATAATATGCAAAATTTGAATCTCAATCGGCCACCACCGCCGTCAATGCCCCATCCTAGACCATCGACTCAGTTTCCGGCGCCATTTTCTAGGCCTGGCCCTCCTCCTCCGGCGCCGGTGCGGCCTTCTGGACCCCCACCGCCTTCGTTTCCTCCGGGAAGGTCTTCTGGCCCGCCTGTTAGTCAAAGTCAACCTTCTCCACTTGGCTACAGACCACCTCCTCCTACCGGTACTTTCCCACCGAACCGTCAAATGGCACCACCTCCGCCGCCACCGGGTGCCCGACCGGGCGGGATGGGGCCTCCTCCTCCGGTTGTGCCTCCACCAGGTGCTGTGATGAATAATGGGCCGCCGAATTTTGCACCAGGAGGTTTGCAGGCTGGGCCACGTTTTCCTCCTCCAGCTGGGATTGCATCACAACTAACGCCGCCGCCTCCTCTCGGACCTCCAACAGCAATGGCAGGAGCTCGGGAGCCACCTCAGCCTCAAACCATGCATGCTTTTTTGGGCAGTGCACCTCCTAGTGCTAGTCCTCCAGTGCAACAGCAGCGATCACCATTTGCAGGGGCAGCCCAACCTCCTTCAGTTCCTCCTTATGGATCACAACCTTGGTCAATGCAGCCCAACCAAGTAAGTCTCGAAGACTCTTACTTTTTTGGTTGCCAAAGATTGTAAATTCATTGTTGGAAGTTGATTGAAGTATGCACAGGATGTTCTATTTGACTACTATGAAATGTGTTCAATATGTAGTAGCTCTTCAATTAGTAGCTTAGTGTTGAAATGCTCTTTGCAAGAAGGTAAGGCTTATGAATCATATCATGTATGTATTTCTTCAATCTTCACATAATAGTTCTATTGAATATTTTGAATTGTTTAGGTGCCTCCACCTCCACCAATTTCCCAATCTCTGCAAGCACCTAGAATGTTTGGA
This sequence comes from Rosa persica, assembly GCA_025331145.1. NCBI lineage: Eukaryota > Viridiplantae > Streptophyta > Magnoliopsida > Rosales > Rosaceae > Rosa > Rosa persica. Next base: position 47,206,862 of record WFKR01000004.1, on the reverse strand, counting down.
ATGCCACCGCCCATGCCAAATCAGTCTATGACTGCCATATCACATGCTGTGGGTCAAACTGGAGCCCCAGTGGCAGGTCCATCAAAGATTGACCCTAATCAAATTCCGCGACCCATTCCAGATTCCTCCGTGGTTCTGCATGAAACTCGCCAAGGCAATCAAGCCAACCCTCCTCCGGTATTTCTGATTTGATTTGTGATTTCTCAAATTTAGTTAAAGTCTCTGCCACCTCATTTTCTTCTTCAATATTTGATTATTTTGTATGGGCGTGCTGCAATATTGTTTAGTAATTCTTCACTTCTTACTAAATGTAATTTTCTTTTCGTTTGAAGCCTGCTACAAGCGATTACATTGTCAGAGACACTGGAAACTGCAGCCCACGTAATATGAGGTGCACTATCAATCAGGTATATAGAAATTACTAACAAACAAATGATTTTGCTATTCATTGTTTGAGTCCAGTGTGTTATCTGAAAAGTTCATTATTTGAACACAATTTCTTTACATATCTGCTTTTTATTTCAACAGATCCATGCACTGCTGACCTCTTGACGACATCAGGGATGCAGTTGGCTTTGTTGGTCCAACCCTTGGCCCTTCCTCATCCTTCTGAAGAGCCCATACAAGTAATGCATTAATATTAAATAGAAAAACTTCTATGTGCTACTTGATCATGATACATGTAAGCTTACTTGTCTGTTTGTCAGTGAGTCATGAATTCAGATCTGAAGGATGACCCAAATTTTGGAATTACTCCCTCTTTGCTGGTATTTGAGGATTCCATATTTTGTTTTCTTACTCAACAAACTTTTCTTGTTATAGGTCGTGGATTTAGGTGAAAGTGGTCCTGTTCGTTGTTCTCGTTGCAAAGGCTATATAAATCCTTTCATGAAGTTCATTGATCAGGGAAGGCAGTTCATCTGCAACTTGTGTGGTAAGTAGCTTAGTACAACTTATCATTGTCTTTATTTGTTATATATCTTGTAGCGCACACGCACACACATATATTTTTTTCCAGAAGTATGTCTTAGTACAACTTGTATGGTAAATAACTTGGTACAAATTATTACATCTGTTTTTCGGAATATAGGAGTTTTCGTATATCATATGCTGACAGTCATGGAGTCATGTGAATAACTACAGCTTAGTGGCATCCAGAATGGTCCTGTGTTAACAAAGAATCGCCTTTTATTGTCATTGATAGCATGTGGACTTGGCTGTTTGCATCACAAACCTGGTTCACAATGAATAGGTTAATTTGCAGGATTTACTGATGAGACTCCCCGTGACTACCACTGCAATCTTGGTCCAGATGGTAGGCGTAGAGATGCTGATGATAGACCCGAGCTTTGTAGAGGAATGGTGGAAATTGTTGCTCCAAAAGAATACATGGTTAGTTAACTAACAGGATTTTTCAGGTTTAGATATATTCCTGTTTCATTTCCACATTCTTAGAATTATATAATACTATATGACTGTGAGATTGAGTACAGAACCAGTGTGAAGCCTAATGATATGCACGCTTTTAAGTCCACTAAAGAGTTCAACTAACAGTCTGCCTTAACTTAGTGGCCAGATGTTAATAATAAAATGGATCATTCTGTCCTGATAATGCATCATTTACTGCCTATTGTTCGTCTTTTTGTGTAATCTGGTTTCGTTGTCTAAATTGTAAGGTGGCTGATTGGCAATGACTGCCTCTTTCCCTGTGAAATCTTGTTGTTTTAATCAGTTTAATGGTTTATTCTTTTCTTCTTCAATTATATTACCAGCAGTGTTGCATTCAAACTTAATTATAATGTTCTAGGTGCGTGATCCAATGCTGGCTATGTATTTCTTCCTTATTGATGTATCCATGAATGCCATACAAACTGGAGCAACTGCAGCCGCATGCACTGCAATCAGTCAAGTTATTTTTGATCTTCCTGTAAGTTTCATGCCTATTCGTAGAATGCGGAACTATGTCATTATAAGACATACGTGTGACTTTTATCTTGCTGCTTTCTATTTTTAGATTCATTATACTCGAATCCCTCATCAAACAGCACCTCTACTTTTTTAAGTTCTTACAACAACATTCTTGGTGGGGGTTGTTTAGCCACTGATGTAATTGATAATTCTGTTATTACAGGAAGGTCCTCGGACAAAGGTGGGAATTGCAACATTTGACTGTACGATTCATTTTTATAATTTGAAACGTGCTTTACAGCAGGTAAATATATGGTGTTGTTACAGTTAGTGTACTTTTTCACAATAAACTTTGTCACTCATGCATATTTCTGCAACAAAAGGTTGCTTTCTGAAATTTTGTTTAATATGTTTTGTAGCCATTGATGCTCATTGTTCCTGATATACAAGATGTTTATACTCCTCTGGAGACTGATGTGATTGTTCAGCTTTCTGAGGTTAGCATCAGACTTTAGGATATATGTAAAGGCAATATCTTAGCAGTCCTGGATAAGTCAAAGCTTCACTTGTTTTGACAAACATCCAAATGTGTTACAATTGATTTCTCGGTTGTTTATGATGTGGATCCAGTGCCGTCAGCATTTAGAGCTACTGCTTGAAAGCATCCCATCCATGTTTGAAAATAACAAAACAGCTGACTCAGCCTTTGGTGCTGCAGTCAAGGTATGGTATCCATATCTTCTTTCTTCTGTTTATACACCTTATTTTGCTTATATAATAATTTCAATTCTTCTTTGTTGAGTAATAACTTAATTCTTCAATACAAGTTAAAAAATTGGTGTGTGACGGCAACAGATGTAAAATTGGAGTTCCTGCTACAGAGTGCATTGTTCTAATGCTTTCACCCTTTGCTTCCTATTTTTTAGGCTGCATTCTTGGCAATGAAAAGTAATGGAGGAAAACTTTTGGTATTTCAGTCAGGCAAGTTCAGAGACATTCTTTTAGTGTTATGAACCTGCTTTTTGCAACCATGCATTTTATTCTTATCATTGGAGATTTATAAACTTTTTGCAACATCTGTTTTCATTCGAATACTTTCTAGACCATATATATCTTGTTCATTTCGTAAGGATTTTCTCATCTCACTTGTGACCTAAATAGTAATTGGACAATAAACCATTCAATATTTTCTGATAATTTAGGCAATGCTGTCTGCAGTATTGCCATCTATTGGGACTGGAGCCCTTTCTGCTAGAGAGGCTGAAGGAAGAACGAATACTTCTGCTGGTGAGAAGGTATCAATATTTGAATAACTTTTATTTATTGAAGTGTTTATTTTTTCTGCTTCTTTTTCTTAATACTTGGTTCTTTTTTGTCGTTAAAATTGTATTCTTGGGTGGTGCATTTTTTGTACTCCATTCCGTAGTTACATAATTTTGAAAACAATAATGTTAGAGTGTGAATTCCTCTATCTATTCCAATTTTGTATTGTTCCTTCATATTCTCTCTTCCATGTTGACAAGCACCAATTTTTATGACACAATATAGTTCTTATGTTTTTGAATGTTTGTTTTCACTAGGAGGCCCATAAATTACTTCAACCAGCCGATAAGACTTTAGAATCAATGGCAATGGAAGTTGCTGAGTATCAGGTAAGATTAGTGTTCTGTTGATATTTGTAGATGCTGATGAGCATATTTATTGGGCTAATTGTTTTTGTCTTGACCCGTCACAGGTTTGTGTAGATATTTTTATTACCACCCAGACTTACATGGACATAGCTTCTATCTCTGTCATCCCAAGAACTACCGGTGGACAGGTATTTGAAATGTCTGTTCTTGCATTTTTTTTTTTTTTTTGAAATTCTGGTTACTCATTGATTCCATGTTTTAGCCATTTGGAATTTAATTAATGGCGCTAGCCATGATTTTTGTAGGTGTAAATTTGGCATACTTCAGGGTTTGACTTTGCTTCTTTTCCTATTTGTTCCAGATCTATTATTATTACCCTTTCTCTGCTGTTACTGACACTGCAAAGATCTACAATGATCTTAAATGGAATATTACAAGGCCTCAAGGTTTTGAGGCGGTGATGCGTGTGCGATGCAGCCAGGTAACTTTTGTGGAGTACCAATATGCCCGCTTTCTCACCCTAGCCTTTATAGTTATAGACTTATAGCGAAGTATATACTCATCATTTGCTCTGTACTGCTGAGTATCTTTTGTCTTTTCTAACCTATTGAAGGGTCTCCAAGTTAACGAGTACCGCGGGAACTTCTGCAAGCGCATTCCTACAGACGTTGACCTACCTGGGGTTCGTTATATCTTCTGAAACACCAGCACAAATACATCTTTACTGCCCATACAAACATACAATGTGTTCTGAATGCATGCATGGTCTTTCTAGATGATATTTGAATCTTTTTCTCCACCATGGGACTAGGTTTATATGTGAAGTTACTTTTCTTTTGCTCTTTTTTTTTTTAACCATAACTGTTTAATCTCAATTACTGGTTTGTGTTTTTCACTTCTCGTACAGTGTCTGAATTATATTGACGTGTTACTTTGGCTTTATATGATTTGTTTTATTACCTGCCTTCTAGGAAAGCTTATCTATTTCTTGATTGTGCAGATCGACTCTGACAAAACTATAATGGTAACCATAAAACATGATGACAAATTGCAGGACGGCTCAGAATGTGTGTTTCAGGTACTTTTTGTTTGGAAGTAGAAATAATTGGAGCTTTAATTATACTTAATATTAAAAGAAAATGACAGTCTTCCTTCCAAAATCATTGTTCTTTCCATTGTCCAGTGTGCGCTTCTGTACACTACTGTGTATGGCCAAAGAAGGATTCGAGTTTTAACACTAGCCCTACCATGCACAAGTATGCTGAATAATCTTTTCCGCACAGCTGATTTGGATACTCAGTTTGCTTGTATCTTGAAGCAAGGTATTTAGTTTCATATTTGCTTGTATCAACGTAGTTTTCTTCTAAAGCCTTTATACCATGCATTACAATTCAGTGAATTCTCCCTAAGTTGTGAATGATTTTTACTTTTTGTGGTGCACTGACTTGTGCAGAAGTGCCTATTTTTATCCCTTATATGTCAGCATATTTATTATTTTGGTTTTGCTGGGAAATGATCCTTACAATATATTTTCTCATGATTCTTTGCAGCGGCTAATGAAATCCCTTCTAGCCCACTCCTGCAAGTCCGTGAACGACTGACTGACCGTTGCATCAGCATTCTCTGTTCTTATCGTAAATTTTGTGCTACAGTAACATCAAGTGGACAGCTTATTCTTCCAGAAACACTGAAGCTTCTACCTCTATACATCCTTGGTATCTTCCCTTATGCTTATTTTGTGTAGTTTATTGAAGGCTCTATGTTTGCACCTTTATGAAGCTGATATGATTTCTTCGTCCAAATAATTTTTGTAACACTGGTGTTTTGCGATCAACAAACTTAAGTTTTAGAGCTGTTGGATCATTGTTGAAGAAAGCTAACTGCAGAGACCTAACTGCTAATAAAAGCTAACTAGTGAGAGCTAATTGCTAATAAAAGCTAACTACATGGACCTGATTGGAAAAATTGTAATTACAGAGACCTAGTTGAAAAGCGATTCAAACTGGAGGGATCCAATTTGGTCATTTCCATGATTTAAATGCAGAACTTTCCTTGATTTATTAATCTTTTGAGGCATATCTTGTTCTTTTGCAATGCCTGGACTATATTAAGCATGGTCTTCTCACTCTTCTGTTAGCATGTAAGCAGTCATTCAAGTATAAACGTCAGCCTCTTACAAGTCTGTACGTGTTATGATAATTGTGTTTCTTTATCTTCTTTGTCAGCTTTAACGAAAAGTACAGGATTGCGGTCTTCTGGGAAAATAGATGAACGATCTTTTTGGATTAACTATGTGTCCTCTGTTTCCACTGCTTTAGCAGTAGCACTTGTTTATCCACGGTTGCTGGCAATCCACAACCTTAATTGTAAGGTCTGAAGTTGTCCAACACTGTGGTGCTTTCTATATACCACAGCAACCCACCATGTACTTGCTTTCAAATCACACTCCTCAAAGCACTAGTAACTTTTTGTTAATTGACAGGATGACGCATCTCTTTGTCCTCCTGCAATTCCACTTTCTAGTGAGCATATCAGTGATGAGGGAATTTATCTCCTTGAGAATGGAGAGGATTGTCTAATTTATGTAGGGAACTCAGTTGATCCAGATATCTTGAACAAGCTGTTTGGAATTCCCTCAGTTGATGAAATTCCTACTCAGGTACATCATATGAATAACAAGTTATCATTTTATAAGTAATGTCTGCACAGTATTGTTGGATCTGAATGCCAGGAACTTTCCTTAATTCTTGGATCACAGGAGTTGAGCTCCTTGATGAAGACCTGAACAAAATTCTTGTGATTTAGCTAGGTTTAGTATTTGCTAATAATTTGAATATTTTGAAACTGTGATTAATTCTTGTACTTTGGAGAAAAAATTAAAGGCATAAACTTAGATTAATCGGGTGTTAGGGGGATACTTCGTCCGGGTCTGAATATGTAATTTGTAAAGATATGTGTTCTATAATAAGTGTGCTTGCAGTGGTTGGGTGCTTATTTGCTCCCAGTTCCTCTTGTTTACAAGATGATTAACATGGTTATCTAGGCCATTTATGGATTATACATGATGTCTGTTAAACGTGAGACTGAGTTATATATTTGGAAATTCATCCTCAAGTTATATCATATGGACATCATCATTTAATGGCTAATTCTCTTTGTGCACAGTTTGTCCTGGAGCAGTATGACAATCCATTCTCAAAGAAACTAAATGATTTGATAAATGAGATACGACGCCAAAGATGTTCCTACCTCCGGTATGTTTCTATATTTCTTTACTTCTGGTACTTTTTTTTTTTTCTCTAAATCACTTCGGGCCACCCAGGTGGTAATCGCTCTCATTTTCACTAGGATGGCCATGGTTTTAGACCTGGCAACCTGCTGCTCTTTAATTTCTTACCAGAAGAAAGAACCAGACAAATATGTTCTTCACTCTTTAATTATATGATGTCTCAACTAATTGAAGTTTAAATTAATCCTCATTATTTTCTTACAGCTTGAAGTTATGCAAAAAAGGAGATCCATCAGGTCAGTGTTTTAGAAAACCCTTTTATACACGACCTCTTTTATACGCTACCTCTACTTCTTGGCGACTATTATGTAATTATTCGTAACAGCATCCAGATTATACCCTTTGCATCATTTTTTTTAGACAGATATACCCTTTGCATCATATTTGTTCCTATTTATTAGATTGTATCAATCAGATCTTTTTTCCTTTTTCATTTCTACATAGCTCCCCTTGCCCAATCATCTCTTTTATTGGGCATCAATACATACTCAATTAGAAATAGATGTGAAGCTATGAACAAACTGGATGAATATAACTTAGCAGGGTAGCTGCATAATTTCAATCATGTAATGTATGCAAGGCAGAGGTGTGCTTGTGCCTCTTTTGTCATCACTGTCATCAGGGTAAAGGAGGGTGTCTCTGTCTGATCAGTGTGACACATCTGTGAAAGTCATTTGTATTGGATGTTAGTAGTCAATGCATTCAAGTCATCATCTTCTTCTTTCCCCAGGGATGCTTTTCTTCTCTTATATCGTAGAAGACAAGAGCTCGAATGGCCTCTCATATGTTGAGTTCCTAATACATATCCATCGGCAAATTCAAATGAAAATGTGATCACTTAGCTTCTTCAGTTTTGTTACAAGTTTTGATTGATACGCTCCTGCTTGGGCAATGGGAGAATGGAAGTACAAAACGATAAAGGTCAGCTCCTTGCTACTCAAATGAACACTTTGCCCATCACTAATTAGTTACTACTAGAGCAGTGAAAAGTGCAGCTGAGTTGTTTGCCGATGAAAACAAAGCTGAGTTTTGGTGTGGGGATTTGTATGGTTTTCTTTCAGTGGTAATTGGTAAATGTGGACAAATACAAGTATTACATATCTTATAGTAAAGATGTTGTACAACCTATTTCACCTCCAGCCTCTTTCTTTTTTCTTTCTGTCCTTTGTATTTATAGGCCCCCTCCAAAGGGGGAAAATAGATCTATGAAATTATTGATCGAGTTGGTTATATATTTAATAGATAAATGCTTGGATTTATTATCATACTTGTAAGTGCTAGACTGACAATTGACCTTGTAAAATTTCCCTCGTGAGTTATGACATTTAATCAGACCTTTCACAGTAAATGTAATACAATACCCATCGCAGAGTTGCTATTTACATCGTACACATCATAGGCAATTTGAAGTCCAATAGCTAAGCCCCAAGCTTCAGTTATAACTTATAAGAATGTCACCATGGTTATGGAAAAATTCGAAAAAAGAAGAAAACAAGAGTCGCAGGCGAGGCAAGCAGAGACCAATTTCGATGGTCTAATCTTACGGTGTCATCCATGGAAGCCGACATCGTAACTTTTCTCCAAAACTTTATTTTCACTCAAAATTGTGGGTTATAGTACCACGATTTTTAGACTAAATTTGCATATTCATATTTTCTCGCAAAACTCCTCCCATATTTAAACTATAATTTTTAAATACTTCCCAAATTGACGAACTCAAAACTCTCGATTCAATTTTATTATATGATTTTTCAAAGATTAATCATATTAGAGCAGAACCCAAAACAAAAGGCCCTGGGCCTTGGGCCCCCATATGTACAAAACAAAGCCCAGAAGCCGTTATTAAGGTGGGACTTCCACCTTCGTCGAACACAGTGGCGCTTCCGTTCTCCGAAGTCGAGAAAAATGGCGGTGGCGGACGGCGGAAGAGAGATAGAAACAGAGCTGAGCAAGAAGGAGGAGATGTCGCCATGGGAGCAGCACTCTGCCGTCATCAGCATCCCTCGCTTCGACTACAACGCCCCTTCTTCTCTTCTTCATCACTCCCACTCCGGCTTCTTCATCACCTGCCCCATCAGTCTGTAACTAACTCTCACTCTTCTTATCTACACTTCAATTCATTACCTCTAAATCCTATTTTCAATTCTCGACTGTTTTCGATTTTATCAGAGCGGGAGAAAAGCGCCACTAAAGAAGCAATCTCCCTCTTTGCAAAGGTGGAAATCTTCGATTCTGTATTACATTTGTTAGGGATGAGACTATTGTATGGTTAAAAAATTCGAGTCTTTTACTCTTTTTTTTTTACAGTATATTCAGTGCTGTAATAGTAGCGGTAGTGAAGAAAATTCGGCTTCTAAAAGAAGGAAGCTTTCAGAGGAAAATGTGGATGGTGAGGATAGAGTGAATGATAATGATGGTATGAGTTGTACTTGTTTAATGCTGTTCGATTCCGGAAGCTTTCGGTTGTTGTTGTGATATGAATTGTTTGTGATCATATTGGCAGGTGGTGGTGTTGAAGAAGGTACTTGCTCTACTGTGAAGGTGGATACAGATGGAGAGACGGGTCCTCTTCTTAAGCTGGTTAAGCTGACAAAGAGTGGTTTGCTTCTCTTTATTTTCGGCAAAAATGTTTCTCCTGATGTGGTTGGGATTGTTTCAAAGATTGTTCAGTCTGTGGAATCCGGGAGCTCGGGTTCACTCCTGTGAGTAGATAATTTGGCTGTTGGGCACGTACTTTGTTCTAGAAACAGTTTATGCATGTAGTGGAATTTTAGATGTTTTAGGTTTTTAGCATTCATTATAAAGTAATAAGCTTCGCATGTGCTGTACTTTCCTATTTGCTATACCTGCATTTACCAGGTTGCATTTTAAAGTCCGTTGCGTTTCTGTTGCTCTGTCTTTAGGAGGAATAACTGCATAAAAACAAGAAAGATGAGAAGTAAAACAATTGATAAAGCTGCAGTGCAGTATAATAATCCTAGCCAATCTGTTAGTTGAACCTAGTTAAATAAAACCGTTTGTTGAGGTTGTGCTTTATATTCTGTTATTCTCATATGTTGATGACTTTTTGATCATCAACTCAAAGATAGGAAGAAGTAGACCAAAATGCAACTTCAAAATTACACCAAGTACTAAAGAGAGATGAGCAGAGGTTAACCCTTAATTGTATTCATACTGACCTTTCAAACACACTAGCTATTATCTCCTAGCTCAAGTTAGCATTCGTTCATAAAAGAGTATAGCAGAAAAGGTCCAGTTTTTGGGTATAACAACTCAATACTTGCTTTTAAGTTTTGATATGTACAATATACAATACTAAGAATTCACAGTTCTTTGGTGCAGTTGGTGTAATCGTATTTTCCCTATCCAAGCTACTTGTAGTTTGAATGAAAAGGAACTGCGTGAAGTTGTATCAAAGCTTGTTCTTCAATTTATGAAAGATAATCAAAAACTTATGCGGCCGATAAAGGTAAAATTGATCCCTATGTTTCCGGTTTTGCTAGATATACATTAATAATGATTATTGTGACAAGGCTGTGAGACATTGTTTGTTTCTTTACCAACTAGATGTCTGGGGCTCTACATGGATATAGGTAAATGAACTGTTACCTTTGACGTACCAAAAGCAAAAGAAATACAACAATTTTCTTTCGGTCTTTTTTCCTCTCCTGTCTAAGGGCATTCCGAGTTTCTATGCTTTGGTCTATTGATACATTGGTAATCTGATATCAAATTGTGATCTGTGAAAGAGTTCATTGCTTATGTTTATCTATACTCGTTACATTATTATAGGCAAGGATCTGTTTCTTCAGAAATTATAAAAGGGGGCTTTAATTAGTGTATGGGGGTTTATAACATTTATTTTTTGACCTGATCTTGTAGTTTGCAATTGGGTATAACAGAAGAGGAATAGAGACAGAATTGAACATTCCAAAAGAAGCCCCAAATGCACTCGAGTTGTTGGACCGTAACAAATGCTTTGCTTTAGTGGCTTCTGCAGTAAAAGATGTTGTATCGGATTCAGTGGTGGACCTCAAAGCTCCAGAGGTGAGAACTCCCTTCCCTTTACTTTCCCTTTACGGCTTTACATGGTCTGATTTCTGTAAGAACTTTACTTTGGGCCTGTATTTTATGTTTGGTCTAACTATTAAACTAAATTTACAGCTCTCTGTTCTTATTGAGCTACTACCCCTCTCTGGTATACCCAAAGGGTCTTTAGTGGTTGCTGTATCAGTTCTTCCTCAAAACGTTGTTAGTGCAAAGCCAAAACTATCCATCAAGGCACTGGTTTCTGATACCAAGACAAAGGGTGAAAAGGCTTGAGCAACGATTAAAATGTTTTACTCCAATGTATCGAGTATTGGAGCTGTACTTGTGAGATATGTCATAAATTTCTGATTCAGCTGGTTTTTACAGTTTGTCACTTTGTTGTACCCCAACCGCTGTATAATTGTGGTTGATTTTCTTTGGCTGGTCTTTCTTCTGTAGCACTCCCCATGGTTTGGTATGTCCTATTCTATCATCATTTCTGAAAGACCAAAATTTATGAGGCATCAGTGTTGCTAAAAGACATGGAAATTTCTATCTTCTTTTTTTCTTTCAATTCCATAAAGTTTTCCTTACCATTTTGGCCTATGCAAAAACAAAGTCCAAAAGTTCATAATTAGAAACACTGTAAGGGATAGTGACCAGCCATTCTTAGTTCTGAGAAAGAAAGCTTAGCTCTAGCAAAATGCCCCCGTTTTTTCTTTTTTTTTGGTCGGTAAAATGAGATTTTTATGCTAAGAATCGGCAATTCCTTGGCGCAGTTAGTGAACTTGTTGTTTTGTTTGTAGATGATCTGACCATAGGCTTTTTGCCCTTTTGAAAACTGAGCATCAGCCATAAGCTAGAAGCCAGTAATGGCATAATGGGGGCAATGCATCAGACTCAGATCCACATTTTATGTGAGAAATGATTGAGACATTGATATGTCCCTTTCTCCTTTATATAATTCTTTGACCAAATGTACAATGTCTCCGTGTCGTCAGCATGGATATGCTTCAAGCTTTGCTTCTTTTTCCACATGGGCTGGCTCAGTAACCGTGAGCAAGCAAATGGTAATTTGCATTGCAACGGAAGAGACCATAGCGGTGGTTTTCATCTATCGGAGGTAATTATTTTCCAAATTTTAACTTTTACTTGATCTTGTAGTTGAAGGCAGCAGTTTGGTATGGTAGTACAATTTTTGGTGTGGTGTCTCTGCTATCAAACAAGTTGTTGCATACAACCTAAAATCCCCAGAATTCTATCGTGAATCTGATTCTCAACGAGGAAGGGACCATACCGTAAACATAGCAGTAAAGTGAAGGGTAATAGCTCTTTGTATCAAATTGAAATGCTAATAGTTTTTGTTTAACAGAGAAAACTACCCCTCTAGAATCAGAAGTGGGATTTCAGTAACCAATAGCTAAACCTTACTAAATCCCATGAAGAACTGCAGCCAAGAAACTAGCACAAAACTAATAGAAAGTCCTAAATCCCATCAACTCAAATCTACTAGGCTAATCAGATATTTTTTTTTTTTTTTAACAGCTGACATCAGTTACCACAGAGAGCAATGGAAAGATTCAAATCAACACCACGATTTGCCGAAGAAAAGGCAGAACAGTCTTTATAGTTGAATGATGAGATTGCACCACCCATCTCTTCACTTGAAGAAGCATTGCTCATGTGAGAAGAGGGATGAGGTAACGAGAGAGACAACGATAACTGACAGTCTCCACCTTCGGTGTGTGCTCTTCCTCTATTATCCTGTTTATGCATTTTCGGTTCATGCTTTTCATCAATCTGAGGAACAAACAACAGCATATGTCTGTAAATACAAATACTTGATTGACAAGAAATCGTCTAAAAGTTACATAATTCTCTATATTGTTGGTGGCGGTATAGCATTAAACAAGAAAAAAAAAAAAAGAGTGAACATAGAGAGATGAAGCATATATGCTCTATGATTCAATGCAAAGTTATGATCCTAGTGCCGCAAAGCTTTCTTGCTTCCAAAGTAGGTACTATCCTATCCTGTTTGCTCAAAAGTTGCTAGAAGAGGACCATTTTGAATTTGCAGTTTGGCTCACTCATAATAGGGGAGGGGTCCCCAGTTTTTCCCATATGTATTCACACAAATCAGAATGGAGTCAATGGACCACAGAATGTAAGAGTTTCTAGCAACCGAAACGTGGACAAAAAATTTCTGCACAATGGTAGCTCATGTAAATGACAAACCCACAAGAAGAAAAGCTCGCTAGACCTCAAAAACAATGTAGGGGTGGTGCTTAAATTGCTGCACCCCAACAGCTGGTTTTCCAGACTAGTCATTCTGGTCAGTGAAAAGTTGAATTCAAAAGGAAGGTAGGAGGGGAAAAATAGGAGGAAGAAGGATTAAAAAGAAGGAACCTTTTATTTTCCCATCTAGTAAAATTTGAAGGTACTTTGGACTAAGGAGAATCTGCCAAAAGTTACGAACTACTACTGTTAAGCCATACACGTGACGTAGGTTGACTTGAAAAAAATAAAATAAAACAGCATGTCCATGACTCCATGGTGGTTGGAAATTTGAAACCAGTACTATACACTTCATTAAAGAAAAATTGAGAGTGAGATAAAGAGGACGTAAGCAAACAATTGGGTACCTTGAAGAAATCAGATTCTTGCAATGCAGATTTGAAGAAGGGGTTGAAGTTGTAAAGAAAATGATGCTGCTGTGGCAGAGACACCCCATTTGCCAGCACCAGGCCATAATCATCAAAAGTGTACGGTGCCGTTTCATATGTTGTTTGGCTCCATTGCTGCTGCTGCTGCTGCTGCTGCTCTGAGACTGAACAGCTCGTCGTTTCGATTCTAGCTCTGTAAAATATGAGAAATATTTTCAAACAAAAAGGAAGAAGAATATTATCAAGAAAAGCAAGCAAGTAAGTTCAGAAAAAGAAGCAAAGGTGGATGCTTTTTGTTTTCTTTCTCTATGACACTATCCTACTTTTTGGACATTGTGATTAGAAGCCAGATACAGCATCTGAAACACCTTCCCCTACTGAAAGACACTAAAGTAGTGCCTAGAGCCTAGCAGCTGAACCCATATATATATGTGTGTGTAGGTTACTAAAGGTAATAAATAAAGGGGCTCACCTTTTTGAACTGCTGGGATTAGTGTAGATGGCCTGAGGATCTGATTCTCTGATGGGTTTTGACCGGCGTGGAACACTGTAGATGACCTGAGGATCTGATTCCGGGATGAGTTTTGAAGCCGAGAGCAAACCCATAACATTTACTTCATGATCAAGACACCCATCACTATGCTCTTCAAAACTTTGCTTTCTTTGCTGCGTGAAACTCCCATCTGAAATTAATTGAAAATATATAAATATTTTTTATTTTATTCGAAAGAAAAGCAATAAAGAGCAAATGGGTCCTGAACCCCTTTTGGAGAAGATTTGATGACAGTGTGAACTGTGAAGTCTGAGAATAATGGGTTTAAGTTTCATGTAAAGTGCCAATACTAGGACATGGGAAAGGAAAATGGTTCACTTTTTCTCACACCCATTTGGGGCATCAACTGAGCAATTAAAAGGCAACAATTAATGAGGTGATGCTGCAGTATCATTTCAAACAAACAAACATAAGCCCCAACTGGACAAAGCCCCAATGGAGGAAATGAAAAATGGACCATTACCAATACTAGTAATGCATTACACAATTGTGAAAGATCAAACTTTTACAAAAGCTGTGAAGAAATGGGTACCTGCAGGTGCTCTACTAAGGTCACCCCTCATGCTTCTAAACATCTGATCAAACCAAAGAGAGGAACAAACAAGTGAGCGTTGAATGTTATATTTAGAGGAACAAAAGCACCAAAAAGACGGACTTGGACAAACTAAGATAATGAAGAGAGAGAAAAGCAATTACCTGGAGATGGCTTTTGACATGAGAAATGGTGAGTCCTTTGACATCCATAGTCTGAAGAACAAGTTTTGGAGTAGCCTCTGAGAGGAAGAATGACAGGAACCAATTTAAGGCTAGAAAAGAAATATATAGAACCCGGCTAAAAATTTAGAGATCAAAAGAAAATGAAGGAATAGATAAAAGAGAAAGAAAGCGGCTTACTTTTATGGCCTCCAAGCCTCTCAATGGCTTGAACAAAGCAGTGATGAAGCTCAGGAGTCCACCTCAGACGAGGCACTTTGGATCTTATATAAGGCCTAACAGCACCATTTCTTCCACAGCTACTACTAGTACTCATATTTTTTTCTTTCTCAAAACCCAGATAGACCAAAATCCAAACTTTTTCACCACTGGGTCTTCCCCAAATCTTCTCGTGGGAAAAGTTCTATATGTTGTTCTAATCTGTCTAGCTCTTGGGTTTGGTTTTCTAGAAGGAAAAGACTCACTCTATTTTCAGATCTAACCTCTCAACTTTGAAGACCCAGAAACCAGTTTTCTAGAAGGAAAAGACTCGCTCTATTTTCAGATTTAACCTCTCAGCTTTTAAGAACCAGAAACCAGTTGGAAGTGTTTATCTACGTCTGTGGCAGCTAGCATTATAAGCACAGCCTGGGAAAGAAGAGAAGAAGAAGAAGAAGTAGAGGAAGAATCTAAAGGGAACACTATGAGGAGAGAGAAACAGGAGAGAGAAGAGAGAGATCACGAGAAAGGGATAAGACGGAGCTGAGGAAGGTCTGCAAATTCCTTAAAGAGTCTGATAATACCTCTTGCTATTGCTGCTGGCCCTGCACTCTCTCTCTCTCTCTCTCTCTCTCTCTTGCCTTGCACTGCACTCTCTCTGTCAACCCAGTTAATATACTTTTCTCCATTTTCTTTCTTACTATCAAATAAATAAAAGAAAAACAGAAATGAATTTACTCTCTCACACAAATATCACGAGCTTCTGCAAAATCATTACCCCTGGCCTATTCCACCTGTAGGGCATACTAGCCAGTACGCCCTCCTTAGTCCATGCAACTGCTTCGCTTTGACCCTTCTCTCGCTCTCTCTCTCTCTCTCATTAACTCGTCTCTGAATTCTGATACATACGCCAACGTCGTCATGATCACAAAAAAAGCCCCACGAAATTATTATTCTTTTGTCTTTCTTCCTTTTCGTTTTTACGTATTTTTTATATCTGAGAATTCAGAAGTGATGCATTGGGCGCAGCCCCATGTGAAAGGACGTCTTTGCCCTTGTAACTTGTCCCTTGTTTTGTAGGGCAAGAGGAACTTGAGTCCAGAGTAGTCGGAATGATGGGATATGGATGGGTTATGTTGTCTTTGGTGAGGACATGGGGTGGTCCTTGCTCCCTTGGGATGCCCCTAATTAAAACTATTACTTAATATTCTAAATATGCGTGTCCTCTATTTATTTTTCTTGCATGTCTTCTATAATTGAATAAACGTGATGGCTTTTTTTGTGACTTTATTTTGGTTGCCAACTTTCTATTAGTGCAACATTTATTGGGCAGTGTTGAAAGTCACACGACTGAAATGTTAGGGATTTGAATTAATCACTCATGCAAGCTAGGGTACCTTTTTGGAATGAGTTGACAAATTAATTCTTGGGTTGGAAATGGCCAGAGAGGTTTGAATTCCAGCTGAATTCGATATTTACTAGTAGATTGAAAAAAAGAAAAAATTCCATTAATAAAAGAATAACACTTTGTCTAACCATGGCTAGTGGTTGAAGGGTATATTTATAGGACAAATGGTCCTAGTGAGTAGTGACCCAAAAGGAGACTGGACAAGAGTGTCCTAGACTAAACCTTTTATTAAGAAGTTCTGGCATTAATGCATTATAAACCTTTTTTTTATTTTTCTAACCCCTCGGTGTCTTTAGACTCATAGCTTTATAAAGTACGGGTGATATCATAATAATGTGGATTGTGTCGAGTTTGTATTGAATATTTATAACTAGACAAGAGATTAAAGAGACTAGCGTATAAGTGAATTTTTATTTAATAGAAAGTGGTTGTTTTCAATTGTTCATTTCGATAAAATTATATTTGATGTGTTTTTGAATCGCTGAATTAGAACCCGATGAATGTGAGTGATAAATACATATCTTAATCTTATTTCTTTTTTGGTAATTTTGGTCACTGAAACCCATAATTATCTTATCCTATGATCCTATTCCTATCTGCTTCAAAACCAAACAATTTACCATAATTGCCTTTGAAATGCAAACTCGTATCCCAAGCTTATGTCTGGAACAGTTGAACTTGAAGTGGTCAAAGTCGAACTCTTAACTATGTTGGGATTATGTTGAGGCTGTCTCTATACGTCAAATTAAGTTTAAGAATTAAAAAGTCAACCACGAGGCTCCATAATAGAACACTTGTGAAATCTGCACCCTCCACTACTGAGGCGTGAAAGAGGAATGTACGGTTGGGATTGCGGGAAATGACAAGACGTAGAGTAGAGACAAGAAGGTAGTAATGAAGTTAATTTTCCGTATATGGAATTTAATTGCATCATATATCAAATCAAATCAAATCATATCACGCATGAGTTTTCTATGCTGTGTCATATCACTGTGATTCTTACAGAATCAATTCTTGGTACGTGCCTATATTGTAAATTTCAATTGCGTAAAAGAAGAAACTGAAAGACGGTGCCGACTATTGAAAAGTCCTATTAGTTTTAGGCATGGCATTACTACTTTTTTTGGAAAGGTTAAACAGTTCATTTTTCTGTATTACTTAGCCATGAGGTTGTGAAAATTAGCCAAGATGGTAAGGTCAAATTAGGAAACCAACTTGGATTGGATGCAGTAAATATAGCACGCATGCAAACGATAAGAAAAAATCGAAACCTTTTGTGGTTATTGGGTATTCTTTTCGATCTTCCTAGCATTATATTGCAGTCATTATTGTTCCTCTCTTCACTGGGTAGGGTTCGGATGATACCTTGCAACTTTGTTTAATTTTGCAAAGTTCGCCATGTTCGTATGGATTATAGAGGGAGAATAAGTTATATATCTAGAATGAAATTAAACACGACCACGACAATGAGAAGAAATAGGACTTTGACGATTTTTTCAATATTTTTTTAGTTTGTTTCTAATATCAAAAATAGATAGGAATTTGTTAAGGGATGGGGAGGCAGACCGAAGAGGCTAGCAAGAAAGCTATCCTACTCGAGCTAAATTTCCTTGTAGGGTGGCTTAATTAGTCTCAGGTATCCAGAGGACAATGAATACAAAATTGATGACGTTTAAATCATCTATCTAATTCATGCCAGCATCTTATTTAGGGGAAGGAAAATTGAAAATGGATAGAAGTAGATCAGGATTAGTAAATGCATGTGACGTATACGTTTTCCACGCATCACATATATGTATGAGCTTGTTCTTTCTAGGTTAGCTTAGCTGCAACGTGAATTCGATTATGTATATATATCTGGTCGTGTTATATTCTAATTTGAGTTAAAAGACAGAGTACAGACAAGCTAACTGTATTGGAAGCTTGTGGTTGAGCCTTTCAAGGAGAATTGGAATGGAGCTGGCTGAGAAATAAACATAGAATGGAACAGGTTAAAAGCTGGTCCATGAATCGAGTCGAGTTTTCTTTGTCTCAAAGTACGTTATGCTCTGAGAGTCTGAGTGGCTCTGAGTATATATTTCGAGTCGTTACGATCAGCAGATCGACCTCAACCCTCGAAAATCAGAATTTCAAAATACCGGTTCAGAAGAGCCCCAAAAGTAAGAGGTAATGAAACAAGGAATACCACTGCAAAAGGAAACGTGCATTCTTATAAGTAACAGGCCAGGATCGTTGAACAGGTATTTGCTGTTTTGCTTATGCCAATAGGTACCTAACAAGAACAATGATTGAGCATCGTGGATATGAAGATTCTATTAACTAGATTAGAGATTTACTTAATGAAATTGTAGAAAAGTAAAAACGTAGGGCTAGTTGCATTGTACTACACGCGTGGTGTGGTCATTTTTATTCTACTACTAGGACTATCATTCAATTTGATCGAATCGGTTATAGGTATTATCAACTTTAAAACTAAAGTTTTCGGTTTCAAAATTAAGCTACCAATTACCAACCAAAATTTTCGGTTTTTTATCATATCTACTAAATTCGGTATTTCGGTTTTCGCTATTACCAACTTTAGAACAATTAATTATTTGTAATATAAATTAGAATGAACAATATTAGATTTTTATAATTTTATAGTCTTAAACTTTGTATTCATCTACTTATTATAGCTTTCTTTTGTACATATGACATCAAGTTTTAGTCATTTTCAATAAAACTAGGTTATTTAACCATTTTTGACCAGATTTCTTAAAATACATGTACTATTAATGTAATAATGTTTATACGATTATGAAAATTTTTATGTTTATTTCTTAATATACATGTATGTGTATTGAAAACTATAATATATAAAGCTAATATTTAGATCGGTAGATTCAGTATTTACAAAAACCAAACCCACTTTTTCGGTAATTTTTTATTTCGGTTTTAGCGGTCTCGATTACCAAAAAGTCAATTTATCAAACTTAAAACATCGATTGGTATTCGGTCGGTTTGGTAATTACCAGATCAAGTGGCAATCCTACTACTATGTGTTTTTGAACTTTTAAATGTATTGTAATTTTAGTGGGATTATAAGTTTAACTGCTATTATTGGTGACATTAATTACTTTTTGTAATCCATAACTCTTCAAAATTACATGCGTACGTTCTCTTCAAAATTACATGCATACTAATGAATACTTTCTCTAACTTTTGAAAATTATATGAATACGTTGTTGGTTAGTCCCCGACGAAAGTGATGCCCTGTCTAGCGGCCCGCCTTTGTGGCGGCTGTATCGGACCGGCTGGAGTGGACCCTGTGTCCAGTGACAGGCGGTTTTGGAATAGGCCCAGTTGGATTACAGGCTGCATGGTGGCTGATCTAGTGTCCATATCGTGTGGATATCTTGCCGGGGAAGGGCGGAGTTGATTAGGAGGTAGACGAGGGCAACTGGTATCGATATCCCCAAGATCGGAACGTGGGTGCGGGGTGGTTTAGGGGTGGCGGCGAGGTTGGGCTATGATATACTCAGATCCGATCGGAGGGTTCCGATCTGATTTGGGATGTTTGGAGTCGCGCGGAAGAGGGGGATGGTTAGATGTGCAGCAGTTCTTGTTGGCTTGATGGGGATGATGGAGGGGTGGAGGATCGACCAGCAGTTACTCGGTGCCAAGTAGGAGGCGGCGGGCTTGTTGCCGACATTGAGATGGCGTGCGAGATGGAGGCGCAGTGATGTAGGCAAATTGCAATTCACGCTTCGGCTTGATGATTTTTGGGGCCAAACTTATTTACTTTTTATGTTTTATTGTTTTTTACATTTAGTTAGACGTGACTTTATGCCGGTAATAAGTCTCTATTATCTCTTGATAGGACGACGTGGGCTATGTCCTGAATTGCACACCCCCCAATGTGTCTTGTCTAGCCTAACGAGGTGGTGAGCCGTTTACCTGATCAAATGGACGCAACCTTCTAATGATATGATAAAATATGGTGTCGCCGGATTTAATTCCGTGCCACAACATAGTGGGAAAACTATGCTATTTGTAATGATGTTTCTTCATGATAGAGTTATCTTTCCGTTATGTCACCGTTTTGTTAAAGCAAATAGAGTAGTTAATTGTGCACTCTTTGCTAGTTAGTGTCTGTTAGAATATATAGATTTTGTAGAGATTTTTGATATTATTTAAGATGTTTTCTTAATGTTTATTGTAATAAAAGGTTCAGCCTCTATGTCTCCTATTTATATTCTACAGTTTCATTAATTAAAGATTGAGGAGAGCCGCACAAATTTTTTTTTTTTTTTTTTTTTTAAAGTACGTTGTTTGCTAATACTAAATGTAACTACTAATTATATGAATACGTTGTTTGCAAATTGCAAATGCATATATAGCATCACCAGCTGTACTCTTGCTCTAGGATCATGAGGTGGGGTGACGGGTAGAATAGGTAAATTATGAAGATTTGGAGGACTTGAAGAGTGGACTAGTGCATGCCCTACACTGTCCTGCCCTGACCTGCCTTCAAATTTATTAAATATATTTTGTTTTTTTGTGTGTGTGTGTTGATTTAGCGACAGTAGTCTTGGTATTGGCAGAACTAGAACAATGATGGAAGTGTCAGGTAGAGAGAGAAACAGAAGAAAGGAATGATGGAAATTCCTGCACAAATGGAATGATGCATTACTCTACTCTGCTCTATGGATCCAAAAAACCAATACTATTACCATTATTATTTCTGTTTGTTTCTTTTCTTTTCTTTTTTGGTCTGGATTTTTTTTTTTCTCTCTCTCTCTGACCACTCCGACGCTCTGAGCTAGCTAGGTAGGGTTCTGTATTCCTTCTGAAATTCCTGCATATTATAACAGTAACGTAATTAATTGATTGTCTGCATTTTTTCTTTCAACCCAGAGTAAGAAAGCAAACAGTGAAAACCATAATCATATAGCTAGCTTGGCGTAGATCAGAACCCCTGGGTTTGGGCTGGTAAAAGTAAAAGATGGAGATGCAGATGCAGATGAAGATAAAGACAAAAAGAAGAGTCAGAAAGATTGAAAATTTAAGGGGGAGACGGCTTCGAGGACGCCGGTATATTTGGCGTGTGCAGGTAAACGTAAATGTTCCTCGGCAACTGTGTTTGTACCTGTACTTGTACAGTTCTACGTATCTCTGATATCTCTCCGTATCTGTATCTGCATGGGGACACGAGGAGCATATATGCAGTAATTAATTTAAACCAAAAATTTTTACCAAAAAAGACTGAATGGATGGGAATGGGATCATGAAATCCCTCTTTGATATCCCAAATGAATGAATGAACCGGGTCTTCCTTCTTGTCAATCTTTTCTTCTGGCTCTCCTTACTGCTTAGTCTCCGACGGAATAATATAAATCAGATCATTAACTATGGGCCGTTGGTTAATTAATAAGAAAATTAATGTGTAATAGATCGATGCGGGCAGTGAGGGAGCCAGACAGTGAGACAGTAAGTGTGTTAATTAACTAGATGGCTGAGAATTAATGTATTTTATGGCTGCTGCGGGTTTAGGGTTTTAAACGAGTGATTGATTGTTGAAGGTAGCTGCTAGCTGCACGATAAGTCTCGTCAGTCGCCGAGCTAGCTAGATAATGATGACGTAGACTTGGAAACAAGACTGATCGACTAGCTAGCTAATAGCTTTGGGTGATACGATATGATTTGATATGATGGGTAGTAAGTTGTGCGTATTCATTCTGTGTTCCCCAAACCCAACGCACCCTTTTCTTTGAGCTCGATCCTTTACAGTGGCTATGGCATTGGGTTCATATTCTATGGGACTAGCCAGAGATTCTAGTTTATCTAATATTCCATGGCATCATTAATTTCTTGCTTCACGGAACATTGAATAAACTGCTATGTATTCATTGTCAACGCACTAACGCACCATCACTAAGCTTTTCTGCGATGTAGGACAAGAGGTAGCAGCAACCATCGGATTCCATCCCTTCCAACTCGGCGAGAACCTTCTCTATCGATCAGGAGTAGGTACCGAGATTAGTCCTGCTGATGAATCTTTCCACTAGTTGTCTGACCATTCATTAACGGCAATTGCAGAATACCAAATTAAGGTAATTCAATCTTTGCTTGACATATTGTATAGCAATATTTACGGTTAGCAATGAAAAAATATATCCGTGGTTGGTATGATCATTTTTCCAGTCTCCTGATATAGGAGAGTATGTAGCTTCTACATTGTTCTTTTGGGTTTAGAAAGATAGTTAGGTTCAGGCCGGTTGGTTTGACATTATATGATGAGTAGATCCGTTAGTGACTTGTTTACATTGGTCATACTACTTGTAACTCTTTCTTCTGTATAAATGAATTTAGCATATGAGTTTTGTTTTATCATTTTGTTTAACGTGGTTATTGATCGATGTGAATGTTGGGGGTATTCTAATAAAATGGTTGAAAATGCAATCAACGTACACCAATAAACAACAGTATATATAGAAATCGGAATAGTTGGGGGAAGCTTTATGATTCTCTTTTTGACATATTAAGGAGCGAAGTCTTTCATCATTAACTCAATCTTGCCGTGAGGACCAAAAGAGTGGAGAATGATTAAAGAAAATGTGCATGGCTCCTTGGCTCCCACTTCCCGCAATCTTGACTTCTCATTCTAAAGTTATCAATTAGTAGGTAGAAAGCTTGAATGATAGTGTTGCTTTATCGAACTTGTGAGCTTTTCAGGTTATTCTACACCTAGCTTTGGGCATTTCGTGTTCACAACATCGCATAATAAATCTAAAGTTTATTCATCGTAGGTAGAATGTTTTACTCAAAAGCTTGAAATATACAACTAAAGTTTGCACAAGAATCATACTTTTGTTTGTAGTCATTTCAAGAAAATGGCAAGAACTTTCTACCCCTTGTCATATACGGCATTGCATCACGCATATCATCAGACTATATATTACCAAGATCGACTTTTTTTTCTTTTGACATGCATACAATAGAAAATTAATTGAATGCAAAACTATATTTATATATTGGATGTGAAGCTATTAGTAGATTCAATGAATGAATCGTTATTTATTTTAGAGTATTACATGATTCAGTAGCGTGTGAGGTTAATATTACATATATGTCGTTGATCAAATATGATGGGAATACACTAATCATGTCCATCAAGTCGTTAATCATCTTGTGAGGGTATCTAGCACTTAATTAATTATTATAACCATATACTGTATATCATTCCTCCAGAGGATATGTGATGATCATTTTAGAACATAGGATTCGTATGGATTGACTTGTTTAATCTTGAAGAATGAACTTAATTATATTAATTAGGTTGACTATTATAATCCATATTATCACGTCAAGTGTGAAATCGGACATCGATCCATGGAGAGAGCAGTTCCGTTTAGAAAAACACCAGTAGTGATCAGGTCAATGAATTAGGTTTTAGGTTTGACAATTTCTTACCAAAAGAAGCAGAAGACTACTTTTTGATCTAAACTCAAGGCATTATTTAGTTCCTCAAAAATCAGTCATATATAAAAATGTAGTGCTATTTTCTTCTCCATTTCCGTTCTCTCCTTTTAGAAAGAAATTAGGGACTGAATCCCCGCAGCAAGAACATGCATGATCTTAAATTCGCTGTGCAAAGTTTGACAATGTCTCGCTTGCAAATCCATGTCTGTATTTTTGTCCACAAGAAAAAGATGGCCACCAACCTATTATATGAAATATATATATATATATATCTGGATTGCAGTCTTCTCTATTCCTACGTACTAGCTAGCTAAGTAGCGAGGCTAGAAACCAACAATTTATATATCTCTACCAAACCTCCAACGAAAAAGACATTAGGTTAATCAAGGCAATGCAACTTGTTTTTATATTATATATATGTAGAAAGTTCTAGCTAGCTATATCATTAATTCCTTAATCATGTGTTTTATATCAAAATTGTCTTCCCTCCATGGGTTAGTTATTTAATTAAAAATTTGTCCAAGTATATAATATTTGACCTAGACTTTGTCATTTTGCTTCGTTTATTGTAATTTTTCTACTGCCTAGTCTTTCAGGGCATCGAATATTTCATGGAGATAGTCTGATTGAATACGAAGTGCTGCTCTCATGAAAATCACTTGATTGCACAAATACAACATACAAGAGACAAATCACACATCCAGTAATATTAAGCTGCAATGATTATATATAATATGTTGCTTAAGTCGTCGTCTATCACACAGTATTTTGGGAGAGGGCAAGATAAAAGATATATATAAAACACAGAATCATTTTTCTTTTCTTTAGTCTGGACTGATCTGCTGGGAACGAAGGAGGAGGAATGATTGAAGAGCTAAGCGAATAAGCGATGGAGGGGTACGTTCGATTCCCCCACCATATTGACTTTTCAAGCTCCAGGCATCGAATTAGGTGGAAAAACTTTGAACTTTTCAATCTTGTTTCAATCAGTTAAATTCCAGTTCATCGTCTCCCCAAATTCTTTCGTATCTAGCCTTTTGGCGATACCTGCTACCTCATCTGTCTCTTCATGCATGTACTCTGATTCTCGTGATTAGAATAAGATCGATCGATACTTGAAACAAACAATAATTTATAATGTGCGACAGATCGATCATAAGAAACACTAAGGATCGACCTTCCAGATGGTTTGGTGTCTATATTTAATGCTAAATATACCGATCTCATGGAAACGTTTGATCATACCGTGTGACTTCACTAAAGTGAACAAATTAAGACAACCATACTCAATGGAACAAAGCTTATACACATCCATCACTTTAGTGTCTTGAATTAGTTACAAGCCTACGTTACAAGATTCCAAAAAAAAAAAAAAAGTGATTGTGGTGTATAGGTCTATACCCGACAATTCGCTGAAGTGAGGTCCATGTGATGACTCTCAATCAAATGACTCAATGTAATTTGCTACCCACTCTTATCGTGTGGGCCAGGGGACCTCTAACCCGAGGATTTAGGGGTGTACTTAGCGTGACTTCAACGAAGTGAACACACTAAGACAATCTAGTGCGGGAGCGTATTGAGAATATATAGATCACACATGAAAAAAAAAAAGGATTTGTTTATGAATTATTTAAATTACTATATAACAACCACACTCCATCGGGCAAAGATTCACTCACCCGCTAATGCCGCGCTCAATTACAAATCTTCGTTAAAAGACTCGGCAATAAAAAACAATGATATAATTCTTTATAAATATTTATTTCATACAATTTATTCTCGATGTGGGATTCTAATAAACAATTACCAATATTCCACAAACAGTAGAGTTTCATTCAAAAATGTTTTAGTTCAAAATCCGACTTTCTTTCAAATAGTAGAATTAGGATCAAGATCCCAGGCATTTACTAAACCTCAATTTCTCGATCCATAAGATCCTAGCATCGTTATATATTCATATGTGGGTAATATATGTGGTTGTTTATTTATCTTCGAAGCTTTACCATGCACGAAATTGAGTATATATGGACTTTAATTCCCTAGAATTGACATGGTTGCTGGCTTGCCGCAGCAAGCTATTCCATATGTTATGCTTACAACAACACTTCAAGCAGAGACGGAAAATGAATTTCGGAAATGAATCCGTGACCTTCTTCTTTGTACATCTTCGTTGTGGATAATGTTGCCAGTCATAATTGTACTCCTTGAGTACATACTACGTATACACTATACAAGAATGAATGAAATCATAGTCTTATATACCCGCAGTCATTTTCCAAGTTGGAACCGACCAACAAGCTCTTTGTCTGCGAGTCTGTGACCCTTGCGGCTTAGGCTTGACCAGCTTAAATAAGCAGGTCAAAATAAGCAGCTAAATACATAACGTATACAACTTAATTATATACCACACGACCAGCCTTAGCATATATATACCCACTTTTTTCTTGGATTTGTTTGGCTGGACATGACTTTTTTGATCCATCTTATAAGCAATTATCACATGGTCAAATGACTCAGATCTAGGGAATATGTGATGATTAAAGAAGTTCGCTAGCCCAAAACCCCAAGTCTTCTAAATTGGAATTAGGTAATTGAAAACTTGAATTGAATAATACAAAGTTTGAAATTAGCGTGTATAAAAAAAAGTTCGAAATTAGCTAGCTAAATGAGTGGTAGAAAATGACCGGCTCGCTCGTGCTAGTAAACCCAATTACACCCTAAGACCAGAACAAGCTCGATTACCCGCTCACTCCAGAAAAAATCGAATTACACCTCAGATATAAAAAAAAACCCAATTACACCGACAGACCAGAAAAAGCCCAATTACACTCTCAGACAAGAAAGGCCCAAATACAACCTCAGACCCGAAAAGCCCAGTTACGCCCTCCGACCAAATAAGCCTAATTACACCCGCAGACCAGAAGCCCAATTACACCCACAGACCATAAAAGCCCAATTACTACCTCAGACAAGAAAAAGCACAATTACGACCTCGGATAAAAAAGGCCTAATCCCAAAAAAACCCTAATAACATCCTCAGATAAAAAAGCTCAATTACATCCTTACTGACAAAAAAGCGCAATTACAGCCTTACAGACCAGAAAAACCCAATTACTCCCTCGCATAAAAAAGTGCAATGATATCAAAAGATAAAAAAGGCCCACTAACACCCTCAGATCAGAAAAGGCCCAATTACGATCTCATATCAGAAAAAGACCAAATACATCCTTAGTGACCAAAAAGCCAAAAAGGCCCAAATCATCCTTAGACCAAAAACGCCCAAATACCCCTTCCAACCAAAAAAGACAAATCACACCAGCAGACCAGAAGCCCAATTACACCCAGAGACCATAAAGCCCAATTACTCCCTAAGACAGGAAAAAGCACAATTACCACCTTGGATAAAAAAGGCCTAATCCAAAAATAGCCCAATGGCACCCTCACGTAAAAAAGCTCAATTACTCCCTCAGACAAGAAAAAACCCAATTACGACCTCGGGTAAAAAAGCGCAATGATATCAAAAGATCAAAAAGGCCCACTAACACCCTCAGATCAGAAAAGGCCTAATTACGATCTCATATCACAAAAAGCCCAATCATACCCTCGGACAAAAAGATCAATTACATCCTTAGTGACCAAAAAGCCCAAAAGGCCCAAATACACCATCAGACCAGAAAAGCCCAAATAACCCCTCCGACCAAAAAGACTAATTACACCAGCAGACCAGAAACCCAATTACACCCAGAGACCATAAAAGCCCAATTACTCCCTAAGACAAGAAAAGCACAATTACCAACTTGGATAAAAAAGGCCTAATCCAAAAAAAGCCCAATGACACCCTCAGGTAAAAAAGCCCAATTATATCCTTACAGTCCACAAAGGCCCAATTACTCCCTCAGACAAGAATAACCCCAGTTATGACCTCGGATATAAAAAGCCTAATTACATCGACAAGAAAAAGCCCAATTACGACCTCAGATAAAAAAACTACCAATGATGCCAACGGACCCAAAAAGCCTAATGACACCATCAGATCAACGTAAGCCCAATTACAACTTCAGATCATAACAAGCCCAATTACGATCTCAAAAAAGAAAAAGAACAATGTCACCCACAGACGAAAAAACCCAATTATATCCTTAGTGACCAAAAAAGCTCAATTTCACCGTCCGACCAAAAACGCCCAATTACGGACCAGAAAAAGCCTAATTACAACCACAATCCAGAAAAAGCCCAATTAGTACCTCCCCCAAATCAGAAATAGCCCAATTACTACCTCCCCCAGATAAGAAAAGGCCCAATTACTAGCTCGTTAAAAAAAACCCTAATGACATCCGCAGACAAAAAGGCCCAATTACGCTCCCAGAGCACAAAAGCCCAATTAAACCAGCAGACCAAAAAAGCCTATTACGTACTCAGACAAGAAAAAGCCCAATGACACCCTCAGACCAAAAACAGGCTCGATTATACCCTCAGACCAAAACCAGGCTCGATTATACTCAATTTCTCCCTCAGACCAAAAAGGCCCAATTATCCCTTCACCCAAAAAGACCCAATTACACCCTCAGACCAGATAAAGCTCAATTACATCCGGCAAAAAAATTCCCAAGATCAGAACTGTTCTTTTGTTTGTTCGAAGTAATTTTCATTTGCTCCAAAGTTCAAGCTGACACTAGTTTCCAGCTGAACAAACATAGGGTTCTAATTTTATCTCAGTGGAGAATAATAGCAAAGCTCAAACATGCAATTACCCTTCCAGAGTATCAATACAAAATCCGGCAAATGAGGAATTTAATTTATTCAATATGTTGAAACTGGTTGCACAACTGAGAAAAGAAAAGGACAGTTTATAACAATTGTCTCAGTACAGTCCCATGAAATTATCATCATCAGCGGTGAAAAGCATCAAATTATCCACAGCTCACGAAATTCAGCTTCCTGTTCAAAATTAACATAGGAGTTAACAGGAACGATCACTAAAACAGTGGAAATTCAACCAAAAGGGCATGACACTGAATGTAAAACTTGATATTAGGTCATTATCTGCAGATACTTCAACTAGTCTTGTAAACATGTCTTACTCAAAACAACAATACGGAAATTCAGCTTCCTGTTCAAAATTAACATAGGAGTTAACAGGAACGATCACTAAAACAGTGTAAGTTCAACCAAAAAAGCATGACACTAAATGTAAAACTTGATATTAGGTCATTATCTGCAGATACTTCAACTAGTCTTGTAAACATGTCTTACTCAAAACAACAATACGTCTATAAAACTTGATATCAGGTCATCAGTCTATTCTATTTCCCTTTATTTCCACATAAAATTTTGCCCAGAGCTATTACTTAAATGAACGAGTCACTAAATTTAAGAGTATGCATGCGCTAAGAATGATGATACCAACTCATCAGTAATTATTCCATGAGAATGGAGCAAAGGAAGCCCAACAAATAGCACATTGTCCTTTTTCATCATAATTAGGATTGAACCTAGAATGTTTACCCTGAACCTCATGTGTATGGCTCATGGGTAAGATTTATACAGTTCTGAATCCATCACTTTGCTTTAACGAAATATAAACTAGTATACCACGAAAGTACCAGGAGACAAGTTTTACCTACAATATTCAATAGTTAAAACTCCCACACCAATAAAATGACTTACCTGTTTCATATACAGCGATGACAGGTAACAAAACACGCATTTAATTGAAAGCATCACGAAATTAAAAAGACAAGATTGAAGACAATTTAAAATCCCAATATTTGTAGAAGTGTTTGGCCATGTTCAGCATGACAAGATTATGAAATCTGTACTTTCACTGTTGGGTCCGTCAATCTTAATCCAAAGTTTCACTGTCGAAACAGATGGGCAAGAGAGAGCCAAAATGAACCCGGATTGTCTGTGCCTTAAATCTTCCTTCATCATTTTGAGAACAAATCAGAAAATTCAGGTTCAACAGACAAATTTCTCAACCTAACGACTAACGTATGATGCAGGATACTTGAGTGGACTGCCAGATTAATATGACCGAATTTCCTATCAGCACAGGTCATTCTCTGTACACAAATCAAATTCTATTTTACAATCAGAAAACTCCTATTGCACTCCCTAATAAGCTTATACACTGACATGACCTGAACAAATGAGGGACTTCTATTTCTCGCACGGCATCAAACAATCCTAACTCAACCTCTCATATCAAGTATTTGCATACAAGATTTCACAAACGAAAGCAATAAAAGATTTTACCAAAGACCAGAAGAAACACAAAAGATATCTCTATATCTCTAACGAACTGAAAATAATAACAATACCTAAATAACAAGAGGACTTATCTAGTTAGGGACACCCCCACACTATAAGTAAAACTTGCCAGTTTCTCCCCAGGCTCAAACACAAATCCCACATTCCAATCAGTTCAAAACCTTTTATCTTCTCAGAGCTAGTAATCAACATATACTGTTTACAAATGCAAATAAGAGCTCCTAATTCAAATCCACAGCTTTCCCCTTACTCAATTCTCCCACATTGATCGCAAATCCGCTAACACCAAATCAAATTGCACATTCACTAAATCAAACTGAGCTAAATCACAGTACCTAACAATTCACAACAAAACCCAGACCGAAATTTCAAACAATGTAGAGAATATATATATATATATATATATCCAATTACCTCTAAGCGCCGGCGGTCTTGGGAATGAGAGGGATGGCGAGTCCCTGCTGAATCTGGGCCTGGTTCTGGGCCTCCTTCTCTCGGATCTTCTGCATCAGGAGCATCCGCTCCATGACGAGCTCGTACTCGCACTTCTCGTACACGTGGCGCTCGTTGCCGCACTTCCACGGCAGGTACATCTCGGCCTGGCGGCACTTGTTCAGAGGGATCAGCAAGTGCGCGCACTGGTCCCGATACGCTATCGGCACCCGATTCTCCACCATCTCCTCCTGCGTCGCTATCATCTTCTTCGTTGTTCCCTCCGCTGCCATTTTTAGGGTTCCGCCCTCCACGCTACGACGTCGTTTTTGACCTTTTTGATCAGAGCAAGAGTTTCAGGTGGCGATTGAGGATGTCTTCCTTCTCCTAATCGAGCTGGTGTTCTTATTTTTCTTTTCTTTTCACAACGGGCCGGGCCCAAATAATACAAGTTTTTTTTTTTTTTTTTTACTTTGAGCGGGGCCCAAATATTACAAGCTTTAGTGGCGTATCGAACTAGGATGAAGCCCATTCCAGAATCCTAATTATGGTTTAGAGGGAGGTAGAAAGAAAGAAGAGTGTGCAGAATTGAATAATCCGATCGCTAAAGAGTACCGCTCAACTTTTTTAGAGTTACCCCAATCTTTGATCATTGTTTAGTCCTTTTAACCAAGTTTAACTTCCATTATATAGAGGCCATCAAACTGCTGATACACATTTAAAGGGAACTAATATGGCCCCCAAAATTCTACTGCGTGAACTGGATGAAGAAGCACGCAAACTGCCTTCGAAGAAGTTTGTTAAATTTGAGTCGTGTTTGTACTATTTAGCCGCTGAAGTGTGAATTCTAATGCTGTGTATGGTTTTAAATTGTGCTAGGTTGGTGAACAAAGTCGCAGTTATAACTGGGGGTGCAAGAGGGATTGGAGCTGCTGCGGCCAAGCTATTTGCCCAAAACGGCGCCCATGTTGTAATTGCCGACATACTCGACGATTTGGGAGCTGCGCTGGCTGACTCTATTGGGGGACGGTACGTACACTGTGATGTGTCCAAGGAAGCTGATGTTGAATCAGCTATTGAGCTTGCACTCAGATGGACAGGCAAGCTTGACATCATGTTCAACAATGCTGGTATTTCTGGTCCGTCGGGGAGTATAACCAGCCTTGACATGGGAAAGGTGCAGCAACTGCTCTCAGTAAACACTTTTGGCTGTTTACATGGGATTAAGTATGCAGCAGCAGCTATGATCAAAACCAGAACAGGCGGAAGCATCATCTGCACATCAAGCACGGCAGCTATCATGGGAGGCCTTGGAGGACATGCCTACACATTGTCAAAGGAGTCCATCAATGGACTGGTGAGAAGCGCTGCATGTGAGTTGGGAGTCCATGGCATTCGTGTGAACAGTATCTCACCACACGGGGTTCCTTCAGAGATGCTGGTCGCTGCCTACAGAGAGATTCTTGGGAAAGAGGATATGCAGGCCGAAGATGTAAGCAAGATTGTGGGAGAACGGGCGAGCTTGTTGCGTGGCAGATGTGGAACCGTGGAAGATGTCGCAGAAGCTGCATTATTCCTTGCCAGTGAAGACTCAGGGTTCATAACAGCCCATAATCTTGTCCTTGATGGGGGTTATACTTCTGCTGTCAGTACCATGAGCTTCATTTATCAATTTACCAATAGACAATAGTCGCACATACCACGTAGTGAATGCCAATCTTATATAACATATACAAGCATGAAACTGCTTCCATTGAGTTTAAGCATAATGAGAATTCTTTTGATAGTAGTTGCAAAGTACCACCAAACGTTGGAGAAGCAAAAAGAGAATACTAGAAAACCCTTAAGGGAGACATCAGCAAGAGAGTTCAGAAATAGCAATGCCAAAAATGCTGGAAGCTATGATCCAACTAAATTCGGCATTTTTTTTTTTATAAAACTCGAATTGGAGCTATTGGAGCAACTAGAAGGATAAATATGATTATCTCATCTACAGAATCTTCTACAAAATCATTGTTCCAACAACAAGAAGCAAATGAGCAAATACGGAACATGGTTTAATTGCAGAACCAGAGCTATGTAAATGACTAAAAACAGCTAGTTTGTGAAGGGAGAGTAAACTTCCAACAAGCTCCCGAGCAACGGTTGATATCAAAATTAACTTCAAAACTAAATCTTGATGTTGAAGTAATCATGGTCGAAGTGATGTAGACGTATGTAACCATCTTCACCTCCACTTGAGAAACTGAAAATAAAATAAAATACAAAGAAAAAATTACAAAAACCAAAACACCAAGACGCACATATCTGTGTAAGACCGACTTCTACACACACACACACATACAGATAACAACCCACATTATGACTGGATAAAACACAGATCCTCTATATATAAACATATGCCAGAGGCCTAGTGAGCAGGTGATTGAACCATACCTTTTACCATCAGGGTTGAAAGCCAAAGCATTAATAGGTCCAAAATGCCCTTTAACACCTCCAATCTCTTCTTGAAGAATCTAAGGCATATGACAATGGAAAAACATCATGTACTGAAGTGGACAAAACCAAAATTATATTAAAGAAAGAATAGAATTTACCTTGTCATAGAATTTGGCTTCAAATTTCCCAGCACGATGATCAGTTGTGGTGACATTGATTGCATCCTGACCACCACCAAGTACAACCTGGGAAGCACAAATCGAGTTTCATGTTTAAGTCTTTTAAACTGTACCGGAAAAACAATAACTAAACAAGAGACACAAAGGGGCTAAGTAGCTGAATGACCAGTAGTCCATTCCTCCAACTTAATACTAGACACTAAAAGCACAAGCTATTCTGTATGTGACTGGTAGAAAGCATCTTCCCATTTATGTATAGATTCTGTTATTATTTCAAAGGCCTTTTCGGGGTATGTAAAAAATAAATGAACAACACTATAACGTTAACGAAATTCGGCTTACATGATTGAGAAGAGGCGACATTGCAACCGCATTGACTGGACTCTCAGTCCGGTATGTCTTGATAAGAGTCAATGTTCTAGTATCCCAAAGCTAAACATTTGCAGCAGCAAAACACAAATTCAGTAAACATTTAGAAACTAGCAGCCACACAAACTACATAGATATAGACTATGAGATACATCACCTTCGCAGATTTATCAAGGGAACCGGTTAGAAAGTGTGAACCATCCGGAGATTTTACTAGTGAAGTTATCGTTTTCGTGTGACCCTCTTCCTTCTGGTTCTCTTGAAGTAGTTTTCCAGTCTGAAAATCCGAAACAACAGTAAGTAAAACTTAACCCAAGAATAAACGTTTTCAATGCCAGCATTCAATAGAAAAGCTAGTAATCACCTCAGAATCCCAGATACGAATGACAGCATCTTCTCCGGCGCTTATGATTGTGCTGTTCAACGGCCCCCAAACAGCTCTGTTTATCTTCATTCTCCCCTGAGGAACCTTGAGTGTCAGAATCGATTCGGCAGTCTCTGGAAATCGAAACCCAAACGATTATTCATATTCAAATTAAACACAAATTCGAAGCAAGAAAAGTTCAATAGAGCTGAAATGCTTACGATCGGCAGGGTCTCCGGCGATGCGTTTGACGTGAATCGCGGATGTGAGCTCCATGAAGGGGTCGGTGGTGATGACGGCGAGCTTATCGCCGACGGAGAACTCCACCGACCTCGTCGGAGAGTCGAAGTTGAAGGTGAAGACCTGCTGGCCGGACTGAACATCCCAAAGCTTGGCGCTCTGATCTGCGCTACCAGTGATGAGGCGGGAGGAGTCTCTGGAGACGTCGCAGCACCAAACGGCGCCGTTGTGGCCGCGGTAAGTGCCGAGGCGCTCGCCGTTGTCGGCGAACCAGACGTTGGGGGAGTGATCCTTGGCGCAGGAGAAGAGGAGGTCGCCGTCGCGGTTGTACTTGAGGAAGGTCAAGGGCCTCTCGTGCCCTTTCATCAGAATCGGCCTCATCTTGGGATTCGAGCAACGACGAATCGGACAATCAACGCGACGGAGGCAGAAAGAGAGAGAGAGAGAGAGAGAGAGAGAGAGAGTCTGGGAAGAAAGCGGTGGAAGAAGCTTTTGGGGTTAGCTGGCTAAGGCTATCTGGTTCTGTGAAACTAGGGTTTGGGGGAGCTTTCTGGAAATTAGAGTCCAAGGCCCATTATAGCCAATTGGGCCTTCAGTACAGGGAGCTTTTATTTGCACCCAATATTCATCGCCCACATTTTATTTTTTTTGACAATGAGCCCACATCGTTTCCCAACTTACAAGGGTAAAGTTGAAGGTTTCCTCTTATGGTTATCCACTTTAGATCGTACGGAGTGCGACTTACACGTTTTCTAGTTATTTGCTACTTTTAATGTATCGACACTTTAAACCGGTATTGAACATGCTCTATGTATATATAAAGTCGCTTTATATAATGATAACAACTTTATACCGATAAAGAACTAAATTAAGGTTTGTTTGTTTGTTTTGTTTTTGTTTTTTTTTTTTTTTAAAGAACTAGGTTAAGGTATTAATAATTGAAGCATTTGTGGTCTTTGATATGGAAAAGTCTTTTGACCTTTGATTTCTAAGCTAATACACTATGATGTCTTAAGTTATGGTTTGTTGCACACGTACCAAACCAGGACCATCCATAGTGACTGGTGTGGTTCTGCCAACAAAAGAATGAGTAATTTCCTCCTCCTCATAGGATAGCTTATTCACTTTTTACTCAGTGATGTTGATCATTTTGACCAGGGAATCTTACAATTGCATAGCAGAAGTGCTCATTGCTAAGCAAAACAATACATAATAATCTTACAATTTAACACGCTAGTTGCAAACAGTCTTTCCGGTTGCCGCCATCTCGGAAAGGTATTAGAAATCAAACTTCTATTTCTTGCTCCTGATGACATCTTAAGCAACCTTCTTCTCCTTATACCTTCTGGAAAAGACCATGTACACCAACAAATTTAGGAGGCTGAGTCCAGCCAAAAGCCAGTAGAAATAATCAAGATGGCCCTCATTCAAGTTGTCTGGAATCCATCCCGGACTCCCACCTTGTGTTGTGATAGAAGTCACAATTGTCAGAATAAGAGAGCTGAGGTAACTCCCCAATGAATTTGTCAAAAGAGACAATGCACTGCACAAACTCCTCATAGCGTCCGGCGCTTGCTCATAGAAGAACTCATGCTGCCCAATGAAGGTGAAAACCTCAGCAGCACCCAACAAAAAATATTGTGGAATTTGCCAAAGTATACTAAGCGGTACAGCAACCTCTTCGTCAACCAATCCAAGCTCCCTGACAAGCTGCAATCGCTTAATCTCTACCACTGCAGCAGCTGACATACATAGGATCGACACAAAGAGCCCGATTCCCATACGTTCCAACTGCGAGAAACCCCTCTCCTTGCCTGTATACTTCTTGACTATTGGAATGATTAATGCATCGTAGATAGGGACCCAGATAATAACACTTACAAAATTAAAAAATGAAAGAGATGCTGCAGGAATGGTGACAGAGCCAACAACTCTATCCATCAGCTTGCCTTGTACCACAAACAATGTAGACATTTGGGCATAAACGGCAGAAAACACAATTCCTGTTGCCCAGATTGGAAACATGCGGATCAAAATCTTCAGTTCCTCTACTTGTGTAATGGTACAGAGCCTCCATGGATTTGAAAAGTCCCCACGTTCAATCTCAGCATCAGATACCAAAGCAGCTTTATCAAGGCACCTGCAGTAAAAACATTAGTACATTATAAGCAATGTATAGTGAAATACTTAGTGCAATGATGCAACCAAATCCTGGACAATGAAGAAGAAACTACCTCAGTTCATTGCTGTGCTCCAGTTTACGACTCCCTTTAATGGCAGAGCTTATGTCTTGTGTTTCATAAAGGAGACTGCTGTCCTCAGGCACCTTCAGATTTCTTTTATGGAATGATGCAACTAAAACCTGGCATATTCTTGTAAGAGGACTTCCGCCTGGTTTCTGAAATCGATACAGAGAAGTACCTAAAAATAAACTTGCAATGCAAACTCCCATAACCGCCGTAGGAATTCCAAATCCAATTCCCCACCCAACATTGTCCTGAATCCACACCAGTAAGCTGCTTGCTATAATAGCACCAATGTTTTGAGAAAAGTAAAACCAGTTGAAATAGGATCCCTTCTTCACCCTTTCCTGGGGATCGGAATCATCAAACTGATCCGCCCCAAAAGGCCATATACAAGGTTTGATGCCTCCAGTCCCTAATGCAATCAGGTATAGTCCAGTGATGAATATAGCATATTGTGCAGTAGTAGCTTCGGGGCATACAGAATCGACACATGCTGCAGGCTCTAGTGCAGGAACTGATGCTGAAAGAGTCAGTGTACCCATTCCCTGCAGGAAATGGCAACCATATGAGGGAGATATATAAAAGTGCATGGAATGTGATCAATTATTAGAAAGAAAAATATCTCTCACACTATTGATAACTTCTGCTTATACTTACAATCAAATAGACTATGGTGAAACCGGCAATTGTCCAATATCTTCCCCAGTAAGTATCAGCTATGACGGCCCCAATGAGAGGTGTAAGATAGCAAGTTCCTTTCCAATTGGTAATAGCTGTTGCAGCATCGACAGTTCCTTCATGTAGTGTGTCAAGAAGATAATTGACAAGATTGGTAGAAATCCCATAGAAGGCCAATCGTTCACAAAAAAAGGTACCTGCATGTTATATTTCAATTTATAAACTGTCATGAATAGAACACATTGCTTGGATAAATAATAGCCAATGCTGAAAACAGTATATCACCAAGAACGAAGGAGCATGCTTTCCACTGGCCAGTCTTCTTTTTAAGCGCAGGTTTCCCCTTTCTGTCAACTGAACTGTCTCCAGTGTAGAGTCCACTGCCTTCATTCTGAAGAAACATAAAACCTCATATATAGAACAGGCAAAACATGATTGTAATGTGATGGAGAAAAGTGATGCAGAACTTGTTACGCCTTTAGAGCAATCCATACACAGATGAACAGCATCAAAAATCAAACTTTCATATTGTTTCAAGCATTGAAAGTGACACAATGAATGGCCGATGTCAAGCAAATAAAGCAACTAAGAAGAAGAATAAATTCTTAACAAGAATGAGTTATCAAATGCACCTTACCTTGGTTTAATAGTAGAACTTGATGTAGCATGTTAGGTCTCAAGAATACCCAAGGAGAAAAATATCAGGTCTAACACCTAAGTAAGTTACTGGATTTAACTAAGGTTTTTAGATGTAAAACAAAATTTGTGAGATACTTTTGAGTTTGACCCCAAGAATATTTTTAGCAAGCAGCAAAATCTTATATTCAGGCTTCTTTCAATGGAGAGAGGCAAAAAAAAATAAAAAAATAAAGGTTCCCTAAAAAAATCCATTTAAATGATAAAGAAAAGAAAAGAAGACGTAAAGTGAGAAAGTTGAGTCTCGAGTCTCTAGTCTCAACTACCAGTCCAGCACGAAGTTTAACCAAACCAGCATGAAGTCAGAAGTGGCATGTTTTGAATCAGCTCTAAGCCTGAGACGTTTTTCTTTCTATATATTCAATTTAAGGGTAGAATTTAGCACACAGCACCAGATCTTCCTCCTCATTCACTACCAACCCTAAATCAAAGTCAAATATTTTGCTTCTTATATTAATTCTACAGTTCTATGATACACCAGCAGTTGAAAACAGGCTAGAGAGTAAAACAGACGCAGAAAAAGACTATCTTCCAATCCAAGAATAACAAAACTTATGCACTTTTCTAACATATAAAAAGATTATGCAATGCTAAGATTAAGAAGAAGATGGAACCTGCAAAAGCTTATATTCTAAAAGAGCTCTTTCATCCTCATGAGAACTCATCTCTGTTTCTTTTCTATTTGGTGGTTTCCTTTTCCTGGTTTCAGAGTGTGATCGACTCCAAAGAAGATTAGATAGATGAGAATCTTTTAAGTTTTTGGAGTGATTAAGAATCGAATTTGTTGTGACTTGTGGCTAATAATTGATGGTTGACAAGAATGGCTCAAATTATTGGCCCAATTCCAAAGATTTGGGTAGGATTCGTGAACTGTTTCAGGATAACACGCAAGAACAAATGGTTGGTCTGCAGCACCAGTTGCATTTGCACCAGCATTCCATTGCAAAAGCTCAAGCTAATAAAATACTTGAGCTATTAGAATAGTATTGTAAGTTTTGACTAATGGGGCAAGCTTAGGATTCGACTTAATCACTAACCAAATCACAAAGTGCAGTGAGTGGAAGTAGAAACCTGGAGGAGAGCTTTGGGAATCAAAAATTCAAGGGAGGAATAGAAAACCCAGAAAGCAAAACAAAGCAGTGCAACTGAGGTTGAACACAAAAAACAGATTAGATTTTTGGGCACTGGGACCCACACCTGCATCATACTAGAGTCAGTGCAAAGGTCATTGCCACTTATTGACCCCTCAATGCGTCCAAGAGCCTCCATACTAAGAAATGGTTTCTGTTATTCACATAGCATAAACAAAGTCACAGATGAAAGCTTCAACAATTAGAAACTAATGGCCTTTTCAAACCAATATACAACACAAATTTCTTTAAAATCTCAAGGTACCTTAAGAAAAATGCAGGCTTGTTGTGGTTATTTACAAAGCATCAATAACTGAATGATGACATTTTACAAATGGCTTTGGCTAAAAGCCATACAGATACTTCTTCGGTTTTTTCCGATGGAGTATGGTTTGAAGAAATGCTTCCCCGATGACACGTTAAGAAGCCTTCTTCTGTTTATATTTCCTGGCGCAGACCATGTACACCACCATGTTTATAAAGCTGAGTCCTGCTAAAAGCCAGAAGAAATAATCCAGATGACCTGAATTCAAGTTGTCAGGGATCCATCCAGAACTCCCACCTTGTGTTGTCAAGTAAGTTACTACTGTCAGAATGAAAGAGCTCAGATAATTGCCCAGTGCAGTGGTCAGAAGTGATAAGGCGCTGCATAAACTGCGCATGGCATCTGGAGATTGGTCGTAGAAGAACTCGAGTTGCCCAATGAATGTGAATATCTCTGCAGCGCCCAACAAGAAGTATTGAGGAATTTGCCAAAAGATACTAAGTGGTACAGCTACCTCTTTGTCAACCAAATCAAGTTCTTTAGCAATCTGCAATCGGTAAATCTCTACCACAGCAGCAGCTGACATGCATAGGACAGAAAGAAAGAGACCAATGCCCATCCTTTGCAACTCTGAGAACCCCCTTTCTTTACCAGTAAATCTCCTTGCAATTGGGACAATAAATCTGTCATAAATTGGGACCCAGAAGATAACACTGATGACATCAAAAGTTGAGAGAGAGGCTGGGGGAATGGTGAAAGAACCGATAGATGTATCCATCATCGTCCCTTGTTCCACAAACATAGTTGACATTTGGGCATAGACAGCAGAAAACACAATTCCAGTAGCCCAGATAGGGAACATGCGGATTAAAATTTTGAATTCCTCCACCTGTGTAACAGTGCAAAGCCTCCATGGATTGGAGAATTCCCCAGTTTTGACCTCTGCTTCTGATATCACAGCAGCTTTATCAAGACATCTGAATCAAAATAAATTTCATTAAATGTTGCAGGGACCTTTTATATTGTGGGTGTGTTATTCAATAAGCATGTAAAGTAAATATTCACAATGTGGCATGGTAGGTATTATCAATAGTAAGGAATTGAAAAAACACTTCCATTGTTTAAAGAGAGGAAGTGCATCAAGAAAATGGGTGATGGGTGATTCTACAACTATTAACTATACTCCCAGTTTCAAATATGGCAAACTAACAATCCTATTAGAAAGTATAACATATCTTTAATTTCAAGAGAAAAGAAATTTACTTGAGCTCATCACTGTGCTCCAGTTTACGACTTCCTTCAATGGCGGAAATTTTATCTTGTGTCTCATACAGGAGACTACTGTCTTCAGGGACATTCACACTCCGCTTACGAAATGAGGCAACCAAAACCTGGCACATTCTTGTAAGAGGGCTTCCCCCTGGTCTCTGAAATCTATAGAGTGGTGTGCCTGAAAAGAAACTAAGAATAGCGACAGCCATAAACAATGCAGGAATACCAAATCCTAGGCCCCATCCAGCATTGTCTTGAATATACACTATAAAGCTACTTGATATCAGAGCTCCAATGTTGATAGAGAAGTAAAACCAGTTGAAGAAAGATCCCTTCTTTACCCTTTCCCTGGAATCAGTATCATCAAACTGATCCGCCCCAAAGGATGAAACGCATGGCTTGATTCCACCAGTTCCGAGAGCAATTAGATAAAGCCCAAAGAAGAACACTGCATACTGTGACGTACTAGCTGCAGGGCATGCTGAACCAACACATTCAGGTGGAATCAATGAAGGAAGTGTTGCCGAGAGAGTCAAAGTACACATTCCCTGTACCAAACAACAATTGAAACAGTGAGTAAACATGCACAAAGAAGAAAGAGAAAGAAGCGTCATCCCTAGTTTGGAAATTACATAAACATTTCCCAACACCTAGGGGTTACAGCTAGCTACAAAATGCATAAGCCTTGGAGTTAAATGTGTTGCCAGCAGCATGACAAGGAAACATTGCTAACTATAGTTATTCTTTCAATCTTTCCAGAACTCTTTTATGCTTGATCTAGGAAGCTGGAATTCAATGGTCTTCGTCCAAATTCAAAGATCGACAACAGAATCTCAGATTCAGTGATAATTAACCAAGGATGACAAACTTAAATTCATCAAGATGAACTATAAGGTTGACCTGGGGACTTGATGATCTAGAAAGGACATAAATAGTATATAAGTCTAAGTTCTTCTATGCACCAAAGAAAAGAAGAAAATCTCTATATACTTACAAGAAAGTAGATGGTGGAAAAAACAGCAATTGTCCAGTATCTTCCCCAGTATGCATCTGCTAAGACAGCCCCAATGAGTGGTGTAAGATAGCAAGTGCCCTGCCAAGTGGTAACATTTCTTGCAGCAGCAACATTTCCTTCGTGCAATTTGCTTGTAAGATAAGTAACCATGTTAGTGGCAATCCCATAGTAGGCCAGGCGTTCACAACATTCGGTCCCTGTAAGGTATACAAAAGATTATAAGAATTTGGATACTATTTGATACTCACGACGAACATACAGAACAAAGGATAACCTAGAATGAAAGGGCAAGCTCTCCAGTTTCCAGTATTTTGCTTTAGAACAGGATTTCCCTTAATGTCGACTGAGCCGTCTCCTGTGTACAATCCCTCGCCTTCATCCTGAAGATAACATCACATAAATAATGGAACAAACAACTGTATAAGAAAAACCAAAATCCTTTCCCAATAACTAAAACTGCATTGCAGACTAAATGGATCGCTAATAGAGTAGTTAGTATTCGAACAAAAACTGAGGAAAGAAAACACAGACAAAGACAAAGGCAAATCATTTCGGATCTTTGAAAAGTTTGGCACTCAAGAGTATGCAAATAATTTCTGGCATGTTCACTGCAATCAATCTCTTACACTAAACTATCAACTGGAAAAGAGCTCATCCATTATTTACTACATACATATAGCTGCAAAAAAAAAAAAAAAATGCTTTACACCACAGCATGATCCTATGGTTTGGGTGAACATAAATAACAGATTCTTGGAAGTTTCATGGAACAGTTATATTTTCATGGGAGTGCTATTCAACTCAACTTCCTAACTCTAATAATACGGAACCCAGACAAATTCTAATGATTTAACTGCAAGTGCATACACCTGATTCAAAACCCAGTTCCAGGTTCCTCAATCTCAATCCCCTTTTATGGATAAACTCCTACAAATTTCCATTTTATTTTTGGCATTTTTCCGATTATATCTTCAAAATTTTGTAATGGATTAAAAGTCAAACTACCCTCAAAATCCCGAAAAGGAGACAAATTATTGGATAAAGCCATATATATAAGATTACAAGGCAGCCCCAATTCATCCAAACTAAACCTCTGATTTCACATTAAGATCAATCTTTGAAAAGCAATACAACACATGAATCAAAAAAAGAA
Source organism: Rosa persica (assembly GCA_025331145.1). Lineage (NCBI taxonomy): Eukaryota > Viridiplantae > Streptophyta > Magnoliopsida > Rosales > Rosaceae > Rosa > Rosa persica. The sequence continues at coordinate 47,164,260 of WFKR01000004.1, read as the reverse complement.
GCAAACTTTACGAACCTGAAGAAGGCCATCTTCCAATAGCGATCTCCCGTTCTCATGAGAACTCATCTCTCTATCTCTCTTTCTCTCTTTCTGGGGATCAATAATGCAATATATATCAGTAGGTGTTGGCTTGGCAGAGATACAGATAGATGGATATATGGAGTTTTTCTACCTTGGAAGTTGGAATAGTTAAGATGATATAGTGGGGAGAAAAGTGTGGGTCAAGAAGGAATCTTGGTTTACGTGACGTGACGTAGAAAGCAGACACACCTTGGGACTCGAGGCTAAAATATCACCGACTTAGAAATATACCATGAATCTATGATCAAGGGTCAAATCAGAACGGTTTCCTATCAAGAAAGGTCAGGTAAGAAAAAGGATGGGATGACACGCCTTCCAAAATTCCTATATAGAGCTGTAGAAGAAGATAGGGCATTGTGTGGAAGAATTGTCGTTGGCAACTAACTTTCATATCCTTTTTTTGTACACTACGAATACGACATGTACATGTATTATATACACGTATATTCACATCGTATACAACTGTAAGTTTAAATTTCGAAATAATTTAGTTCTGTTTTAGAGAATCAGAAATTGAGAGAAATTCGCTGTGTATTCTCATTAATAATATGGGCCTCTTTATATAGAGGATTACAATGCATAGAATCTGAACATAGAAGGAAAGTAATTCTACATTGAATAGGATTCCAAATCCTTTTCTAACCCTATTACCACTAAGTCAAGTAACCTAGAGTTTGGGCCAGACACATAATCTGGATTTCCTTGAACACTCCCCCTTGTGTCGCCCAAATGTGGTTCTTCTCTCGTTGCCTTATTAAAAACCTTGTTGTGTAACAAAAACCCAGTGGGACAAAAATAACCTCGGTCGAAGGGGAAAAAGAGTACAACGCACTATTCACGTTTCGAGACCATACATGTAGACATCTCCTCCTGATGTCTGCGTCTCCCCTTGATGATTACTATCATGGGAGTTTCAGATAGTTTCCGCAAGCTAATTCTTGTCACATGTTTCTCGAACGTGGATTTAGGCAATGACTTAGTAAACAAGTCTGCCACATTGTCCTCAGAATGAACCTGGTTTACTTTGATCTTGAGGAGCTTCTGTTGTTGCTGATTATAGAAGAATTTGGGCGATATATGCTTGGTGTTGTCGCCTTTGATGTAGCCTTGCTTCATTTGTTCAATGCAAGCAGCATTATCCTCATAAATATTTGTTGGCTCATCTGTGGTAGGCTTCAAACCACAATTACTTCGAACATACGTAACTATGGATAGAAGCCATATACATTCACGAGCTGCTTCGTGAAGAGCAATAATCTCTGCATGATTCGAAGAGGTAGCGACTAAGGTCTGCTTTGTAGACCTCCAAGATATCGTGGTGTTTCCCATGGTGAATACATAGCCAGTTTGGGAACGACCTTTGTGTGGGTCAGAGAGATACCAGCATCAGCAAAACCTTCCAAAACACCTATATCGTTTTGGGATTGGGGGGGGGGGGAACGCAATTCACCATGTGTGGCATTCCGGTTATTTGATGGGTCCGAATCCATCATCTCTCTGTAGGGATAGAACAAACCCATATCGATCGTACCACTTAGGTATCGAAAGATATCTTTAACACCAGTCCAATGGCGTCGTATTGGGCGAGGAGCTATATCTAGCTAACAAGTTTACAGCGAAGGAGATGCCCGGTCTTGTGCATTGTGCTAAGTACAATAATGCGCCTATTGCACTTAGATATGGCACTTCTGCCTCTAGCACTTCTTCGTCGTCATCTTTTGGACGGAACAGATCTTTCTTTGGATCAAGACTACGGACGACCATTGGGGTGCTTGAAGGCTTAATCTTATCAGTATTAAAACGCCTAAGCATCTTTTGGGTATAAGCTGATTGATGAATCAGAATACCATCTTCACGGTGCTCAAGTTCCAAACCGAGGAAAAACCGTGTTTTCCCAAGATCTTTCATCTCAAACTCGGATTTCAAGTATTCAGCGGTTTCCCTTAACTCTTTAAGAGTGCCAATTATATTCATATTATCAACATAGACCGCTACTATTGCAAATCCAGAACTTGTCATTTTTATGAACACACATGGGCATAGTTCATTATTGACATATCCCTTCCCAATCAAGTAATCACTTAAACGGTTATATCACATCCGTCCGGATTGTTTCAATCCATATAGTGAGCGTTTTAATTTTATGGCCAACGCGTTCCGTGGTTTGGAGCCACTTGATTTGGGTAACTGAATTCCATCTGGAACTTTCATGTATATTTCCGTATCTAGATCCCCATATAGATAAGCTGTAACCACGTCCATAAGCTGCATGTTCATTTTTTCGGAAACTACTAAACTGATAAGGTAACGGAACATTATGACATCCATTACGGGAGAATAGGTCTCCTCGTAGTCGATTCCAGGGCGTTGTGAGAAACATTGCGCCACAAGGCGAGCTTTGTACCTTACAATCTCGTTTTTCTCATTACGCTTTCTAACGAATACCCATTTATGACCAACTGGTTTGGTGTTAGGCGGTATTGGTACAATTTTGCCAAATACTTTTCTTTTCGTTAGAGAATAAAGTTCTGCCTAGATCGCATCTTTCCATTTTGGCCAATCAGCTCTACGTTGGCATTCATCAACGGAGTTCGGTCTCAATAATCTCACGCACTACTGAATACGCGAATACATCATCAATGATGATTGAGCTTCTTTCCCACGTCTCATGTACACTAGTGTAATTCACAGAAATCTCTATGTTCTCAGGGATAGGTTCTGACATTGAGGCGTCCCCCAATGATGTCTCTTGGACATAACCATAATCCGAAACATTTTCATGGGACGGATTTTGAGTATCAATGATCAAAGGATTTGTTTGTGCCTCATTAGCTCTCTTTCTAGGGCGAGTATCCTACGAACCAATTGGTCTACCGCTCTTCCATGCGGGACATGCGGCCATTGATGCCACATCATTGCTATGCTGGGCAATGGCGCCATCTCCTGGTGTCACAGGAGTGGCGTTATGTCGATTATTAGGGACATCAATCCTTGCAGGCACGTTTGCAGCAGGTATGTGTGATCTCGTCACTTTAGCAACACCAGAAAACGCATCAGGCAAAGTGTTTGCTACATTCTAGAGCTCGATTATTCTTCGCACTTCACGTTCGGACTATGCGGTACGGGGATCGAGATGAGACATAGTGGGGACAGACCATGACAATTCCTGTCGTTCCTGTTGAACATCTGTGTTCTTATCTCCCCCAAATGATGGGAAGACTGTCTCATCAAAGTGACAATCCGCAAATCTAGCGGTAAAGAGATCGCCTGTCAAAGGTTCAAGATAGCGGACGATAGTTGGAGATTCATAGCCAACATAAATGCCCATTCGTCGTTGTGGACCCATCTTTGTACGCTGTGGCGGCGTAATAGGCACATAAATAGCACACCCAAAAATACGTAAGTGCAAGATATCAGGCTCGTACCTAGTCATTAGCTGTAACGCAGAATAAGATTGAGTTGCAGTAGGTCGTAGATGAATGAGCGTCGCTGCGTGCAATATTACATATCCCCAAGCAGAAACAGGAAGACTGGTGCGCATAACCAATGTCCGAGTTATCATTTGTAGTAGTTTGATAGCAGCTTCTGTGAGACCATTTTGGGTATGAACATGGAGAACTGGATGCTCAACATCAATCCCCAATGACATGCAATAGTCATCAAATGTTTTCGATGTAAACTCCCCAGCATTATCAAGTCGAATTGACTTAATTGGATGGTCAGGGTCGTGAGCTCGTAGACGGATAATCTGGGCAATGAGTTTAGCATAAGCAGCATTTCGAGTGGACAACAGCGAGACATGTGACCAGCGTGTCAACGCATCAACCAATACCATAAAGTATTTAAAAGGTCCGCATGATGGTTGAATTGGTCCACAGATATCCCTTTGGATTCTCTGTAAGAACGGAATAAGTATTTTGAGATCCTTTACGTAGGACGGTCTCGGTCCTAATTTCCCAAATGAACAGGCTTTGCAGAATGAGTGAGGGGCCTTAGAAGCAACCAATGAAGACTTTGGTTAGGCCGGAGCGTCTGTAACGCTATTAGAAACAAAATATGTGACTACATCTCCCGTGATGGCATTAGAGCCATAGAAATTGGTGTGTGTGGCGTCATAGCCACTAGGAGGAATAACCATGGCATCATGCCCATGGTTGGAGCCATTTGTGACATCATCACGAGGGACAAGAGCGACCTTGCGGCGGCCCAAGACAGCAGCAGCCCCTGAGGCTGCAGTTTTTGCTGTCTTACTAAGTCCGGGAATCAATGTTTGATTCTTGCTTCTTCTCATTCTGAAGAATGGATGTCCGTGTGAAGTCTTTAGTATACGAAGCATCATATCACGACCAGGATGTCCTAGTCGGTCATGCCAAAACCAATATGTGTCTGAATCCAAGAGATTTTCTCTTATGACATTAATGGATTCAATTGGTCGAATTGTAGTGACATAAAGTCCACTAGATTGACACATAAGCTTCTCTAAGATGCGTTTTCTGCCGCAATCATTAGAGGTAATGCAAAAGAACTCTATTCTCATCTCATTATGCGTTTCCGCATGGAATCTGTTGGCTCTTATATCTTTAAAGCTCAATAAGGTTCGATTTGCCTTAGGAGCGTAGAAAGCTTCAGTGACTTTAATCAAAGTGCCATTTGGCAAAAGGAATTGAGTCATTCCATGTCCTTGAACTAAACTTGATGGCCCAGTCATCGTAGTCACAGAGGAATATGTAGGTAACATCTCTAAGAATAATTGCTTATATCGTAGAATGGTGTGCGTAGTCGCACTATCCGCGAGACATTGTAGTTCATCCATTCCTAAAAGAAAAGCTCATGATTAAAAAGGAGTCATAAAGAAAAGAACTCAACTTTTATTAATAAACCAAACGGAATTACATCATCGTTTATTTAATCAAAGAAGATCTAATCCAAAAAGAAACTAGCTAATGCAAACAATGACAGTCATCTAACTTCTTTTGGTAATTTCAATGCAAATGTGACCAGGTGAGTAGAAAGATGTTGGTGGAGCAAGGCTTGCTTAAGTATCACTTATCTCAAAACCTTCCTAGACATCACATTTACAAGGAGTACGCCTACTTTGAAGAAAGATTAAACCATTGGCATCTACTACAAATAATATGGCAATCGCCTACATCTCTTACAAAATAAAAAGACTTAATCAAAATCGCCAGTTTCTGGGTCTTGATCTTTGTAGTCTTCCACCCTTAGATCAAGATCGCCATCTTGATCCTCTTGTTCCATGTAGTTGGCCTCCCTTGCTTCACGATACATTTTGTATGCGTTTGCAACGTTTGGGATGCACTACACTTCTTTGCCCAATGTCCACTTGATCCACATCGAAGACAAACATCTTTATTGTCAGACTCCTTGATCGAGGTGCATTTAATGCACGAGTTGGACAACCATTGTTCTTGGTGGTGTCACCACCATGGCCGGAGGCTCCGCCTCTCTCTCTCTTCACACGTTGACCTCCACGGTTCCGTGCACGCCTATCTTGGCGATTTCCTTCCTCTTTAGGGCGAGAATATGGACCAGAACGTCCAGAATTGTCCCTACTCTTAGGGTTTCGCTCCTTGCGTCCTCCCTTGGGGGCACGACTATAATTAGACTCCGGAATAGACTTAGTTCCCACAGGTCTAGCATTATAGTTCTTCACAAGGATATTGTCGTGCTTCTCAGCTACGTTCATGGCACCAATGAGCTCATGAAACCTTGTGATACGTCCTGCATTCACATCAATCCGATAATTCTTCGAAATCATCAGGGTAGAGACGGGGAAGGTAGAGAGAGTCTTCTCGATCAACATCGTATCAGTTATGGTTTGTCCACAGAACTCCATCAAGGACTTGATACGAAGGGCTTCCGAGTTATAATCAAGTACGGACTTGAAGTCACAGAAGCGGAGGTTATGCTATCTTACTTCTAAATCAGAAAGTAGGGAGTCACGAATGTTGTCAAATCACTGCTCAAGTTCCACCCATAGTTTTATGGGGTCTTCCTCGTTGAGGTATTTACTTTGGAGAGCATAATTCATGTGCCTTGTCATGAGAATTATTGTAATAATCCGAAAATTAGTGTCAACTATAGAACACTATATTATTAGTCTTACTTTGTTTTGAGCTTAAGATTATTATCTATATTATTTTTTTTGTGATGCATGTCATTTTAGTAGTAGTTATTGCTAATTTTACCTTAGGAAAGCATTAAAGTTCCTTACTTATTATTTGTTTGAGTAAATGTGTATCTATATATATGTATATGTATATATGTACAATCAAAATGCCATACATACATATATATATATATATATATATATAATCAGCAAGCTGATTTATGCTTTCTTTCTTTTATTATCTTTTTAATTTTATTTTTCTCACTTATCCTAATTAGTCACTCACCTTAGTGGATTAGCCATTCACCTTATTATATTAGTCACTTACTTATTTTAGTGCCTAATTCTAGCCTATATAAACATATGATCTGATCATATTTCCTACAAGCTTGAAGATCAAATGCAAAATTGATCAAAAACTCCCTTAGTTGAAATCTTCACACAAATCCTTCATCCTTTTTCTCTTAAGAAGTTTCCTTTTGTGAAAGAAGTCCAAAGTTTGATCACAACACCTTCTGAGTTTCTTAAGTAAGTACATGATTACATTCCTATATTCTTTTGCCTTTAAAATTTATCAAAGTGCATAACCGAAGATAAGAATGGAAAAGAATCTGTTTTGCTGCAACCATATATTTTCGTGTTTAATAAAAGTTAATCTTGACAAAATTAATTATATTTTCAGTTTCTTCATGAAAAATTCTTCAATTTAGGCTTTTGATCACTAAAAAAGGTTAAGAAATGAAGAAGTTATGGCTAATCGAAGTTTTCATTTAGTAAACTCGCTGAAAATCTCATACAGCAATCACAACTTCAAAAATTCATATCTCTCTCATTTCTTATCCATTTTCTACAAACTTTATATCAATTTGAATCTTAGGACCTCTACTTTTATTCTAGAAAGTTTGAGAATTAATGGTAAAATATGAAGTACGTAAAGACTTAGACATCAAAGGTTAATAATAAGAAAACCGGTTTCTGCGCTGTTCTGGTATTTTACCATTTCTGAACTATATGACTCTGATCTGGACTACATGACTTATTCCATTGAATTCCTTGTGAAAAATCCTATGACATGATGACCTCATTGACTATTTTCGGACACAAAGTGAACAAGTTATGACAATGAAAAGTTGACGGTTCTTCATTTTGATTGGCAAATGGACACTTCAGACTAAGATTTCTAATACTATGAATAAAGGACTATTAACTTTTTGATTACTAACTAATATTCTTTTACTACTTCTAATTTACAGTACCTTTATTTTATTGTACATTTACTTTCAATTTTATTTATTTATATATATATATACACATATGTATGTATGTAACTATGTATATATTAATTTGTCCACACAATTTCAGTTATATTTACCTATGTAAGCTTGTTTAAATGCTTTGTTTCTATTTATGTAGTTGTTATATGCTTTATTGCTATTTATTAGTTGTTTTATTCACTATTTAAAGCTTACTATATTATTGACGTGATTATATTTGGAGAAGTGAAGCCGGGTGATTAGTATTATCCCGTGCTTAAGTGAATTACTGGTAAAAGTGTTTTGTGATGTGAGAAGTTAGCCTGGGCTCTAGTCCCTATAGATAGTGCACTATTATACTCATAGGAAGGAAGTGCCGATCTTGAGTATACATACTTTGGTATTGTCCTTAGTATGCTGCGGCTTACCCGTGGTTTGGTATTATGGACCCTAGCATGTGGACTTATGAATTGTTACCGGTTAATCTGAAATATTCACTAAGAAGAGAAGTATACATATATTATTTTGATTAAATATTTGTTTGCAACATATTACTAATATGTTACAGTGTTAAGTGGAAAGAGATTTGAGCATATATGGTTTTGAGGTTATATTTGTTGATTTGATAAAGAAATGTGACTATGTGATCTACTATCAGTCTCATAAACATTCATGCAGATGAATACATTTGAATACATATGTATGTGTCTCTTGTGTGTACATAAGTACATATTTAAGACTTGCTACGAACATATAAATGGTTCTCGGTACATTTTTACTTGGTTGTTCGTATTTGATTTCTTATTAGACATATTAATATAAGAATGTAAGCTGTACTTACTGGGTCTGTGTTACTCATGATGCTACACATTCATGTTTTCAGGTAACGAGTAGATGCATGGGGAAAAAGGGATGAACCTACTAAATAAAAGAAAGTTTTATTTTCCTACCACTATTTCAAGAGAATAAGTGTAATGTATTTTGCTAAACTTTGGTATTGTACAAATAATGACTTCGTTTTCTAATAACAGTACTATTCATATACATCTATATATAGTCTATTACTTTCTTTCAATTTATTTAAAAAAGGAAGTTTTGTTTATTTTGGCTCACATCACAAATTCGGGTACCATATTTCAGTATAATATTGGTCTTGAGTTTGGGGGTGGGACAATTATGGTCTTGGCTTTATTTGCTTCGAAAGCACGAATTTGCTCTACAGAAAGCACGTTCTGACTAGGCTTTTGGATGGTTTTCAGAAGTCCATCAGCCTTAAGATGTTGGCGCACATCTCGGACCCACTTATGGTATCTTGCGCCAGTTGTCTCTAGTGGAACAAAGTTCAACTTATTCAGGTAACTCATCCTGAAAAACAACACAAGATTAGGGTTAGTTTCGGAGTATAAAAGGCTACCACGAAAATAATAAGAATTTATGAGCGTAGTCGTTTCCAAGAAATTAGGGATTTCTGAGCGTAGTCGCTTCCAAGAAAATCTGATTCCAAGAGAGGTTTTGGATTAGATCGAAACAATGATGTATGTGGTCAATCGTTTTTCTTCTCAACAAACTCTAAGTTTGGAGGACTCTACAAGCTCCAAGCTTGGAGTGAGCACGAACCCCCACAGTTCGGCTTTAGGTCTCCCCTATGAAGAAGAAAGGGGGGGTAGAAGAAATGGATGTTGGAAGTCCCCGAGAAAAGAAGAAGAAATTGAAAAACTTCAAAAACGAGAACTTTTAGAAAAATTTACCTTGAAAAGTTGCCGAAAATCTTGATCGGAGAAGTCATTTGAAGGTGGCCGGAAAAAGGTAGCTTGGGGTCGCCAGAAAAGTGGCCAGAGCTAGGCTGGGTTGTGCGGGGCTGTTGCAAGGACTGTGCAGGAGCTGTGCGGAGGCTGCCGGCAGGTGCTGCATGGGTGTAGGCACGTGCCTCGGCAGCTGTCGACAGATGGTGCAGGGGCTGCTCGTGGGGCTCGGCAAAAGTAGCAGGAGTTGTGCGGAGGCTGCTGGCAGGTGTTGCAGGGGTGTAGGCAGGTGCCTCGGCAGCTGTCGGCAGATGGTGCAGGGAGTGCGCGCGGGGCTTGGCAGGAGTAGCAGGAGCTCTCGGTAGGTGTGCGAAGCTCTCGGCAAGTGCGCGCAGGGCTCTCGGCAGATCTGCGGAGGGCAGGCACAGGGCTCGGCAGGTGTAGAGGCCAGTTTAGTTTTTTCGATGGTCGGTTCTGGGCCCCTTAGGACTAGGGCTACGATATGTGGGGCGGTGGTCGCAGGATTTTGAAGGTTACGAAATTAGGGTTTTCAGGGTTAGGGTTTTGTGCTGATAACGTGTTTTAGGGAATCAGAAATTGAGAGAAATTCGCTGTGTATTCTCATTGATAATAGGGGCCTCTTTATATAGAGAATTACAATGCATAGAATCTGAACATACAAGGAAAGTAATTCTACATTGAATAAGATTCTAAATCATTCTCTAACCCTATTACCACTAGGTCAAATAACATAGAGTTCGAGCCAGACACATAATCTAGATTTCCTTGAACAAGTTCAAATTTTCCTGAAAAATATTAGTACCCCTTTCATATTAACTATTCATAAATGGTATGATGCACACTTATTTAATAAAAATACAGCGATTCACGTACCATTTTTGCTGTGATTTTTCTTATATAATAATGAAGATTACAAGGTAAGGCAACTCACGAATATAAAAGACACAAGTGTAACTGCGTAAGATGATCTAATCACATATTGTCTCTTCTATTCACTAGTGGAAACAATCCCTCAAGTCTATTGTTCCAATTTTCAGAACCAATATTTAGCTGATAACAGCCTTGATAATTTATGAACCAAATAGCATTAACACATTCATTGAAAATAATTGGAGCTTGGGCCTCAAGAAAATTGGACAGTATTGTCACTTAAATAGAGCCCATCCACATGCTAGACACCCACCCAATGGGTTCTGGCCGTTAGCCCGTAATTATAATAAGCCCATTTGGCCTGTCAAGAAATCCAGGTGCTCCCAGTTGCCGGTTTCGCTAGTCAGCAACCACCACGAACTAGATTCGCCGCGTCGCAAATGTCAATGTGAAACTGAATTTGCCCTAATGAAAATCCATCAGGCTCATGCATTACGCAAACACCTTAGAATTAGGTACCTTAAGGTAGTTTCTCACCCGTTGAAGTCAACAAGTTTAAAGAAAGAAATCTATGGTTTGATATGATCTTCAATATTTTTACGCCAATGGTATGAGGGATCTGCACCAAAAGCAAAAGGTTTGTTCTAGATTGCTGCATGTAAATTTCCGGAAAATAAAATCGATACTTAGTGTAGGTTTACAAGTCATAGAGATAAAAAAAGTTACTTTGTTTGCGTTCATACCAAACGATTGAGAATGAGTGGTTTATGATGGAATGGAAGCTTTATTCGTTCATCTTGGCATGTCTTAAAGTTGATGTGTAGAAGAGAATATAAAAGCATGCATTTAGGGTTCATGTACCGACCATAGATTAAGATGGGCATGCCTTTGGAAAGGAATTAATACTGTTCTCTAAGCTGTGATAAAAGATCTCAACGTGTAATTAACAATTATTCTGTTCCCACTGTTTTCTCTGGGAAACCTCCATTTGCTTGAAGAGCGGTCCATCTTATTTCTCTGGGTCAATAATCCACCCATTGATCACAACATTGACTACAATCTCAACCCCGTGCTTCTTCCGTAACCCTTGCTTTTCTTACATCTTCGATTTGGTATCTTAAATTTCCTTCCCGTTTTTCACCCAAAAGATTGTGGAAATCATGCAACATCAATACCCCTATTCCTTTTCAGTCAACTTTTTCTAGGAGTTCGCATAAAAAAATAATAATAATAAACTTTTTCTAGGAGTTCTTTTTCAGCACTTTCCAGAATATTAAAAGCTGGTCAGCTCCGAGCTTCCTTAATGGTTCACACAGAGATCCACCAAGATTTTCCACAAAGATCACAGACGCAGATAGCCTATAAATACCAATTAAGGCTCTTCTCCTCTTCTCCAAGCAATCCCAAAGCTCAATATATACCATCCTAATTCATCAATTCCCTACCAAGTTTTCGGTTGCTTGTGATCCTTCTCTGTGAGGCCAAGCCTCTCGTAAAAAAAGACAATGGGGCTCTCAAAGACATTCTCTGCTTCGGATGTGTCGGTCCACTCCACCTTTGCCTCTCGCTATATCCGAGACAAGCCCGCTAAGTACGTACATTATTACATGTCCTTCTTGATCTTAATGTGATGGATTCTTGTTCTTAATTTGATGGATTGATTACTAATCAGATTGATTTGATGGATGAAGGTACAAGATGCCGGAGAATTCGACACCAAAGGAGGTGGCGTACCAGGTGATCAGTGACGAGCTGATGCTTGATGGGAAGCCAAGGCTGAATTTGGCGTCGTTTGTAACGACATGGATGGAGCCAGAGTGTGACAAGCTCATCATGGACTCCATGAACAAGAACTACGTCGACATGGATGAGTACCCTGTCACAACTGAGCTTCAGGTATATATCTAATCGATCCATATGTATTTAATCTCAATACAAAACACAAAATTACGTGATGTGCATGTAAAATTCTTGCCTGCTTGTGTCAAAAAAGTAATTATTATAATTATTTTGAACTGATTCGATCATATCATGTAATTAAATCAGATCTTTAATTCCTTCCATAAAAGAATATTAGTTTAGAAGAGATTTCCTAATTCATTTCGTGCACAGAAAATATAAGAACTATTGCTTCATTAATGAATGACCAAGCTTGACTTCATTGTTTGCACGATATAGTTGAGTTGCTAATTAATTAATATCATCATTAGGTGTTCTGGGGCTAATTTATGCGTGTTAACTTGTACAGAATCGGTGCGTGAACATGATAGCAGATCTTTTCAATGCACCACATAAAGAGTCTGATGAGGCTGCCACCGGAACCGGAACAGTCGGGTCATCGGAGGCCATCATGCTGGCAGGTCTCGCATTCAAGAGGAAGTGGCAGAATAAGAGGAAGGCTGAAGGAAAACCCTGTGACAAGCCCAACATCGTTACTGGTGCCAATGTGCAGGTATGCACACAAGTATATATATAAATTATTTCTAGTTGCAAATCAAAATCATCATTGTTTTAACAATTTATGGTATAGGTGTGCTGGGAGAAATTTGCTAGGTATTTTGAAGTAGAACTGAAGGAAGTGAAGGTGACGGAAGACTATTATGTAATGGACCCTGTGAAAGCTGTGGAATTGGTAGATGAAAACACAATCTGCGTTGCTGCTATCTTGGGTTCAACTTACAATGGAGAGTTTGAAGATGTCAAGCTCTTGAACGATCTTTTGCTAGAGAAGAATAAGCAAACTGGGTACATATATTGCTATAAAAATATCTTACAGCATGCGTATTTGTTAGTTTACAACTTTAGGTTAATGATATGTTGGATTGATTTGGCAGATGGGATACCCCAATTCATGTCGATGCCGCCAGTGGTGGATTCATAGCTCCATTCTTGTATCCCGAGTTGGAATGGGATTTCCGTCTTCCACTGGTGAAGAGCATCAATGTGAGTGGTCATAAATATGGTCTTGTGTATGCTGGAGTTGGGTGGATCATTTGGAGGTCCAAAGAAGACTTACCTGAAGACCTAATTTTTCACATCAACTATCTGGGAGCTGATCAACCCACCTTCACCCTCAATTTCTCTAAAGGTAATAGCCTTGCTAATTGCGTTAAGACAAAAAATAATTAACAGTATGTGCCCTAAATTTTACTTGTTAATTATTTGCGCACAGGGTCGAGTCAAATCATTGCTCAATACTATCAACTTATCCGACAGGGTTTTGAGGGATACCGCAACATCATGGAAAACTGTCACAACAATGCCATGGTGTTGAAGGCAGGGCTGGAAAAGACAGAGCGCTTCAAAATCTTGTCGAAGGACATCGGGGTTCCAGTGGTGGCCTTTTCTTTGAAAGACAGAAGCCACTACGATGAGTACATGGTGTCTGAGCATTTGCGTCGTTTTGGCTGGATTGTGCCGGCATATTCTATGCCGGAGGATGCTAAGCACGTTGCATTACTGCGCGTTGTGATAAGGGAAGACTTCTCTCGCACTCTAGCTGAGCGTCTTGTGCTTGACATCACCCATGTCTTGAACGAGCTTGACAAGCTGCCGCTGCCATCAGTCATTCCAAATGGTGGTGATGACCAATTGTGTATTAATGGCGGCATATATTGATTTAGAGGAAGAGGATTGCATCCCTAAACTGGCGAAGAGTGCTTAATGCTCCAAGTGGTATGGAGTACGTACTGATCGAAAGGCGTGGCTCCAGACAAGTGTCAAAGAGAGTTTTGTTTGTTAAATTAGGTTTTTTCTTTTTGGCCGATCTTACTAATAAATAGTTTGAGTCATATTAGATTTTCGGCCTAAGTATTGATTAGTTTAAACTTGTTTTAAACTTTGGGTGCAAGTGGTTTGGTGCGGGAAGTGCTGCCTCTATTTTATCTTATCGTGTTGTAACACTAACTTTTTTAATCTTTTATTTTTGTTAGTTATCTTTTCATTGTTGCTTGTTTGTTTTGAGTTTCAGTTTCATTAATTGCAGTGTTAGGAATCGAGATTGCTCTCCTACAATCGGCTTCAGTTAAAAAAAAAAAAAAAACGATTAATGGCCTAACTACAAGCTAGCATTCGACACGAGTGTTTCCTAACTTAAGCATTCTCTGTTACAAAACTTTGTCTCTCAGAATCTCAGATTCCAGAGGCACATAATACCTCTCTGTCTCGCAGTCTCTCAACAATCACCAGACAAAAGACTCAATCACCATACCGACAGCTAATTAAGCTTTTATCACTATGAAAAAAAGCACTTCGATTAGCTTCATCAGTAGCTACGCCCTGAATACCACTTAATCCATGCCTTCCTAGCTATCGCGGCCCACCTTGGCAAGATGCTCGATCTCCTACACGGGCTTCAACACATAATAATCTATGAAGTAAAATTAGTTCTTGTTATCAGTGTTCACGATATAATTGCTTGATGAAATCAACATTCAGTATCATGACGCTCTAACGTAACGTACGCCATGGCACTCAATCATATATGCAATTGCAAATTTAAATAAATTAATTAATGACACATGTACTGATTTGAAATGAGAATTGAAATAAGAAATCGATTACGAAACATGTTCTCCCCTTTGTGGAGTACAACGGGGAGTATGGTTAAACTATACTGGAAAAATAAAATATATATAAATGTAATTTCTTCTCAGTTTCACAGACTGAAAAAAAAAAAAACCGAAACTTAATTTACATGATAGGTGTGAAGTCTAGTTGGGAAGCTGTTTGCAATCTCGGGTGACCTAACGTGTTTTCCACAAATCGTTGTAATCGATTCATTTTCAATGAAGTTCTTCTTTGATAAAAAAAAAAAATTACATGATAGCCTAATACACTCATATAAATCTATCGCAATCATATTCCCAAGTTTAACTGACTCTGGACCTCCATAATGGTGTGAGCCGAGTCCTTTAGCTTCTGTGCCTCCTCATCAGTCAAATGCACATTGGTCACTCCCAGAACTCCACTCCTTCCGAGCTGTGCAGGCAAGCTCAAGAACACATCACCGCTACCAACGCCATAGAACCCATTCGCAAGCACTGAAACAGGTTGGACCTTCCTCTGGTCTCTGAGTATGCTCCGGGCTAGGTTTGCCACTGAGTAACCAATTGCCCATGAAGTATACCCTTTCAGACTTATCACCTCATACGCACAGTCCACAACTGCTTTGTGAATCTTCTCCAGTGTCTCTTTGTCGTATGCTATTTGCTGCTTCTCTAGGAAGCTTAACACCGCCACTCCCCCAACGCTAATGCTTGACCACAAAGCCACCGAGCTGTCCCCGTGCTCCCCAACAATGTAAGCCTACAATTCCATTATTAGAATTAGCTTATCTAATTAAATTCGTATGCAATACATGTGTGTATGACATACGAAATTATCACTTTACTTTTACAAGAGCAAATATTGTTATGTAGATTGATAACCTCATTTACTCTACTCTCTTTTTCTTTGTTAGTATATGTTAGAGTAATTGGTTATCAGGATAAAAAGTTGTGTACAGTGTGAAAAAAAAAAAAAAAACATGCATGCATGTGTCGAAGAATATCTCTTAATTAAAATTTACCTGCACATCCTGAGCGTTAACGTCCAGGTGATCGGCCATGAGGAACCGAAACCTAGATGAGTCGAGATTTGTACCCGATCCGAAAACCCTGTTGCTCGGAAATCCGGATAGCTTCCACGCCACGTAAGTCAGGACATCCACCGGATTGGATACGATGAGTAATATGGTGTCCGGAGAGTACTTAGCTAGTGGAGGTATGATATTTCTAAAGAGAGCCACGTTCCTCTGCAGCAGGTTCAGCCTGGACTCGCCCGGGTTCTGGCGCGCACCGGCCTTCACAATGCAGAGGTCGGATCCGACGGTGACGGCCTAGTCCACGGAGGCGTGGATTTTGGTGCGGGGTAAGAAGGCAGCTGCGTGTTGAAGGTCTAGCATCTCTCCACGTAGCTTTTCAGGTTTGGCGTCGACGAGGACAAGCTCGTCGGCGAGGTCTTGGGTTAAGATGGTTTGTGCTATGGCCATGCCGACGTTGCCGGCGCCAATGACGGAGATTTTGGTGTGGCGCTTGGTCGGGGAAGGCGGGGCTGCGCAGCTGATGGGCCTGAAGAAGGCCTGGGTTAGGTCAAGGCCTCCTGGGCCCAATGACGAAGCCGAACTACTTTTGTTCGTGTTGAGAATAGCTTAGGTTTCTGTATAAAGTTTGAGGTTTTGGTTGGTGATGCAGAGACAAAGGGGTTTTATGGAGAGGAGTTGAGTGTGGAAGAAGTTCAATGGTCAACTTTCTGTGCAAGAATTACCTTTTTTGAAGAGGGAGCTAGCAGCCTTGGGCATTTACTTTAGAAGCTTCACAATGGATTCAAACTTTCCCTAAACGTGTTCTTCATCATTGAATTGAAATGAGACTTTGCATTTTGGATTTTTGGTGAGAAAGAGTCTTGGGCAGAACGTTGATAACAATTCATAACTTGAAACCTTCTTCGAGCCCAACTACCTGGAATCATCTATGTGTATTAAACAAATGAACCCAACTTTGACGCACGCTTAATTCTTCCCTTCAGAGTGATTTTCTTTATGTCGATATCTAGCTTTCTTTATATATACTAGCTTTCATGTATACATGTTCGTGTAGTAGTTTGAGAAAATAAAAAAGAAAGGGACTATATTATTGCAGTCATTATGTGTAGTATATTATTTGTTATATATTATTTGTGAAATTTGAGCATGTTCTGTGATTTATGTTACTACCTTCTATAATTATTTTTAATGTGGAATTCTAAAGCATGTTTTAGCAAGTTTTATTATTGCTTATTGCCCACTATAATTGTGATTTTTATATGCTATGTTTTATTCATTATTAAACATGCTATAGTTAGTTTTGTTTCTTTTTTTTTAATAATTGTTTTATTTAGCATGTTATATATAAATTGACTTTATCATGACAATGAAAATTCATGCGCATTATAAATACATAATTACCGTAATAAAGTATTTTCACAGAATATCGAAAAAATGTAACCATTATGAATCTTGGTCTTGAAATCTAATTCATATCATTGGAAAATAATTCACGTGGATGTCTTTATGACTGCATAATTTATATATCTTCTCTCTTATTTATGTTGATGGTTGATCCAACTCGACCTGAATTTGACATTTTGGGCTCAGAAAGACTTGAGTATCATCGTTAGGTTTCTAATGTGGAAACCACCTTCGTGGCAAAGGACTACTCTACCACCATTGAAACTCCCACCGACCCCTAAGACGATGGACCGTCTAACAAGGTGAAAGCAAGTGCCTTAATGTTTCTAAGGCGACATATTGATCCTAGCCTACGCTAGGAGTACCTTTAGTTGCAGACACCCAAAAAACTGTGGGATGCCCTTAAGGGACGTTTTGGGAACATTCATGACACTTTGCTCCCAGAACTGACCGTTCAGTGGAATGATATCCGCTTGCTTGACTACAAAAGGGTCAATGATTTCAACAATAACATGTTGCGCTTAAAGACACGTCTCAATTTCTGTGGAAATGAACTCACAGAAGATGATATGATCCAGAAGACTCTTTATACTTTACCTACTTCAGAACTTATATTAACTGTAATACCCCAGAAATTCGTTATTATTTTACGAGGATTTTTCAAAATTAATTCGGTGGTTGTTGGTACGAGTACGTGGTTCGAAAATGGAGTGGAATTATTTTCGGACGAATAATTATTTAGGAAGTGTCATTTTGTCGAAGGTTGACTTTTATACGTTGGGTTTCTCCAAAAAACTTTCTTCACGAAAGTTATAGATCGCATCGATACGAGTTCGTCGACATATGGAACTCGGAAATTGGAGTTCTTATGAAGAAGTTATGGCCGATGAAAAATTGGAGAAATTTCTATAAATATAGAAATTTATGGGTTTTTTTTCTTCATAAAATCCAAAACTTTCAGAAATTCCATTTGTTTTCCTCTGTTCTCTCTCCTCCGCGAAGCCTCAAACCCGACAGAAACTCGTCGACCTGACCCGACTCAATCTCTCTCATCCGGCCACCTCCGGCGAAGGGACAAGCCAAGGACCACTCAGACTTGCCTCGTCGACCTCCCTGTGGTGGTGTGCTGCTTGGTGGCTCACTAGAAGTAGCAGATTGGAGCGCCCAAAGTCTAGGCTTTTGGGATTCGACTGGATTTTTCAATTCCGATGACATCTCGCTCGATTCTCCCATTTTTGGATTCCTTTTCTCCTCTAGATCATTCCCATAACGGCCTTGAAGTGCAATTCAAAGTGTGGAGCAAAAGATCAATGTTTGAAGTTCAACAGTGGAGGATTCTAGGATTTCAAAACATGATATAGGTTTATCTAGCTGAATCGGACTTAGCGCCAGGTATGAAAGTTGTTTCTCTCTTCATTGTGAACATGTTGGACGGTTGGATTAGTGTAGTTTTAAGTTTTGGCCGGAGATGAACGTGGTAGTTGTGCCACCGCCTGTGGCGGCGTTTAGGTGGTGTCCTGGCCATGGAAGGGACAGTTTTCTTGTATTTTTTTATCATCTACTCGTCGATACGAGCATTTTGATATATAATACGTAATTTTTGGAGATCGTATGAGCATGTTAGGGTTTTGTGATTTCGATTCGCTTGGTTTTCGATCTGCGAGGATCCAACTGTGCAATCGACTTGTAGCTTTGATATATCGATTATAAAAGTGTTTCGGAGACTTTGGGTGGTCTCGAGTGAGGTTTCACCTCGATTGGCGTTACATTCGGGTTGTAGTTCGATTTGGGGATTCGAACTTTAATCATTTGTGATTCGTGTACTGAATCGAGGCTGGACCTTCCTTAGGTGCTTGACAGAGTGCGTTCTATAAGTAAGCTAATGGTGTGAAGACGCAGCGGGAATCTCGAGGTGAGTAATCTCACAATGTTCTTTTACGAACGAATTTGCTTTATCATGTTGGGAGTTATTTACTTAACTACAAACTATAGTTAGTACTAGTAGTATTCCTGAGTGAATGACTACGTGTGTGTGTGTGTGTGTGTGTATTTACGTGAAATATATATGTGTGGGGTGTTTTGTTATATAGAAAGCAATATTAGTGATAAGTTTCATATTATTGTTTTTGGGTTTACTTTTCGGGAAAACAATATATTGTGAAAAACGGGTTGATTTCTATTATTTTGAAAAGTGTTGTGTATTGTGGAACATTTTTAGGTCACAGGTGACTTATTTAAATGTTAAGTCTTTGTACCGGGAGTAATTGATAGGGTTCAATTACCTAGAATATTTCATTTTAGATTCAGGCAACATTTTAGGTCCAGTGCGGCCTGCTTAATGTTTTAGTCTTTGTACCTAGAGGTCACAGATTGTGATCGGGATTGTGTAACATTTTGAGTCCATTGCGGCTTGCTTAATATTTTGGTATTTATACTGTGGATCCAAAGACTTGAGAGTCGAGAATCAGGGATCACCACTGGTGGTCGTGGATCACGAATTGTGATCAGGGGTCGTAAATGTGACCAAAGATGTGTTATCGGAACCATACCCTTGGCCGGGATATAGTTATGATAAGTTAGAGTTGTTGTCTGTTCACCGTAATATCTCATGGGGGTAATAGTGAGGTTACTTGTGACTCATAAGTACGAGTTTTTAAAAGAGAGTTTTGAATATATTTTTTCTTTTATTGTTTCCTTAATTGGAAATTGGAATGTGTGGGTTTTTCCCATGATTTGTGTGAATTGTTTTTTTAATTGGAACGTGTGGGTTTTTCCCTTGATTTGAGTGAGTCGTTTCCTTAATTGAAACGTGTGGGTTTTTCCCGTGATTTGTGTGTTGTTTTGGTTGTTGTATTTGAGTTTACTCGTACAGGCTTTCATAAGCTTACTGAGTTTGTTGTGTGGCAACCCGGTGCACTATTCAATAGTGTAGGGGTTAATCCTGCAAACCATGTTAATCGTGGCTAAAACTGAGGTAGCGTGCTAGCAGCTTTACGGTAGAAAACCAATTTTGTAACTTTTCCGTGATTAAGACTTCTGCTTGTAGTAAGCTCTGAAGAGCATTTACTTATTATTTTGTTGTGGCAATTGAATTGGTAAACTTGTGTAATATATGACTCTACAGAGCGTATATATATTGCTTTTGTGGGTTTAGGGCATTCGTATGTACTTAGTTTAAAAGGAAAAAAATTTTCAGGTATTTTGTATTGATGGTTGAACCATCACGCATGTATAATTATGAGATTATATATTAATTATTAATTGTGTTAAAAATAGGGGCGTGACACTAGCGAACCAGTATAAGTTGGAGTATGACAACAAAATAATCACAACCTTCAATAAGTTGATCAACCTACTGCAAGTGGCTGAGAGTCTGAGAGACATAATTAGGTTCTTTTGAACAACAATGTCAAGTCCGTTGGGACAAAGAAAATTTCCGAAGCTAATTATGGTAAGCTGAACAGTGAAAAGAACCCCAATGCAAAAGGGTTTGGATGTGTTGATCCCTACCCACGTGGAAACAATGCACCACGTGGAAAGGGACATGGAGGTCGTGGTATGGGTCGTGGAAGCCCTCCCATTGTATGGCGCAGAGATGGTGGTGCTAGCCCTAGTAGTCATGGAAACAAGATGCAAAAGGCACCTAAGACCATTCAGTCAAAAAGGAAATAGTTGGCAATGAACCATGCTATAGGTATGGAGTTATGGGGCATTAATACAAGAACTGCCAAGCAAGCAACAAAGTAGCAGCCACTTACAAGAGGTATAGGAAGTCTAAAGAACAAGAGGCTCACTATATGGAAGAAAGAGGCCATGACCCAGACGTCAAACCTCACAATTGCAGACTTCAATGGCAACAAGGAACTTGCTCAGTCAATGGATGCTCCAGATTATGACTAATCTGCTTTATTTTTTTATTTTATTGTCCAAAGATAGTTGTGAAGGCATAATGCCTCATCTATTTTTTTTTTTAAATTAGACTATTGCTTGGTCCTAAAGTTGATTTAAATAATGGTTTGATGAATTAGATTTCTAAACAAGATCTTGATTTGATTGTCGTTGGCTTATTAATAAATTTGGGATTTTATTTGAAGCATTAAATTTATTCGATTTTATTTACTACACATATATACATGGTTCGAAATAGCACTATAAAGATGTAAAGTAATACATCTAGAAAATTATTAGAAATGAAAAGATTATCATTCTACCTAAATTGAAATACTATCAAGAATATGAGATTTAAAAAAAAAAAATTATTTTATAATTCCTCTCATTTACTTGTAAGAATAAATCGAGGAGAACTTGAGTGCTTAGTTGATAGTGGGACTACCCACACCATATTTATTGAATTAATAGCCTATAATTCCTCTGTCACTACGATGATTGGATCATCACAAGTAATAAAAGGGCGAGGAATTGCCAAATTTTTGGTGCCTAACGGCACAATGTTTAAAGTCACAAACGCACGGTATGCACCAAGAGCTAATCGAACCTTGTTAAGTTTCAAATGTATTCATGCCAACGGTTATCATATAGAAACCCACTATGAGAATGGAACCGAATACATTTATATTACCTCTAATGAATGTGGAAGGAAACTCATTTTAGAGAAACTAATGAGTCAATCTAGTGAATTGTACCTCACTACTATTCGGATCATTGAATCCTATGCTGTCACCGACAATGAAATGTGGGACACTAACTCGTACAAGCTTTGGCATAACCGCTTAGGGAACCCTGGTCATGACTTGATGATCCGTATTTTAAATAACTCACACGGACATTCATTCTTTCGAATGGAAAATAAAATGGGATAGAAATCTGCCACACTGCAAGGTGTGGTGTTAGTACTGCTCAAATGCAGCCATTGCCTTCGAAAGTACCAGAAGCACTACCTCTCTCCCATTATGTCTCATTGACTATTTCAAAGGCACATCACTCGTTTTTCAAAGCCTGCTCTTTTGCAAAAACAGGATCGAGACCTTCCTATGCTAAAGTTCCAAAACAAAACATTTCATTCTTATAAAAGATACAAGGAGATATATGTGGACCTATCCATCCAGAGTGCAGAACATTCAAGTACTTTATGGTTCTGGTGGATGCTTCGGCATGCTGGTCACATGTCGCATTATTGTCCATAAGAAATGTCGCATTTGCAAAACTCTTAGCACATATTATAAGTTTAAGGGCTCACCACTCTGATCACCCTATCAAGTCTTAAGGCTTGATAACGCCGGAGAGTTTACATCAAAAACATTTGATGATTATTGCATGTCTATTGGGATCGATGTAGAGTATCCTATACCCCATGCGCATACACAAAATGGTCTCGCATAAGCCATCATCAAAACGCTACAGATGATGGTTAGGGCATTAGTTATGCGCATCAACCTGCCTATATCGGCCTGGGGTTATGCAATATTGCACGCAGCTTTACTTATTCATTTTAGACTCACTGCTAGCTAACCATTTTCTGCGTACCAGTTGGTAACTGTATATGAGCTTGACGTTTTACACTTACGCATATTTGGTTGCACAGTATATGTGCCTATTGCACCCCAACAGCGCACCAAAATGGGTCCTCATAGACGATTAGGTATTATGTTGGATACGGATCTCCAACAATTACCGTTATTTGGAATCCTTGACAGGCGATCTCTTTACCGCTAGATTTACGGATTATCACTTAGATGAGACAGCATTCCCGTCGTTAGGGGGAGATAGAAAAAAAGGATTTTCCAAAGGAATGACATAAATTTTCGTGCTTTGTCCCCACTATGTCTCATTTTGATTCCCGAACTTCACAATGTGAAAGTGAAGTGAAAAGAATAATAGAATTTTAGAACGTAGCAAATTCGATGTTTGATGCGTTTACTAATATCAAAAAAGAGACGAGATCATATATACCAGCTGCAAATGTGCCTGCAAGGTTAAAAGTCCCCAACAAGGGGCATGGTGCCGCAGATAGAAGCGCTGCAACCACATTAAGTGGAGGTGTGGTTGAGGCCGTGCCTCCCCAAAGGAAGAGGAGGAGGCCACTTGGTTCAACAAACACTCACTCAAGGAAGAAGAGGGTGAGTAAGGCACAAACCGATCCATTAATCATCAATGTAGAGAATCCCTCTCATGAGATTGTCTTTGGTTATAGTTATGTAGGGCTGGGCACGGTCCCAAACCGACACTGCTTTTACAGGGACCGAGATCGGGACCGGTAAAGCTACTTCAGGCCTAACTTGCAGATGTAGAGAACAGGGACCGGCCTAAACCCGGACCGACATAAAACTGGCCGGTTTATCCAGGCTTTCGGTTTCTATCATTCACTCATTCATGGCATAAAACGAACCGGCTAAACAACTCACCGCCTTCTTCTTCTTTCTTCCTCCTCTGAAAAAAACCACCATTAACAAAGACTCAACCTTTAAAATCAACCCACCATTACCAAATATTCAACCTTTACATCACACCCAACACCCAAAGACTCAACTTTTACGTAGTTTCCTCAAGTCACGATGTGCCCAATCACCCAATCCCAGTCACCCTCATCCCTCAACCACCGCACCCACCTCCTCGTCCCACTCACCTGTGCCGCCACCACCACCGCCTTCTCCATCCTCCTCATCTGCTTCCGCAAAATTACAGATCCCAGATTTGACTTTTACAAAATAAAAAATAAAAAATCAACTGATCAAGATCAGAACGTCGCCAATGGTTGTCACCGGTTGGTTTGATTTGATCTAGAGACTTCGAGATGTGAAGGCTCAGAATTTGTAGGTTTTATCCAGAGCCTTTAAGAGATGTTGATAAAGAGAACAAATTGAAAGGCTTGGCCACAGAGACCGTAGCTAGAAGAAGAAAAAAAAAAAGATGAATAAGAAGAAGAATTGAACTGACGAACAGAGACAAGGAAGAAAACAGGAAGAGAAGTTGGGAGAAGATGAGAGGAGTTTCTGAAGAATAAGAGAAAAGAGAAGAAAAGTCTTGCGGCAGAGTGAAAAAAGAAAAGGTAGAGTTAGGAATTATATATTAGAGGAGTTAAATGGTATATGAAGGTCTACAATAGACAAACTCACTCAGAAGATGACACCTAAGGTCATTTTGTTTGAACTAATCTCATGTTTTCGGGCCTAACGGGGTTAGAAGTAAACGTATATCAAGGACCGGGATCGGCCCAAAACTTATAGACAAGGGCTCGGGCTCGTAAAATTTTCATTATTTTTTTTAAAAACTTGGAACGAACTGGCTGGTCAGGGCTGGTTTTTCAGCTTTACGGGTTTTTTTGCCCACCCTATGGTTATGTCCATGAATCAATACTGGAGGACGCTCCGATGTTTGAAATGATTCCAAAGAACAAAAAAATCTCAATGGATTATGAGAGTGTGTATGAGTTGATGGAAAGATCTTCCGTACACATTGATGATGTATTTGCATACACTGTTGCTCAAGAAATCATAGAGCACAATGATATCGAACCACGCTCTGTTGCAGAATGTCAACAAAGAGCAAATTGACCTAAATGGAAAGAAGCAATCCAGGCAGAACTAGATTCTCTGGCAAAGAGACACGTATTTGGTCCGGTAGTGCTAACGCCACCAAGTGTAAAGCCTATAGAACATAAATGAGTCTTTGTCAAAAACGTAATGAGAAGAATGAAGTCCTGAGGTACAAGGCTCGCCTTGTGGTGCAATGTTTCTCACAACTCCCTAGAATTGACTACGAGGAGACATACTCTCTCATAATGGATGTTATAACACTCCGCTACTTAGTTAGCTTGGTAATTTCCGAAGGACTGAAAATGCAGCTCATGGATATGGTTACTGCATATCTCTATGGGGATCTTGATTCAGATATATATATATATATATATATATATAAGTGCATGATGACTTTACATTACCTAAGTCAAGTGACTCTAAACCACAAAGTGCGTTTGCAATTAGGTTGAAATGCTCACTTTACGGATTGAAACAATCCGAATAGATGTGGTATACATGTCTAAGTGACTACTTGATTAGGAAGGGATATAAAAACGATGAATTATGCTCATGCGTATTCATAAAGAAAACAAGTTCCAGATTTACAATTGTAGCTGTATATATCGATGATGTAAACATAATAGGTACTCTTGATGAAATAAAGGAAACCGCGAGTTACTTGAAATCCGAATTTGACATGAAAGATCTTGAGAAAACTCGATTTTGTCTAGGCCTCGAACTAGAACATTGAATTTGTAGAATACTAATCCACCAGTCTGCGTATGTCCAGAAGATGCTTAGGTGATTTAACATGGACAAAGTGCATCCTTCTAGCACTCCCATGATCGGTCGAAGTTTGGATGTAAGGAAAGATCTATTTCATCCAAAGGAAGATGATGAAGAGGTTCTGGAAGCTGAAATTCCCTATCTAAGTGCAATATGTGCATTATTATACTTAGCCCAGTGCACTCGACCAAACATTGCATTCTCAACTTGTTAGTTAGATTTAGCTCAGTGCCAACATAGCGTCACTGGAATGATATCAAGAATAATTTTCGATACCTAAAAGGAACCATTGACTAGGGACTGTTCTTACCCTACAAAGAGACAAGAGGGACTGCAAATGGAACTGTAATCCCTAAAGGAAATATTGATGGCGAACGCGCCACCCACTACACCGAAACCCCAAATAATGTTTTGGTTAGTTTTGCTGATGTTAGGTACCTCTCTGATCCACATAAAGGTCGTTCCCAAACTGATTATGTATTTACCATTGGCAACACGGCGATATCTTGAAGATGAACCAAGCAAACCCTTGTGGCTATCTTCTCGAACCACTCTGAGATCATTGCTCTACATGAGGCGGTTCCTAAGTGTATATGGTTAAGGGCTATCATTACACATATTCGAGGGACTAGTGGTTTGAGTTCTACCACTGAAGAGCCTATTTGCATTTATGAAGATAATGTAGCTTACATCGAACAAATAAAACTAGGTTATATCAAGAGTGATAATACAAAACACATATAGCCAAATTTTGTCTACAATAAGCAACAACAGGCTCTCCTCAAGATTCAAGTGAATTAAGTAAGGTCTGAGGAGAATGTGGCAGATTTGTTTACCAAATAATTGTCTAAGGTCATATTTGAGAAACATGTGAAAAACATAGAAATCCGAAGACTTTCCATGCTCCCTTGACTTATGTAAGGATCAAAGGGAGGTGTAGACTTCAGGGGACTTCAGGGGGCTCTAACATACACATGTCATCATCAAATGTAATAGGTGCGTTGTGCTCTTTTCCTTCGACAAAGTACTTCTAGAGTCCACTTCTTCCCCATACTATGAGTGAAAGGGAAAATGTAAAGACTACCATTAAAGCAGCCCAAGCGAGATTTACTATATCCATGTGAATTATGTCCCCTATCTATGAAGGAATTCTTGAATTATTGTTCAGTAATAAATAATAGTGGAATCACTGGCGCAGAGTAAAAAATTCTGACCTAACGTCGTTGATGAAACAATCCAATAAATCCAACTCTAACTTATAAGGGGTCTTATAATATTTCTAGTACAATCAGCAAAGATTAAGCACAAGCAAAATATGCGGAGACCCCCTTAAAATAGTTTTATATGATCCTTTCCTATTTCTCCTATGTCGTAGGGTTAAAACCAAAAAATATTTATTGCTTTCCTGATGTTTTCTAACGTTTTCAATAAAACCTTCTCGTAAAAGGATTTTAACAATATTTTCAGTCATGTTAATAGATGGTATTCGAACTGTTCTTTTTTCATTCATGTCAGCATTTCGTATAAAGGTTATTATGTCAGCAATAGTGTCTTTACTCATGATAAAAGTGTATTTGTCCCACAGGGTATTTATTGTTACTTGGCAAGGTTTTTAGTGAGGTAACAATTCATGTATCATTTCGTCTGTGACTTGGCATAAGGGGGAGTGTCAAAGGAAAAACACGTTTTGTGCCTTCGTCAAAGTAACTGACGAAGAGAGAATTAGGGAATTAATGGTTACAACTCAATCATCCATTATTGTCATTGCTTTTTCATTTTGTTCATAAAGATCTATTTTGCAATTGTCACATTTAACCTAATAATTTAATTAGTCCTCAATTTTTTTTAACTTTTAGAGTTATTTGTATTACATTTTTTTATATTTTGACTAACAAAGCTTTTTCACATAATAATAGTATAGATAACAAAAAAAATCAGCCGTAATTAGGATTGTTAGTGCTTAATTAGGTTATGTTGGTTTTATATTAGTTAATTAGGTAATTTTGGCATTTGAAATTAAGTTTAGTTTAATAATATTTTTTGTTTTGTTAATTCCTACAAACAACATTTTCGATGTTTTACATACATATCGAATAATTCCGTTCAAACTTTAGAAAATATTCGGCTGAGTCTTTCGAGATTTATTGTGTGCAGATGTGTTATCCAGATTTATCTCGGCTGCGAAGTTAAGTGATCAAGTCTACGGTGTTAGGGTTTGTTCGAATGCCCCCACAATTAGTCATCTGTTTTTTGCAAATGACCCTTTCATTTTCTCTAAGGCTGATCGAGTTAACGGAGGTGGTATGGCTGCTATTTTCCAACAATATGAGTGTATGTCGGGCCAGCAAATCAATTATGAGAAGAGCTGCATCTACTTCAGCAAAAACGTCCCAAAAGCAAGCAGGAGAATTGGCTGCTACCTTAGGTATGGAAAGAGTTGACAAACATGATAAATACCTTGGATTACCTACAGAGCTTAGCTATTCCAAGGATGAGGCTTTCAGATTTCTTGTGGATAGGGTTCAAAAGAGGACGCAAGGATGGAGGGACAAGTTGCTCAGTGTTGCCGGTGAGGAGGTTCTTATCAAAGCAGTGATACAATCCATCCCCACCTACGTGATGAGCTGCTTTGAGTTGCCGAAACACTTATGTCAGGAGATGCACCGGCTAATGGAGAGATTTTGGTGGGGTGATACAAGGGAGGATAGGAAAATTCACTGGGCTTCGTGGGACAGGCTATGTGTACCAAGAACTGAAGGTGGATTAGGGTTTAAAGATATGTCTCTATTCAACTCGGCCTTGTTGCCGAAGCAAGGGTGGAGAATCATTTGTAGGCCTGAGTCCTTATTGGCTAGGGTGTTTAAGGCAAAGTACTTCTCTACCACAGTTTGTGCAGGCTGATTGTGCTACTGGGGTGTCCTATGTTTGGCGGAGCATACTGAAAGGCAGGGAGGTGCTTAGTAAAGGGGTGAGATATCAGGTTGGGAATGGAGAAAGCATTTCAGTTTGGAATGATCCTTGGGTTCCTTAACCTTATCACTTTAGACCGTTCTCTACTCCCATGCAGGAAACGGAGGAGTTAACAGTGGCGGAACTCTTTGATTGGGAAATCGGTGAATGTTCTGAATGGGTTTTGTGGGAGTTATTCACGGAAGTTGAAGTTGATTGCATCCTCAGAATTCCTTTGAGCTTAAATAGGGGTGTTGAACGATTGGTGTGGCACTGGGATAAGAAGGGGAGGTATAGTGTGAAGAACGGGTACCATATTGCTAGGATCACTAATCACTTAGGGACTAGAGCGTCGGGGTCCAACTCTGGTTCGAACTCGGTGATGGCTCGATCTTGGAATAAGTTGTGGAGGGTGAACGTTCCTCCAAAGGTCCGCATGCTTGCTTGGCGTCTTGTTAAGGGAATATTACCCACTAGGGCTGCCCGCTACTCTAGGGTTCAGCTCCCTGACGTGCAGTGCGTGTTTGTTACAAAGGTGTGGAGGATGGTCTACACTTATTCAAGAACTGCAAAGCTGTGGAATTCTTTTGGATGAATGGACCGTTGAAGTTACAAACTGGTAAGCATTCTGCCTGTGTCTTGGTTGAGTGGTTTTGGGACATGGTAAATAGTTTGCATGGGGATCTGTTGGAGTTCTTCTTGGTGGGACTTTGGGCTATTTGGACGGAAAGGAATAACATGGTTTGGAAGGGTGCTAATTACAAATCCCACTAATATGGTGTCATGGACGGTGGCTTTCCGTGATGACTACAAAAAACTTCATCAACGTTCTAGGCACAAAACAAAGAGAGGCATTATCAAGTGGGCATGTCCCCCTAGAGGCAGGCTGAAACTGAATATTGATGGGAGTTTTGATGAACAGAGTGGCGGTGGGGGCATAGGTGTTGTGGTGCGAGATTGGGAGGGAAAGTATGTGGCGACATTTGCACGGTCATTCTCCCATGCCCAATCTGCTATAGCCATGGAAGCTGAAGCCCTTAAAGCAAGTCTGCTGATTGCTATTGAGCGGAAATGGCAGGAAATAGAGGTTGAAAGTGATTGTATTAATCTTGTGCATGCTATGCAAGCTGAAGAAGAGGACCTATCTACCATTGGTCGTCTTTTGGATGATTGTAGAAGGCACGCTAGTTCTCTAAATTTTGTACACTTTTGACACATCTTTGGTGAAGTAAACGGTGTGGCTGATAGATTAGTATACCTTGTTGATGTAGGGGTTTAGATGAGTATTGGATAAACGAGATACCTACTATTATTCAGGATGTTGTCTATGAGGATTATTGTCATGTTTCTCTTGTAACTCGGGATTCAGGTTATATGTCCCTCCTAATGTAAAATTTTAATATAATAAATAGAACCGGATAAGACTGAGGCTCTCAGTTAGACTGGATTCCAAACCTTTATTATTATTTTTTTCTTTAAAAAAAAATATATATATATATATATATTTATATCTCAATTCACTGTCTTTCGAGTAGAGATGCATTGTCCTTCGAAATGAAAATATTGGAATTAGATTTGGAAATCAATTCATAATCTTTCACCAGTGATAATTTTTTTAGAGGTTCAATAACGTTGGCGTCCATTTCATGCCCTGTAGTGAACTATTGGCATGGGCCTATTGGCTAATGACTCCATTTCATGCCCTTTATGTCGGTATATTTTTTATTTTTCTCTAACATATTCTATTTTGTAGTGGACTATTGGCAATTTGGCATGGGCCTAATATTGGCTAATGACTATTCCACGTGCCCTGGTTTATATGCCATTACTTCCAACTATGTAGCTCAAGTTCATGGGAGTATTGAACGTGCTGGAGAAAAAACTAGCTCGTGAAATATCAGAATTCAGAAATACTCTAGCCAGCTACAAGGTAACTAAAATCTTAAATATTGATGTGTCACCTTCTTAAAGCATCACTAACTACTCACCGAGTCACAGTACCACTCTGAGTTGCTCGATCAGTGTGAACATTCCATGCAATTCATTTAGTTCATGATTACATGTTGAATAAACTAAAGCACGAACCCTATAGTCATCCTTCCGCACTTCCACAACCACCCCACTAAATGCAAAAGCACCATTTCCTACATGCTATATATAATCCCTTACCTAGCTAGCTTAGTCCATAGAGCTGTACGAGCTAAAGATCACCATTATATCAAGAATCACAAGTCTAGCTAGCAAATATGAACTCCAACTTTACTAAAGCCTGCCTTGTTCTTGCGTTTGTGTTTCTGGTAGCTACGCAATTCTTCGTCGAGGAAGTTGGCGCTGCTGGAGAATGTGGAAGGACCCCGATCAGGTCTGCGGCGACTAGCTTGAGCCCGTGCTTGAGTGCAGCCGGAAACGCGAGGGCGAAGGTTCCTCCAACTTGCTGCACCAAAGTTGGTGCCCTGGTAAAGGCTGCCCCGAAATGCCTTTGTGCTGTTTTGTTGTCACCTTTGGCAAAGCAAGCTCGTATTAATCCTGCAATTGCCATCACTATTCCAAAGAGATGCAACATCAGGAACCGACCTGTTGGAAAGAAGTGTGGAAGTAAGTAGTATGTCATGCATACATCATAATTAATTTTTGCTCAAATAATGCAATAATCTTTTTGCTTTTGCTTTGTACTTCGATGCTTTTTGCACTGTTATTGTTCTTAGGGCAAAAGTATGTTCCATTATAATCTGCATTATTTTGTGGATAACCATAACCTTGTAATTTTATGTATGCAGGGTACGTTGTCCCATAAACCACAATCACAGAGAAAGGCTGGCCAGCAATAAATCCAATAATGTGAAACGAGATTGGCAAAAAAAAAAAAAAAAAAACCGTGTTAAAGTTGGAATAAAATGTAATGAAGGGTCATGTTATAGTGAGCTAATTGGTGACCCTTTCAAGCATACTCATTGAGTTCAGTTTATATATGTACTACTTGATTAATTCTAGTTTTAATTATTGCATGCTTAATTTGCGGTAACGGATTTGGAAGGTACAAAATAGGGAATTGAGCCATGCACTGAGGAAAGAAAACTCGGAAAAAAAAAAAATGGAAGTCTGGCTTGTAATTCTAAAACTTATTAATATAACGTCATCGATCTTTTTCCACACTTAGATCGAATCACCTATTTCATGCCCTTTGTTTCTTTCTTCTTCCTTGCTTCACATTGGAAATTACATAATTGAATGAATTAAAAAACTGATGGAGGTTAATGACCAATGAATTAAAATGAACGTACCTACAACGATATATTCAGATTGTACATTTCTATGAATGAAAGACTGAACAATTTCTTTTTCTTTTCAGCTAGGCTAAACACTGGCCTATTAATTATTGCCATTACCAAAACAAACCATAATGATTTCCTTACGGAAATTTTGAAAGATTGGCTAGTTCGATGAATGAAAGTGAATAACAGAACCCCTATAATGTTAGCAAAAACACATGCAGTTCTGGGTCCCCTTTCACTGAATTCAAATTCTCTCCTACACGGGTAAGCGATAGCAGATTAGTGCTAAAATTCCTAAAACTACACTTAACGGTGAAAGCACTGATTATCATTAGCAGCAAATTTTCTATGACTCCAGCTGTGCATGGGCCTTAGCTCTATCATTAGACTTTCCAGAAAGAAGTTTTCAAATTCTCTTCGGTCTTCCCCACCGTATGATTAAACATCGGTCAATTTCTGGCACAAAGCACTGCACAGTAAGTCTACTAAACCCATCACATGAAGAAAGGGCTTGCCTGAGCATCGGATTGATCAGACCGGCCAATAAAAATATGTCACAGAAGTGAGTGAATAATACCATATACCGCAAATACTTCATGTTTTGCACATAAAATAAAAAATAAAAATATATAAATAAAA
Source organism: Rosa persica (assembly GCA_025331145.1). Lineage (NCBI taxonomy): Eukaryota > Viridiplantae > Streptophyta > Magnoliopsida > Rosales > Rosaceae > Rosa > Rosa persica. The sequence continues at coordinate 47,132,054 of WFKR01000004.1, read as the reverse complement.
ATAAAAACTAAAATACTCTTACTCTGTTGAACCTTATCTACATGGTGGTTATTATTCTCGAATCAGACAAATCTATTGGTCACATTGGCCGTCTCATTGTCTTCTCATCAAAACAAACAAACATCGCTCTCTGCCGTCCGATTACACGCGAAATACAATGTGGGTGATGCCTCATGCTAGACAAAGTTTGGACCCTCAAACTTCATGATGAAAAGGTTGGTCCCATACCCACCAAATATACCGAATATATGACTATGATAATGAACTCTTCTGTTCTTCTCGCTCATATCTATTTCATTTTCACAAGGCATGCCAAGCAGTGGACCCAAAGCTTCATTATAAACCAACCAACAAAAGAAAAAGAAACAAAATTTGGAAGAAAATGGTGACAAGGTGTAGAAAAAGTCCCGAAAAGAGGAACGGTTGGGAAGCATATATAATCTGAAGGAAACCAAAAAGAAAAAGCTGAAATTTGAATTGTGTCTTCGAACACTAACAGTACGTAGACTAGTTTATATAGATTAGAGCATACCTTTAATGCAAGTAAGCAACACCATCAGGCATCACAGAGTACGCAATTATTTAGTCCCCCACAAGAAAAATCAAAAGCGACTATATTTTCCGAATCCCAAGAGACATCAACTTTGTTTTTTAATTTTATTTTTTTAACCCTGCCGTTGACTGATGACTGCTTCTTCTAAAATCAACTCATTCTTTAACTTTTTCTGCATTGCTTTCTTTGCACATAAATAGAAGCATTTCCCATCGAATTTCATGGGTCACTCGCTCTCTCTCAGTCTTTTCTCTTTTACCAACAGAAAAAGAGATGGGTGAGCTTCACTCCATGTCCATGGCTTACTCTAGCAGTAGCCTAGCCCTAGGAGGACCGGGACTAGGTCTAGGTCTAGGACTGGGAGGAGGGAATTGGGATAATTGCCACAACTTCAACCTTGGAGTTCTCAGCTCAGACAGGATGTCTTTAGGTACCGCTTTCCTTTTCCTTTCACTGTTTTTCTCTACTCAATCATGTTCTTCGTTTTAATGGATGCTCTACATTTTGATGTATACTAACTAAATTTGGACTTGGAACACATGTTCATGCAGTGATGGATGACTTTCATGCCCCACCACCATTTTCTTCTACTCTCGAGTCGGATTTCTCGACCGGTTACTTGGAAGACGCTTTGGTAGAATTCAGTGAGCGCTCGAAAAGAAGACGTATGCTGTTGTTTAACGATGACGAAATCAGAGACTCCACCGCTGTTGCTTCAAAGGTACTAAATTCAATCAGTGTTCCGTTTTATTTCGTACTGTATGCGCAGTTTTCGAAACTTGTTATTACATCTACATGGTGTTAATTATATACACAGAGACACTGGAATTCAGACTGGGAAGTGCTTGAGAGTTTCGACAGCATCAGCCAACTAATCACCTCTACTGGGCTATCAGGTAGTTAATTACACCACACACACACACTATATATATATATATATGTTCTTTTTACTTGTAGTTGATATATATATATATATATATATGTTCTTTTTACTCGCAGTTGATTTCGTTTTACTAATTAAGTTAGCGATGTGATTTACTAGGGGATGATCCTACAAGTATGAGTACTACACCAGTGAGCAGAATCTGTGGGGACGAGACCAACATAGCCGATACAAAGATGAACACAAGAGAAGAAGCTATTGATTCCTCGTCTTCATCTTCTTCTTGCAAAGAATCAGCCAACACCAACTCCATGGCTGCCGAGAAAGAGAACCTCTTTTCCGCTAATGCTCCTCTGGCTGCAGGTATCTAAATCTTTCTCATATTCCGTCTAAAGTTCAACAAAATAGATAAGTAAATAACGTTGGCCGTTTCGTCTCGAACAGATGAGAAGAGAAATAAGAAGAGGCCGGTGATAACGTCGAGAGTGGTGTATCCCTTTGCGGTGGTGAAACCGGGAGGAGTAGAAGGTGACGTGACGCTAAACGACATCAACGAGAGGATTTCAATGCCACCAACGCGACCAGTACGACACCCCGTTGGGGACTTTGCGTGTCGGCCATGCGTATCTGATCCTGATGGTCCAGGACTTTCTGGTAAAGCTGTGGTGGCCCTTACCAGAATTCAAACACAGGGAAGAGGCACAATCACTATTATCAGAACCAAAGGTTAAGAACTCAGTCGAGTCGATCGATTCATGTCATGTACTTCATTAGTGGAGTTACTTTAGCTAGTCAATTATATATTTATGCAATGAATTGTATAGAACATGTTAAATTAAGAATTTACAGTCCGCTCTATTATTAATGGGTAACTTTGTACTGAGGCATTAAGTTGGAAGAACACTTACATATGATTAATTGTGAAGTGATCTTCATAATGGTGCATGTAAGGAAAAAGAGAAAAGCGAAAAAGGAAAAGGGGAAGTCTGAACTCTGAAAGAAGAAAAGGAATAGAGAATAGAAACGAAAATGGTCCGTCAAAGATCAAAGCTAGTGATATATTGTCCGTCACAAATAATGTGAAAGGTAATGGTTCTGCAGTACGTACCTTGTTTCTCGTTCGCAAGGGGTAAAGGAGACCTAAAGGTCATCGACCATGCCAAGAAACAGAAATATTAATCCCTCAAGCATTTTACTTTCTAATGTTAGATTATTACTTGATGTGCGAAATTGAAGTTTGAGGTTAAATTTTGAGAAATTTGATTGTATACATTAGATGATAATGAAATATTGCTCACAACGTAAATCCATCCATGTAATATAATGTATATTGAGACGTTGAATAATTAACTAATTAATTAGAACACTAACCCCAAATGGCCACAATTATTGGGGGATAAGTAATGGTTCATAATCTTAGATGATGGATGTTGGTTATGAAAGCTTTATCATCATCCATCTCCATCCTTTACCTTTTTTTATTTTTTATTTTTTTTTTATGACATCTCCATCCTTTACCTAATTACCTTTAATTAGCTACCTGCTGCAGACCTCTTTTGTCCTAGATTTCAACTAGCTACCTGGCTAGCTAGCACTAAAATTAAAATCAATAGTCTGCATTATTTATTAATTATAGTAATTTATACATTATATATCAGACCAAGACTTTAAGGCATTAGGATGGGGATGGCCATTGGCTTTTTATACCTAGAATCATACACATAATTTGTAATAAGCAATGCACCAATCATTTGTGTATTGTTATAGACTTATAGGCTTATATCGGAGGAAATCTTCTGTCCCGAATTTTCTATCTCCATTCCTGTCCCTCCATTAATCAGTTGACACATGTACTTCCTGTCTAACTCATCTGACAGTCATTAACTTTGTTAACCTATAATTTCAAAAATAAAAATGTAATTAAAAATAATGAAAATTACCAGGTCATTTAACTCTGTTGCATCACGTCTCAACTCTTAAACTTCAGACCCGTCTTCTCCATGTCGAATTCACGTCAGAGAAGTAAGTTTTGGTTTGAATTCAATGTGGTCAACGTTGGATTGCTAATCTTGTTTATGATTTAGTTTTCTGCAATTGAGTCTATCTTCGAGATTTTGGTTGGTTTCAATTCAATTTTGACACCCATAGGTTCCGATCTTCCTCTTTGAAATTGAATTTTCTTTTCTAAATTTTTCCCATGTGGTTCATTTTGATCTGATTGTGATTGGGTCCATGAGTAATCTTATTATAATAAGGTTCGTGAGTATGATAATTTTGATCAAAGTTTATGAGTAAGATCTGGGTTTATGAGTAATATAATTTTGATCTGGGTCCCGCGCAGGTTCTGGGTTCATGCTCAGTATCAAGATTTGGATATGCATTTCAAGGCTTTAAGCTAGTATGATATGCAAATCAGCCCAATAGAGAGATTCACATATGACCCTCTCACAGAAACCATAAGTTAATGTTCCATTCCCATTCTTAGTGAGAGTTTGATTGCTCATGTAGTCATGTTGTACCATGAGGGTATGACCACTGGATAAGAGATCTGAGAGCTATGGAATTGGGCTGTATTGCATTTTATTTAAAACAGAATGAGATGTCCGTCAGGTGAGGTAGAGTGGAAGTAAATGTGTCAACTGATCAATAGAGGGACAGGAAAGGAGACAGAAAATTTCCTCCCGGCTTATAGCACTATTGTATATTTTGATCCTTCACCAAATTCCTACATTCTTCGTCTTCATGTGTTTCATTGTCTTCTTGGCTTTTAGTCATAGGTCAACACCCCACCATTTCAAACTTCACATGATTTAGGACAATATCAAACATAGGGGGCCATACAAATTAACTTATATATAATTACAAGATTCTATTTATATAAATATACTGCTTTCCCTAATTCCCTTCACACCACCCTTGGTTCCTTAACTTCCTTTTGACATTTGTTATGCAAAGCTTTAATATATGTATCGGGTCGTCAGAATTTGAGAAGTAGACCAAGCTCACAAAAGAAGGAGCACATCACATGCTTAAAGCTAGTCAGAGCCAATTAAGCTTGTGTACTTACGTGGCCGAATTATTTGGTGCCAGTGACAAGAGAGTGACGTGTGATTTGGTGTTTTGTCCCATTATATCAATGATTATTGGTTTTAGGTGAAGAAGCTTTTGACCTTTATATCCTCCCAAATTTCTTTTGGATTTGCAGAATCTCGGTCCAGGAAAAAGACACTGCACAGATCGAGTAGACTAGTGCGATGCTGTTTATAAGAAATTAAAAGACCTACCAGTTCAATCGTTATTGGTATCGAAATATAAAGGATAAGCATTGTTTTTCAAGATATACAATATTTCAAAATAAAGTAGTTAAAAGTTAATAAAAAAAAGTAGTTAAAAGAGAAAAGAAAAAAAAAAATCAAAGCACACCCATATATAGGACAAGAGTGAAGACACATATATTCTGAAAAATATTCTTTTAAATGACACGTCTTTCAATTACGAATTGATTTACTTTAAAGAGTCAGCATTATTCTTAAATAAGCTTGACCTGATTATCTCTCGCCAATGTGAAAACCACCTAACACTCTCAACAACATGCCGAATACATATAGCAAATTTTCTAATTATACACATAGACAATTTATATTGACAACATGCAGCACATGTGGGTCTAAGACATTTATACGGCTCTGGAATATACATATTCATGCAAGAACGAATCTAGCCGGCCTCATTATTCTCACCGGGTACACACCGTTGACCTTGTGCGAGCTTGGGCCGTTCCTAACATAGAAAGGTACGACAGAAGTTGGAAATGGATCTTATATCCCGTCAACATTACTCTTATCCAGATGCAGCTCATATTTAGGCCCATAAAGTATTCTTGATTTCTTCAGTCTACATATACCTAGGTATTGGGCCATAACCTATAGTTAATTTAAGGAAGCACCCAACTCCTCCATATCACCATTGTGCGGTTGGCTTCATCATTTTCTCAAGGGAATTTGTCCAAAAATAAAGTTTTGAAAAGAAAAGAAAAGAAAAAGTAATTTTCAAATAATACACCGGCTTATAAGTTTACAAAAGACTTTAGCATTTACAGAACGTTGATGTGAATTCTTAGCATACTGTACTTTCATACACATGAGTGTAAATTGTTCAAGATGTTACATGAAAAAAAAATCATGTATATGAAAATTTAACATGTTACGATCTCTTTAGCGAACTAACCAATCTTTTTCTAAATGAGATGAGCATTTTGACCCAACTAAATGAACTCTCAGTAACCTTTTGAAGCTGAATGTATTATGGTTCATTTTAATAATTCTGTTGATGTAGTTTTAACTTCAAACTTCGCTAATTTATTTTACGAACTGAGCTCAAACAATCCAAACACGGACCACATGTTAGCCATGGTACAATCGTACACGGTCGTCGTAGTTGATCGGACCAATTAAGTGTAAAGTCTAAATTCTAAAACTTGAATCTAGTCCAACCACGCTCTTTTCAACTGCACCAAGGACATGGTCAATTAGTCAAACTAATATTAGTCAAGTCAAAGATTCTATTCATTAATATTCTTAAAAAGAGTTCTCAAGCAATAAGCTCACGCCACGTCAGATAGAATTTTCGGATTCCGGCGGGTCCTGTTCCAGATTCTTTACCCGGTTGCCCATCTCATGTTTAAGTCATATCGCAGTCAATGGCCAGTACGGCCGCCATAGAATTTCTCTGTGGTGCTACTTGTAACTTTTTGTGTTTTGAGAATGGGTACTACTTGTAATTTACTACAATATAATAATTAAAAACATAGAAACAAGAACAACGGCCCTGGTATTGTCATCTTAGATCTAACAGAGAGATTTTCATTGAAAAAGAAGAACGTAAAGATGAAACAGAGAGAAGCTAGCCAAGTTTGAATTATTCAGGACTAATTAACAAAATGAGCATGCATTACATTACGTTACAGGGTTACAACAGATCGAGTAAATTCTCGAGGAAACTCGAAAGGCGATCGAGTCCCTCGGCAACAAAAAACTGGTCACAAATGGTATCAACATTCAAATGGGGACATCCATGTTGAACAAAAAGGAATGTAAGAATCTGGCACAGTACAAAAACGAGTATGATGCAGCAATGGAATTGACCCAACACTATGATTACACAGTTTTAGCTAGCTAGCTAGATGAAATCGAAAATGGCGCGATACTACCAAGTATCACTAGCTGGAAAAGGCCGGGCCTCTTGGAATTGATCAGAGAGAGAGAGAGAGAGAGAGAGAGAGAGAGACGTCATGCTCCTAGCTAGTTAACTACCGGATACACTGATGATGCCTCTTTCTTAATGCAAACACAAGAGAAGACAGTCTTGAGAACTTTGTGGAGAACTTGGCCGCGTTTCGGAATCCAGCGAGGGGCAACCATTGCAGAAGCGCCGCCGTGAATGGCGGTTGCCACGGCCCTCGGTGGTGGTGGTCCGGGGACTGATGAGTTGCAGACGACAGTAGTAGGCATGACTCCGGGTAGCGCTGATACGAGTGAGTGCCAGTTATGGTTGAGAAATGATGGAGCTAGCGAGCTGTAGCTTAGCTGCAGTTCGATGAAGGTACGTCGGTGAGTCGAAAAGAGAGACGGTGAAAATTGATACCGACAACAAGAGGAAGCGAAAATATAAATAGGAGTGTTTGAGCCGCGTTTATTTGGATTAACCGAGTAGGCCACGCGTCCGTAAGTACGGTACTGTGGTGACAGCACGCGCGCTCGATCAAATGTATATAAGTTGGAGTTGGCTTCTCATTCTCTCTCTATATTTTAACATAGCAAGGTAGCCGAGTAAGAGTAGCCAACAACCACAATTATTGAGCAGTGCTTTGTAAACCTAGTCTGCTCCCGGTTCACAATTCAATTCATTCTCCACACTACGCCTTATGGCCTTTGAACAAGTCATTTCATTCCACTTCTATCAATATCCACACGCTTTCTTTCTAAGTTTAGTTTCTTGCAAAAGTTTTAAGGCCCCCGATGTTAACGAGTCAGTGTTGTGCCTCTAATCAAGGTTTGCTGGAGAATGCATTATATGATGCGGCATAGTTGATTAATTACTTTTACCTAGCTGGGGTTACTTTCTGTAAAGGTTAATTACCAAAGTTTGTTGAGGCTTAATCTAGAGAGTACGGTAAATAAGGGTTCTGTAATAATTTTCTCTAAGTTTGCATTATTGAAAAACGCAGATAGATGCTCTCTTTCTTTTCTCTCTAGCTGTTCTTCATCTTCTACCTTGAGATTAAGCTTCCATGGCTGCAATGTTATCATGGTATCAGAGCTATGGCTCTTGATCCTGTGGACTATTTCTTACTGTAGGTAAGTCTACCAATAATTGGCATGGTAATGCAAGAAATGGAAATGGTAAACCGAGCAACTCATGTTCTGGAGGAGGACACAGAAACTATGATGATTTCAACCATGGAAACAATAGAAATTGCAATGCAGAGTGTTAAATATGCAGAAAGAAAGGACACACAGCTATGAACTGCTTTATAGGAATGATATCCCACCTACTCATCCAAGCTTGTCTGTTGTGGTGTGCCAAACCTGTGGCGTGAAAGGACATGCAGCCTTGGACTGTCATTACAGGTCTAACTTTGCCTTTCAAGGAGCTAAATCACTTTCTAATCTTACTGCAATGTTTGCATGTAATACCAATAGAGCTAATTCTTCTAGTGCTTCTACTTCTGCCCATGGGATTTCATCTGTTGTACCATCTGTTAGTACCTTGAATAACTCTCTTGACACCCGAATTGGAGTCTTTCCTGCGGTGGTTGGGGGGGGGGGGGGGGGGGGGGGGGGGTGCGTGACAGAATGTGATAAATAATGATCATAGTGATGTGCACTTGCAGTTGCTTCGCTCTTTTTCACAAGCTTCAAACAAGAATTGTCAAATATCTATGGTTGCTTGTAATAGCATCAATACTTTTTCATCTCATCTTGGTTATGTTGCACCAATTGGAAAGTGGAAAGGATCATATGCATTATATTGGTAGCCAAATTGCCATCGTCCCTTCCAAAGATGATATCCTTTATGCTCAAGACGACTCAAATCATAAGGACCCTATGGTGTTGTCTCGAGTTGGTCATCTGCCTATTCACTCCACCATACTTGAATCATCTGTGCAACCTAAGACAAATACTGCAACAAGAAATGGATTCTCTGAAATTGAAAATGACAAAGACAGAAAACTAGAGGTGCTTTTAAGGGTTGAATTTTCTCCAAACACAATTGGTAAATGTGGCTCCAAGAAGCAAAAGTTTGATTCACTAGGAGTAGCTGAAATCATCTCTAATTGCGTGGCTACTAGCACTGAGCAGGTCCAGACACAACCTCAATTGGATTATGTTCAGGAAACTATGGATCAAGCATATACTCAGAATTTCGTGCTTACCAGGGCCAAAAATGAAATTGTCAAGAAGTTGACATTTCAAGATTTGTGTGCTTATGATGAGTCTTCATGCTTCAATGGCTTTACTTCTATACTGCATATTCAAGATGTCACAGAACCAAAGACCTCTAAAGCCGCTGTTAGAAAATCAGAGTGGGATTCTACTATGAATAAAGAACTTAGCCTCAGAAAGCAAGGGATAAGTTACAGGAGTAATGAGATGTTCATCTGCAAAGAAAAATATGCAAAGGATTTGATTCACATAATTGGTATGGCTACATCAAAAGCTGGTATGCAAAGCATTTTCATGTTGTTAGAGAAAAAGTGAAAAGGTATGATCTACTTTTACTTCAATATGCTTCTACTACTGAGCATACTGAAGATATTCTTGCCAAAGCTTTACGCAAGCCTTGTATTCAGTATACATTGCTCCAATCTCAGTTGCTCACCCCCATTGAGATTGAGGGGAGGTGTTAACGAGTCAGTGTTGTGCCTTTGGTCAAGGTTTGCGGGAGAATGCATTATATGATGTGGCATAGTTAGTTAATTACTTTTACCTAGCTGGGGTTACTTTCTGTAAAGGTTAATTACCAAAGTTTGTTGAGGCTTAATCTAGAGAGTACGATAAATAAGGGTTCTGTAATAATTTTCTGTAAGTTTGTATTATTGAAAAACGCAGATAAATACCCTCTCTCTTTTCTCTCTAGCTGTTCTTCATCTTCTACCTTGAGATTAAGCTTCCATGGCTGCAATGTTATCACCCAAAAAGAAAGGTTTTGGATCATGGAGCTTGCCCATGTCGCATCTTTTATTTGGCTTGTTGTCACACATACTCCACGTTAAAGGTGACATATTTACTCATTAGTTACTACATTTGTAGTTTCAAGCCGATTTCTACACTCTCTTGTGCATGAAACTGACACAAACATAAGCATAGTAAGTAAAATCAATTTTATGCAATTGGGTAGCTTTTTCTAGCCGAAATTTCATATCTTCTAATTCTCAGTTAACTATTCATCAGCTTATGAACAGTGACGGCTCCAATCGAGTCGTTATGGTTTAAAAGATGATTTTATCCCTGCTTCATCTCTCTTGCCCGACACCTGTCTGCCGTCTCAAATCTCACATGTCTTTTTTCTTCGCTTCGCACACAGAGGTAGAGAGAGAGAGAGAGCGAGAGAGAGAGAGAGAGAGAGAAGGGAATTCGTTTTCTTGGACAGCTAGGTTGTTGCTCAGTGTGTGTTTTTCTTGCTACGACACCTGGGTGTTTCTCAGTGCTATCGTGTCGATGATACTTCACTCTACCGAGGGATAGATAGTGTTGAAGATTGCGCAATCGGTCTTTTATTTGCATTTGAGGATTTTTGGCAACATTACCTGCAACAGATTTGCGGGTAATTTTAGTTCTGATGTTAAAGGTCATGATTGCGTCTGTGTTTCTTCCATTTAGGGTTTCTTTGTTGGGTGTTTTTGGATTTGCAGTTCGTCAAATTTGACTGGTGTTGAAAGAGTGGGTTTTGGTGATGAACTAAATTTTGGGTTTCACGTAATCTGTTTTCTCAAGCTGATAGACACGATTTTTTTTTTCTTCTTCTCTTTGTTCTTGGCTGAGCTTTATGTTTCTGTTGTTGACAGGGGCGGATCCAGGATTCAAACCTTGGGCGGGCTTGGGTTTCTTAACAATTTTTTTTTTTTGGTGTTGGCACTACTGGAATACACCAATTCAATGAAGGATTCAACAACCAAACTATAATTAAATGAAAGAATACTAACAGTTCATAGTGCTGGACCAACAATGTTGTTAAACAAATTAATCAAACTACAATTAAGCAAACATCATACACAATTGCATCACCGAAGTGTCCTACTACTATAAAATCTACATACTAAAAGTCTAAAACACCAACAAGTATTTATTAGATGCCATCAATTGCATTTTACGGATTACCACCAAACAGTGACATGAGAGGTCCTCCATGGATCCTCTCCTCCGGAATTTTAAAGTCAAAGCTCTTTATCCCATGACTGCTTCCAACACCAGTTCCATACCCGTTTCTCTCTTTCTTCTAAGAACTCAATGACTAACTCCATTTAATCAAACTAAGGTTAGACATCTTTTAATCTAATAAATCAAACTATAATCAATTAATCAAAGTATCAAACCAACTAACCAAGCTCAGAGCCTCAGTCATCTTCTAATCAAAAGAACAACACAGCGCCACAGTCATCAATTAATCAAAGTATCTAAGTATCAAACCAAGTAACATAAGAACAAGAGTAGCAAAACTGCAGAACCCAAATAACAAAAGAAAATTCCAAACAAAAAGAGTTTACCTCTTTAGCATGAACCACGACTCTATGAAGGTAAATGATATGCTATTGAAGAAACAATTATGATTGTCTATGCCGAAGGCTTGGCTGAGTTGGCTCATGTGTCTGAGATTTGCCCCAAATTAATTCGACATCAATTTTTAACCCTAAAATTTGCCTCAAAATCAATTGATTGAATTGAACACATACTTACAATTTCAAGAATTAAAAGTGTTCACAGGTTGTATGAGTTTGGAATTAAGACCTTTTTAGAAGAAGAAGAAGAAGAAGAGTCGAAGACGAAGAGAATGACCGATTAAGGTCTGAGTCTCTGAGAGAACGTGAGAGGCTGAGAGCTAAAAAGTTTGACTGAGAGTTCGGGAGTTTCAAGCTTGGGACTTCAGGTGGGCTTGACAATGCAATATACAATTCTTTGTAAGTATACATCTAATTTTTGTTTGAAGCCCAAAAATATCGGACGGGCTTGAGCCCGCCCCAGTCTGTACCTAGATCCGCCCCTGGTTGTTGATAGAGTGAAAGAGAGGGAGAGAATTCCAGAGAGTAGGTTCTGCCTGTTCTTCGTGTGTGTGTTTTTGTGTTCTCTGATAATAGTAATAATCAAGAAACATGGAGAATGAAAGAATTTGTGGTTCTTTTGAAAGAATTTTGATTTGGGGTTTTGGTGATGTAGGGGCTTCTGGGTTATTACCTTAACCTTGAGGTGGAGGTGTGTTGGGAAAGGCAGGAGAGCTGTTGTTTCTGGTGTTTGAGGTGTGGCTTGAAACATCCAATTCCAGAGTTATTGTTCATACTTGGAGGCATAGATTGCTTTTATGTTCAAGGTTTCTTAGTTCTCCTCTCTCAATTTTGTTTATTGTAATCGTAAATTGTTCTTATTTAATGTTAAACTGTGATTGGTTTTGTATGCAGCTTTCACATGCTGCTGTTGTAAGAAATTGGTCTGTGAGGTCTGAAGCGAAGGAGAAGGTTGAATCTGTAATTCAAGGTAAAAGGAAGGGAATATTTGAAATCATGCTCAGCTTGAAATTTTTAGAAATTTTTTGATAAGGTTTTTTTTCTTGGATCTCTAGAGGATGAATTTCTTTGAAGTTGTAACCTTTGAACTTTTTAGTTTAAAGCCATAGCCCGAGGGTATAGTAGAAAATGGATATGAGCTGGTCTGCCGTGTGAGATTATATGCTGTTGAGGAATTCTTCTTAGGCTTGAAAGATGGTATATGAAACAGAGTTTTGGTTAGATTGCTATGTGGGTTTGATTTCTCCATGTTTAACGATCTCCAAAATCAATCTTCACCTTCCAAGTATTTTAATTAAATTAAGTGTGGATTTTGTAGAGTTATCTATATGGGATTTTGTATCTATTCAGAAAAGAATCATAAGATAGTTTCTATGGATTTATTGTTCAGTTCATAGATTGTTTTGAGTTATTCAAATTTATACTTTCTCAATTTTTCAAGCAAAGTTTTAGATTATAAAAGTTGACGATTATGAAAACTTGGTGACGGTTCAATTTAGTAGAATCAATAAGAATATAGGGGCAACATCATAGATGGTTTTTTTTTCTATGGTGAAAATGACCTCACATAAAAAAGGTGGTAAAAAATGACAAGTGAATTGATTATTAAAAACTGACCTCACACTTGGGTGATTTTGAACCCAATCTAATATGTAATTTCTTTTTCTGCTTTTGACGTAAATTTGGATAATGCTTCTTATTGAATTGATCTAATCTATGGGATTTGGCTAATTGCAGTGATTGCCCACAAACATAGAGTTAAATTTTTACAAGGTTGTGGTGAAGAAAAGCATAATCTTTCATGTAATACTTGGTTGACATGTTAAAAAAAAGAATTCAAGTTCTGAGTAGCAATTTCACATGGACTTCACACCCTGTTGTTGTACTTAATCATGTAAGAGTTTAATAGAAGTCTTTTTGTTCAGAATTACATACCAAAACAAATGAATCTAATTGAAAGTCCCTTTGTTTCGATGAGGTCATGTTAGATATTCTCTGCTTAAAAGATAATTCTCTTTGTTTTTCTTTGCTTTGGGCTATGCTTAGAATTAAGAATCTTTTTCTGTAAGTATGGTTGGTGAATGTGGCTACTGTGGGATTGGTATTGTGGGAAGTAGGTACACATGGTCTTCTTTGTTCATTAGAAGAACTGGCACAATACTTGGGAGCTCATTTTTGTATATTAGACTGGTCCTTTACTTCGAGTAGTTTGGCTGCTAGAGTCTTCACTATTTTGTTACCTCTACTAGAAATGAAGGAGAAGAAAGTCTGAAAGGGGTTTGAATATAGGTCTGAAGAAAAGGAGAGGCTTGATCTGCCAATCGAGGTACTTTTTCAGCTCACACGTACATTGCTCAAACATTGCTCACACATTGCTCTCATTGCTTCTACTTTATCTATAGATTCGTTTGTTTTGTAGATTTTTGTTTACAATTCAGAGTGTGAGTTGCATTCTATGGTTTAAAAAGTATAGCAGTGTTCTGTTGTTTGGGTAGAAACTTGAATTTGTTATACACAACCAAGCTAGGAGGAAAAAAATATTTTTGAGCTTATTGATGGGGCTTATATACGTAGTGTCTTACCTTCTTACATGATATTATACTTTCCCTATTCAATTGGCAGAACAGAATTTTGCCATAACGGAATTTTACAGGCTTGAGAAGGTAAGTATAATATCTGTAGATAATTATAAAGTTGATTAACAGGTAAAGAAGGTAGTAACTCGAGGTACTTACTTTTTCCTCAATGTATACTATTTCCAAAACTGCGGTTGAATGAAGATGGTTTTTTATCTCTCTGATTGATAGTATCTGATGTATTTGCTTTATGGGGTTTCCTTCTGCCTTTACTTTGGTACCCAGTTATGATTTTCATGCCAACTTCACTTTTGTTTTTAGTTTCAACTAAATTTCTGCTTTATGTATTTGTTTTGTTTTCGGTTTCACTTTGTTCTGTAAATGGTGGTCTTTCCCATAATTGCAAGTTACTTTAGATTAAACAGCATTGTTTCCTTTATCACAATATTATGATAGTTTTGTCCTTTTGTATTTATGTGTTCTGTACTTCTGCAACTGCAGTTTAGCTAATGTTATGGTTTATGGGAGCTAGCACTCCTGGTAGGAGTAGAATCAACATATAGAAAGAACAAGAATTCTGGTATCAAGTATTCAGGCGGTTGACTTCTTCTTTTGTTTTACATAGATCATATTTTGCCTCTCTTAATTTTTCTGCCTTTTCAATTGGGTTAACAAATTCTAAACTATGTGCCTTGATTCCTAGACCCTAAATATTTCCTGTTACAGACTGCATCAGGAGATGTGATACTTTTCATTTATATGCTCCGAGGCTCTGTTAAAGAAAGTGAGATTGTACCAAGTATCTCTTGCTCTATCGTACAACTATAATTTATTACTATCATGACTCCTATTCATTGATTAATACAGTTCTTCTTCACTTTTTCAAAGATTCATTTCTGTATAAGTAGGATATGCTTGCAAGGAAAGACAAGATAGAAGAATTGTGTGGCTCCTGCATACTGTGATAAACATAACAATTAATAGTTTTCTGTTTATTATCTTAAGCTTAGTATTTTTCTTTCCCATTTGGTTTACAGTTAATGTTTTTTTTATCAAATCCCTTTCAAATGCGTTATCAATAATTATTGTCATGATGCAAAGATAGACCTTGAAAATATTAGTGTCAATATCAAAAATTGTTTTCTCAAATCAAGTTTTCTCGGTACTGTGTATTTGAGAAAATAGTCTCAATATTTGAGATCGGTCTTTCTCCTGTTGCATCTGCTGCTAAATAATTAGCCTACGTCCAGATCTATTTTCTAGGTCTGTTTAGTGTGTTTCTAAGGTTAAAGTTTGCTATGGTAAAATGGCTAGCTTCCTAGGCAGTTTACTGGAATTAGATGGCAGTCAATATTGGTTATTCCATTCTTTTTGGGTTTAAGACTGAGCTTATTATCTCCAAATTGAGATGAACATTTAATGAGGTTGCAAATGTCTTTCGAGACTGATTCTAGCTATGATAGAAGGGTACAGAGAAATTTATAAGAGAAATCTCTTGATGTATGCATAATTTAGGTTTAATTTGTACCTGGGATGGTTTATTTTCAGTGCAGAAGTACAATTTAGCCATCCCTTAATTAATTACCCAATCTTTTCTATATAACCTTCATGTGCCCTGTATATTTCAGTGATAACTTTGAATATGAAACACCACCATCAAATCAGACTAGCACAAATATATTGGTTCAATCTGACACGGGTTTACCTAGCCAATTCGCTCTACAATTTGAACAACCTCTGCTGATATGTAGTGATGAACATCAACCTCTTTTCAGCAGACAGATTAAATGTAGCTAAGTTAGCCTATAAGTAGAACAATATATTTTTGACAAGCTGTGTCAACAACAGTTGTATTGTATATTTGCACATTATCAAAACATTTATATTAATGGTAATATTAGTTGCAAACAAAAGTCTCTGGCCATTGAAACTTACAGATTTTGTTTGAACACCCTCAGCAACGCACAAGCATCTATTCTAGTCTACACTAGACTTCACACTATCATTAACAGACAAGTGACAAACAAAAGCATTCGGCATATAATGCATCATTGATTGTCGTTATTAGTTTATAAAATAATTGTTGTTAATATAGTGTTAGCTATATAACTCGATACATAAATAGTGATTTGTGATTGTGCTTGAGCAATCCACCCAATTGCTAGACATGATTTCTCTTGGGATCTCTCCGGTTGAACAAGTCTTGATTCTGGTTGGTTAATTACAACGCGGTTTAAGTTTCAACCGGAAAATTCAAGGTCCCGTAGAATAGGCCTAATATAAATTTCCAAAAGAAAATAAAAGAAAAGGCCTAATATAGAGTAAGTTGCTATGGGAAGAGAAGTGGTCAAACTGGAGCCTCCTCGCTCCTAGGCTTATAGTACTCTCAATCAGGCCCAACGACAAATAATGTACTGATAATATATCTTCCAACGGCCCAAAGTATAAATAGAAAGATGGATCATGGTTCATGAAATCAGACGTCAATCATATTGTCAAAAGGCCCAAACTGGAAAGATTAAAGAAAATGGCATATTAAAATCATAAAATGTGCACTTATTTCTTGTATTCAGTGTTCAAGTCAAAGATAAAGCCATAAAGACCATCTCGGTTATCTAATATGTTTTATTTGTGTGTTTCTAGTTGAATCTCTAAATTTAATATTTTGATCTCTAATTTTTTCGATTATTAATAGACTTTGTCAAGTCATATAAAAAGACAAATAAAGATAAAGAGATAAAAATGGAAGGAAAAAAAATACTATTTTTACCTCCTTATATATAACATTCAATTAAATTGTTTTTTATTTCTTCGAAATTTCCTTATATTGCCTATATAGTTTTATAATTTACCTAAAACAATTAAGTAAAAATAATAATTTATATAGATGGCCCATCATTTAATACAGATAAATTCAAAACAATCAGATTTTGAATTTTTTTAAACTAAATTCATTGAATATTATGATATAGTTATTATTTGATCTTCCAACCGAAAACCCTTGAAATCCTTCTTTTAGAGCAAGTTGACCAGTTGGGTCATCATGTCACCTACTATTCACTACTTTCTAGTGTTACTTTCCACTCTCTGACTCACGGGCCCAATTTTGATTGTGACCTGGGTCACCATGTCACTTTGCAGGTCACGATGGTAACCCAAAAAGTGACTCCGGGTGACCTAGGGCACGAAATAAACTGTGTCCGTGACCAAGAGGGTGAAATTAACACTAAGATTAAACACTAAACACTAAAAATTTGTGAATAGTGGGTGACCTGGTAACCCAACGGGTGAACTTGCTCTTAGCAAATTCAAAGAGATTCCAGCAACATATCAAGATCGAGAACCAACCCTCTGATTAATTTTTGTGGAAAAGAGACATACTCGTAAGATAGCAATATCATGTGATTTTGATTCATTCTTCTTGTCGTGGTTGAAGATACATATAAAAAATAGAGTAACAAATTGTTGTATACTTGTATCTCATGTTCAAGGATGTTTTGATAAAAATAAGGAGATCTACTTAGCTTTTCAAGTATTATAAAAAGTAAATTAAAGATGTACGAAGTATGTGAGATCCAAATAGAAAATTTGGAGATCCAACTAGAGCCATGTTTTTTTTTTCTTTGGCAAAACAGGAAGAAAAAAAAAACATTGCCCCAATTCTAAAAGGAATCATTTATTTTTTTGATTTTGAAAACCTAGAGAGAAAACTTTGAGGTTGCCGTGGTCGTTCGCGCCTGTCCGGCTACGCATCGTTGCTGGAGCGGGCCCCTGGCCTCACCTGTGCACAGTAAGTGCGGCCGGATGGGTTATCTAGTGGGTTCGCATGCTTATGGCTCAGAGGTTGGGGTCGGAGTGTGTGTTTCTTCGTCTTTCTCATCAGATGGTGGCTGTATCCAGGGCAGTGTCATGGCTGGGGGTTGGGATCAGTAAGCAACGGCTTCTTGGCCGGGATGGAGCGGCGTCTCGTGGGGATCTGAGGATGGTGGATCGGGATCGATGGCCACATGAGATGGTTCGCTGGTTTGATGAAAGGGATCAAGGCAATACGTGGGTTATCACCGACCACTGGTGGTCTGACAGTGGAGCAGACTTGATTGTGATAGGGGATCGAGGCCATATGTGGTACAGAAGGTATGGTAGTCTGGCAGTGGTGGTGGTGCAGTGGTGACCTTGGTCAGAGACGGAGAGATACAAGAAGGTCTTGGCATGTTGGGCTTGGGCATTGTTGTCGGACCCATCGGGTCAATGGGCCCTTTTTCTTTGTTTGGCTTTTTATTTTGCTTCAGTTGCTTTGTCTATTTTTCAAGTATTAGGTGTTTGATTACAATAAGTCCCTACCTAGTTTTTGTAGGGAGAGTCGGGCTGTATGCATGTGCGTGCACTCAAAGTGCCTTGTCTGTCCTAGAGAGGAGGCAAGTCCTTATCACATAGACGTATCCTCCTAGTGGCAGGATGAAACTCAGTGTCGCCGGAGTTAATTTTGGCCTACAGCATAGTGGGAAAGCATATTTAATTGTTCTATGGCTTTGTATGAGCTTTATCTTTCCGGTATGTCACTATTGTAAAGCAAATGGTGTTGCCCAGTTATCTGGTATGTCAACCCTTGCTAGTTGGTGCATGTTTGAATGCATAGGATTAGTGGGATGTCCTGTTATTATTCAGGATGTTTTCTCGTTACTATTGTTCGGGGTTTAGGCTTTACGTCTCCCCCTTTGTATTCAGCAGTTTCATTAATGAAGGCTTGAGGGCAGCTGCACCAGCCCTTATTTCCAAAAAAAAAAAAAAAATATCATTTATTATTCAAGTTAGAGACTGATATACTCCTACTCTATTTTTAGATCAATATTTCCCCTCTTTCGTGATTGAGACGCTAAAAGTCATACATAAATTGTATATTTAGCAAAACCTATAAAATTTTGAAAGGTGGATTTTATTAACGCATGTCAAGATGGCCATTACATATCCTTATGCTGTATTCAACTGGACATATCAATAAGTTGTAGTAAGGGAACTATTTTGATTTATAGAGACAAACCATCTATATTCGAACTAATCGCTCACTTATTTAAAGTGAGCCTATAAACTGTGAAAATAGAGAGACATAGTAAATAGGCTCCTACCACAACCATCTATATCTTGTCTTTGACCTTCAAGCTAGGGCTTGGGGTTTACCCGAGTACAGAACTGTTAAGACCTCATCAGCAGAGACCTTCTTTGTCTTTGGGTTTTTATTTTTGGACCCCAAAGGCCTTCCTTTCTTCTTCTTTGTCCCTGGCAGCTCAAGTACTGGCTTTGGCACCATGCCCTCAGCCGGCACCAACATTCCTCCAGGAGTTTCCACAAGGCCCAGAGACTTGGCACTAAATTTAGAGGAGAATTCAGGCAACTTTACTTTCTTTGTAGAAGCAACCGGACTAGTTTTACCTTCAAGTAAGTCAGACACCAGAAATTTCAATTTGTTGGGGAAGGAAAAGGTCTACCTCGTTTAGCTTGGCCTTCAGTTTTATCCAGCACAATAGCAAGGGAGTCCTCATCACTTGTCACCCTTGATTCAGCATTCTTGATGATCACAAGGCTTCTAGGCTTGCTGGACTCAGCACCACCAAATAGGGAACGCCTCACCGATGGCAGAATGGGAGCAGTGATGCCCTAAAACCGAAATGTCCCTTCCTTGAACTGAGGACCATGGAATCCCAAAAACTGATTAGTGAGTTCGAGCTTTCGAGCTACAGGTTTTTCAACAGGCTTGATTCTATTTGGCAAAGTATCCGGATTGCCTGGGCCATTCTCATGGAAGACACGAGCACATATATCGCACTTGCCTACTAGATTTTCAAACAGAAAGTGTACCTCCTGCTCAATCCCTTGTGCAAACTTTAAGGTTTTTGTCAGAAAAAAAAGGCTTGAAGATTGAGTGGGAGACACGAACCCTAATCTCCCCCGTAGCATCAAACAATTTTCCATTGAGTTCCAAGTACTTTCCGGTAACCGAGGCTACATTGGCAATAGTTTTCCGTTGTTCATATGCCAGTGGCATATTGGTTATGCGAACCCAAAAGAATAGGTCCTGCATTTGTATCGATTGCAGCGGAGCAATAGCTTCATATGGCTACATCACGATCAGAGCCCGGTAAAAACTCCAAGGCCCTCCCATCATCACTTTTCGGCTGTCACGGCAGAGGTCAAACGAGAACCAGAACCGGTATGGGGTCCTTTGTTGCACGGTAAAGCCTTGGTTCAGCACCCATACACGCCTGAAATGGCGCCTCAAGTCCATGGCTGTTGTCGGTTTCGGAGTGAGCCGCCATGCAAGGAGATAGGACTGAGAGGTTCGCAGTGCGCCTCCCTTTCGACATGGCAGAGATGTCAACCACATCATTGCTCGCAATGGCAAGCGACGTGGCGAAGCTTCTGGTGACAGAGTCAATATTAGACATGGTAGGCAGTGAGGCCGGCTAAATTCCAGTTGCTTTGGTTGCAAAGATGCCGACACAGAGGTCGGAGATAGGTGCTAGGGTTTCTAGGTTGTGCGGTGTGAGAGCCTTTAGGGTTTCTTGGAATAATACGACGGAAGATAATACATGAAAAACCTACAAAATAATCAAACTCCAAAAGGAATTATTCATTATTTGGGTTAGACATTGACATACTGATACTCTATTTTTAGAACAATATCCCCCTCTTTCATGAACGAGACGTCAAAAGTCATACGTAACTAGTATATTTTGCAAAACGTACAAAATAATCAAACTCACTAATCGGTAAGAATAGCACCATATAACTGATCTAAGCATTAGTGGAAGACTTGAGCCTACCTCTACTTTTTCTTTCACCTGAAAGGCTTTCATAAATCATGAATTTGGTAATCGGTACCATGTCAATTAGTCTATAGAAATGGTATTGATTAAAAGTAATTTTCATGTGATCGGCTAGGTAGCAAAATCTAATCCTTAATGACCACGTAAAAGAAATACAAAAACCAACGTAGGCCGTGGCAGTCCATCCATACACGAAACCGAGATTCTAAGTATCGGTAATTCGGTATGGTAGCTATATGAGTAATTCATACCGTAGAACATTGTTACGGATTAAGTATTAACATCGCATATTGAATGTTATAGGCTAGTCTCACGGATACTTTAGATATTGTCATATTTGTAAGAAGACATTACGAAAATTTTGATAAAAAATTAAATTGTTTTGAAGACATTTTGAACTCTAAACTTTGTTTACATACTGAGTAAATTTTTGTTCAGTTGTACTTAACTAACATTGAATTTAAATTGAACCTGGATGATACAGAATAAAATAAGTATCTCCTTCTACTTTATCCTTCTCCACCATTTGATTTAAATCAAACGATCGCAAGAAAAACACATCGGGTTGTGAGGAAAATTATCATACAGTCACAAACTATGATACACGTGATGGTCCAGGTTGATTTTTTGGTCCATATACATTGTACTTATTTCTTATTGGTCTATTATTTTAATTTTCTTTTCCACCCTTACAAGGACCTAACCAAATTCTAATAATATTTTTTTTAATTAAGAAATTCTAGTAATATTATTGACTCATACCATTATATAAAAATATCACGTGATAATCTGGAATCATAAAATAATTACTCGGTTCGTGCATAAAATAATTACTCGGTTCGTGCACAGGACCGTTCAAAGTCTTGTAGCAAAGGCAAAGCAAACCACAGAGGTCCACCTCAATTGACAGGTGGAAGCAGGTTTTACGAGAATTTATAACAGACGTATATGCACGGAACTCAAAACTCCTCACTCGCTCATTAATTGAAATCTGCAGTTGGAGAAAACTCAACAAGCCATTCTTCTTCTTTCTTCATCTGAATTCTTCTCTCTCGGCTCGGAGTCAGAGCCGTTAGACACTACTAATGGATCGCCAACCTGAACTTGAACACTCGCCGGCGACCGAGTCTGACACGTTCGAGGTTGTTGCTGATTCCGACACCAGTGCTTCACATCTCGACCACCGACGCACCTCCCATGCCTCTATTCCTATTCACAATGCAGATAAGGTATTACTTTTAAATATAATTTCCAATCTGATTGGTCAGTATGTATGTTTGGAGTCTTGGATAACTTTCGCAACCAAAAAAACAAGGTTAATTTGATTCAGGGGAAAGGTAGAAGGGAGAATATGCTACTTGCATACAAGACACTGGGAGTAGTGTTTGGAGGACTTGTTACATCCCCACTGTATGTGTACCCTTCCATGCCACTCAAGTCTCCGACCGAAGATGACTATTTGGGCATTTACAGCATTATGTTTTGGACTCTTACCCTCATTGGGGTTGTCAAATATGCTGGCATTGCTCTCAAAGCCGATGATCAAGGCGAAGGTACATATAGGCTTATATTGATTTCATGGACACACATTGCTAATGCTATCCAATTCACTGATCTCTGAAAGTTTTGAGTTGTGGGACACTGATTGCTTGCAGGTGGGACTTTTGCCTTGTATTCATTACTTTGCAGGAATATGAATATTGGGATCCTCTCTTCAAGACCTTCAAATCCAAACTCAAGTATTTCACACTCTATCTATGATGAGGGCACTGAAAAGCAGAGTAGGCTTGCAAAATTTTTCAAGAAAAGTATAGTTGCTAGAAGGTTATTGCTTTTTATTGCCATGTTAGGCATGTGCATGGTTATTGGAGATGGCATTCTTACACCTGCAATATCTGGTACTTATTTCCCTATGCGTTCTGTTGTTCTATTGCCTTGACAAAGTAAATTGAATTCTTTTTAACTTTTATAATTAATATATTTCCAGTTTTGTCAGCAATCGATGGAGTAAGGGCACCTTTTCCATCTATCAAATCAAGTAAGTATCCATTTCTGTCATTGGAACTGTGATACAATTAGGGAGTATACGAATCCTTAGATGTCCAAGTTGTTTGGAAGTATTATTTTAATTCAACTTATAAGTATTTGGAAGAGAATCATATTATGTTATGCAGTAGATGTTGGTGACAACAATCTTAAACTAGATAGAAAGAACAAATAGATAAAAGAGATACTATGGAGGTGGAATGAAATGAAAAAGGGATGTTGCAAGGGGATAGCCTTAGTGGTTAAATGATATTGACTTCTTTAAGTTAATATTAATCTATCTATATGAATTTTCTTTTTGTTTTTGTTTATATGTTGCAGCTGTTGTGGAAGCGCTTTCTGCAGTAGTCCTTATCATTCTTTTTTTATTACAAAAGTTTGGTACATCTCGAGTGAGCTTCCTATTTTCTCCCATTATGGGTGCATGGACTTTGAGTACCCCGCTCGTAGGAATTTATAGCATCATAAGTCATTATCCAAGCATATTCAAGGCCATATCACCACACTATATCTTCCGTTTCTTTTGGAGAAACGGTAAGGAAGGCTGGTTGTTGCTTAGTGGAACTGTCCTTTGCATCACAGGTGAATATCATGTTAACGTATTTTACATGATTATTTAGTGGAGAAAATAGAAGTGATTATATGCGGATCATGTGCTTTTAGATATTAAGTGATCCTTAATCTCAACTATACAAACAAAACTGGGCTGATTGGATGCAGAAAATGGTGAAAATGATCATGCAGATACTATTTCATGTGCGTTGCAGTGTATAAAGTAATTATCTAATCCTCTTCACCTCTCTTATTTAGGGTCTGAGGCATTGTTTGCAGATCTCGGTCATTTCAACCGAAGCTCCATTCAGGTTTAGTTTCAACATTATTTCTGTCTTTTAAGGTTCCCTATATTTTTCCTTCTGTAATTCTGATGTGTTTCCCTCAACAGATAGCTTTCTTGTTTACCATTTATCCTTCTCTGGTTCTGACATATGCGGGGCAGACTGCATACCTGATCAAGAATCCAAATGATCATAATGACGGATTCTATAAGTTTATACCAACTACTATCTACTGGCCTATCTTTATCATATCTACATTAGCTGCAATAGTTGCAAGCCAGTCTCTGATATCAGCCACGTTTTCGGTAATCAAGCAATCTGTAGTACTTGATTATTTTCCTCGAGTGAAGGTTGTGCACACATCCCCTAGCAAAGAAGGCGAGGTTTACTCCCCTGAAGTCAATTACATTCTCATGGTTCTCTGTGTTGCTGTCATACTTATATTTGGGGATGGAAAAGACATAGGAAATGCATTTGGTATGTTAAAACTCGAAGCTGTCCCTTATCTAGATTTCCCTTCAAGAGTCACTAATCTCTAATTATTGCAACAAAATCTTGTTTCAGGTGTTGTTGTCAGCTTAGTCATGCTCATCACCACAATATTACTAACACTGGTAATGGTCATAATATGGAGAACACCACCGGTGCTGGTGGCTCTCTACTTCTCTATCTTCTTTGTGATGGAAGGCGTTTATGTGAGTGCAGTGTTCACCAAGATCACTGAAGGTGGATGGATTCCTTTTGCCATATCTTTTATCCTTGCCTTCATTATGTTCGGTTGGTACTATGGAAGACAAAGGAAGATAGAGTACGAGTTGACTCACAAAATAACCCTAGACAAACTTGGACTGCTATTATCTGATCCCAGTGTTCAAAGGGTGCCTGGATTCTGCTTCTTTTACTCCAACATTCAAGACGGGCTTACTCCGATTCTCGGACACTATATCAAAAACATGAAATCCCTTCACCAGGTCACCATGTTCACTACTCTTCGATACTTATTGGTTCCTAAGGTTGCTCCTCATGAGAGGATTGTTATCAGCAAACTTGGCCTGAAAGGGGTTTATGGGTGTGTTATTCAGTATGGCTACGCAGATCCCCTAAACCTCGAAGGAGAAGATTTTGTCAGCCAAGTTACAAATAGTTTGCTGGCACATATACAGGACAGCTCGGGCTGTCTTCCATCTGATCCTGCAGAGATCCAACAAGAGATGTCTAATTTGGAAGAAGCAATAAGTGCCGGAATAGTTCATATTCGAGGAAAGACGAGGTTTTATATTGGCAAGAGTTGTGGCTGGTTTGATAAAATTATGCTCGCATTTTATGAAGTTCTGCACAGTAACTGTAGGTCTGCTCTGCCTGCTCTTGGGGTGCCACTGCCTCAGCGTATCGAGGTTGGAATGCTCTACGAGGCTTGAAGAATGGTTTCATTCTGCTTCCTGTCACCCTGTCATAGTCCAAGTGATACAAAAGTAGATACATGAAAGAAGATGCAAGCATAATGAAGCATTAGTTTCACGCGAGAGGACCGAATTAGAGAATATTCTATTTAGCAATGGAAAATTTTAAAAAACTTTGATAAAAATTTGATAATTGGTGAGCTCCATTGTCCCATAATTGCAGGTCTAGATTGTTGGAAGCAAACACACTTTTTTTTAGGTGTTTCTGTTTTACGACACTCGAATTAACAATGGATCACAACTTCCATGCTTTAATCGGATTTTGGAGGCACAAAGAAATTGGATGAAATCGAAAGAATCAATTGCACTTATTTATAGAGCTTTCCATACATATAGGAGTAATTACTTTGTTGGCTTTTGAGTTTTAGGGTGTGAAATGAGCGTGGCGAAAAGAAAGCCTACTTGGGGAATCAATTCTTATTATTACATCATCCTCACCACCAGATTCATCACTGGAATCATCTATTACCACATGACTTTCTTTTGCGTTTGTACTTGACCGTCCAGGAGGAGTTATTTTCTCAGCGAATTTTCTCACTTCCAGATTCTTTCTGACAGTAGACGCCCCTTCTGATCTGACAGAAACAAGCGGACGAGAATCGGCTAATGGAACATTTGGATATGACACCGAATGTGATGGTTTAGTAGGACCACTTCTCGGAAAACTTCGAGTACGGAGGCGGACGTTCACCTAATTTGGACAACATAAAGAAAAGAAGATGGTTATTAAGAAGTGCTAAGACTGGAAAATTTACACACTTCCAGAGATTAAGAAAAGCAAAATCACGTGCACTAATTATTTTGGATGACTATAAGTTTGAAACAAAGAATGGTGCAGGTTCAATGCAAAGCTACGAATATCCAAAGTGGTGCAGCATTAATTGACCAAACATACCATGCTGCCATATTTGCCCAACTGCATTGCCCTCGTAGATAAGCTGTTAGCTTGTTGGTTAGTCCCTTCAGGACTCTGCTTTTGTTGCTTCGGCTTAAAGAACTGTTCAGGCCAACTCATAAGACCAGTATGTTCTCTACTAAGACTTCTGAGTGGATGATCAATAACTCCATTCGACAAAAATGAGGATGTCCCTCTATTTAGAGGACTGTCAGATTCAAATGCTGCCATGTTGAACACAATCACTCTTGATCTTGTTTCAACAAGATAACTAGATCCTTGATGGGAAAAACTGGCTCCTTGACGAGAAAAACTGGTGCGGGATCCCATGGTGCCTGTTAACATCAACAAGCAAAAGAAAAAGAAAAAAGTAATGAGTAACTTGGGGCCTGTATTCTTCCTCTTGGTCCAGGCGCGTTCGTTGTAGTCATATAAAGTATGCCATATGTTAAAATTTCAATTTGGAGAATATATCAAGAAATAGGATTTTATGTTACCTATTGTTTCCAGATTTTGGAAGCTTTGGTAACCGCGTGAGGACAATAGAGGTGCAGGTGATGTAATCAGTTCTTCTTGGATGCCTTGGGTCTTGACAAATCCTTCTAATAGAAACCCAATGGAATGGTAAGGAATTTCGACAAACTCTCCCCTTATGTAAACAGTCGTTGTTGACCTTTCAGCAACAAGAACTCTTAAATCTTGCATTGCCATCTTCTCAAACTTTTGTGGAAGGAGAAGTTTCAGAAGCATAATAGCACTTTCCTAAAAGCAAATTAAACTAGATCAAATTAGTGATATATAATAGTTGCATAATTATCTTCTTAGATTTGCCATGTTAATTAACATATCAAACCCGATATTCTTTATATTGTCATTTGCACAGTGATGGATATTCATCTCGCACATGTAAGCAAACACTTCCATAATTCCCTTACAACCGTTTTAGAAGTAGGTAACAAGAAAGAGGATGGAAAATGTAAGAATAAAAGTTTAGTGTCCCAATACCTGCCATAGGAAGTCTTCTACTGAAGGATCAGACCTGAGCATTGAATGTATCTTGTGATTTTCAATGAAAAAGCACAGAACCACTGAATCTGTGATGATATCACAAATATAGGGCTTTCCAGTAAGCACTTCATACAGGCCCAAAGTACTCCCATGAGTAAAAGTTGGATGCAGTGAATGCTTGTTTTTTATGCTCTTACTTGTCCACTGCCAAATATAATTCTCATTCATCATATTATTCATCAGTAACGTCAGAAAATAGTGCCACAACTGACTTTAATTACCTTGACTACCCCAGTGGAAATAAGCCAAATACCAGTAGGCTTGGAGCCCTCCTTGTAAAGTGTCACACCACGTAATTTCATTGTTTCCTTAGTAGAACCTTCAAGTTGTTCACGAACTGAAGAAGGCAAAGCCCCCATCAGAGGGTTGATATTAATCAAATCAGTTATTTTTGGAACCTTTACCATCGGGGGGTTCCTTAGAAGCTTTTTCAGGTCGGTCTGCATGAAAAAAAAAAAAAAAATTTCATCATGATAATGATTCACAAATGAAACAAGTATTATAGATGACGAAAACATCACTAAGAGGCACCTGGACAGCATCATGAAGATGGAGCATCTCTTTTTCTTCCAGCAGACCAACCTTCTCAAGGTTTTGGAGATAATCAATTAAATGGTTCAGAACCGAGTATGTTACTTGTCTTGTTTTCACAACGCGCAAAACCTGAAAACAGTCATACAAAAATTTTACATCAAAGATAATCTCATGACCAGATATTCTTCCTATGCAAGTATTTTAAAGAGAAATTGTGAGGTCCAATGGACTTTGGCTACAGAACTTACAAAAAGGAATCCAGTACAACTATCATAGCACAACAGAAGGAAAGTTAACTAACAAACCTGAGGAAATGTAACACGAACATCTTCCAGGAATTTCTTTGCTTCTTCTCCTTCTGCCTCACTTTCATTAATGATGATAGAAGCAATATCACTATCACCTAAATGTGTAATCAGATGTAGGCAAATCATTATCACTAATTCACTATCAACCTCCTTTGCAAAACCCTTCTGAAGAACTCAACAAGTCAACATATACATAAAAAGTCTCCAGTTTAAAACACCCCAAATTTTAAATGCTTTATTAGTATTCAGTAAACAATATCATTGGAAATTAAAACTGAAAACAAAAGGAATTGGTTTGAACTGGCAGGCAGATGTGACACGATTAAATACAAATTTTTATGGGTAAAGAACTAAAGACTGTAATAAATACTAGGAAAAGATTTATCACCTATAAAATCATGGAGTTGCTGTCTTGCCATTCTATGGGCACGAAGAAAGGCAGCACAAATGGAACATGCAGATTCCAACCTTTCCACAGTAAAATAGGTTACCAACTTCTGTGGGCAAATGCTTGTTTGAAGAAACTTGTAGTAATTTGGGAAATGAACTTGAGATTTTAAACCTTTCCAGTCACATAAAGGCTCATTTGAAACCAAGTCAAATGCTTCATCTACAGATTGCATCAAAATATTTGCAGTGGATTTTGTAATCCTTCCCTCATCAAGCATGGTCCAGTAAGCAGCTTGAACTCCTGATATTAGAAATGAGTTGTTAATAGCAAATGATGTCACAGTCAGTATAGAAACCTTAAATTTATACCAGGGCTTTTCCAACACAAATTTAGTAACAAGTGGTAGGACCGAAATAATAAAAAAAATACAAAATTAAATAAAAATTATTAAATTTACCATTCAAATGGCGTTCACGTATATCTTTCAAATTTGTAATGTCCAGGTTATTATCACTTTCATCTGCAGTATGCGGGTGTACAGGTTCACTGTCCACATCATTTAAGCTTGTAATGTATCTTTTCACTGTGGGCCAATCAGCAGGCCCCAATTCCTCGTCATCTCCAAGATCACCAAAAGCCTCTAAAGCTTTGTTCAACATTTCATATTTCGTGTAATGCAGTACGCGCCTCTGTTATATAAAAAATTAACAAAAAATGGGTATAAATAGAGGGAAGCTTTTTCCGGAACACTGATATGGTCCTCAAGGAAAAATTTCTTGGCATCTAACAGAAAAGTTTAGAAATGATACGGGACACATATCGAGTGTTAGAGAAGCCCAAGCTGACATGAATTCCAAAAGTTGGTATTGGACTATTGGTAATGCCTAGCATTGTTTGAAGCTATTAAATTCTAGTATCCCTTTCAAACAGTTAAGCACATGAATACCGTACTGCTCTTTCACATTTAACAGAAAGTTTGAGATCATATCTTGAATACGAGTGTTGGACCTTAGCTTTGTCTACTCGAGAGAATGTGAGGATCAATTTTAGGTCACTGATACTATGTTGTGCTAACCAACTTGTAAATCTTGGTTTTGCTAAAAGTTAATACTATAATCAATTTTGAAGTTTTGAGATTGTAGCCTCCAATTCCGATGTTGAAAAAAGTGCCCAAGTTACTAAGGTTGAAGTTATAATTTATATTCAAAAGGTTGTAGAGTCACATGAGACAAATATCGAGTTGTAGTGTAAAGACAATCCAGGGTATATTCAGGAATAGTAGAATCCTCACCTTAGCTGCTGATAGCCTATCCATTGCTAGAAAGTGTAAAACGAATTGTGTGGTTGAACCATTCACAATAAGTGTCAAGAAGACAATTCCACCAGTGAAGAAAACAAACTGCAGAGATGAAAACAATAATATATCAGCAACCCACCCTTAATATATTTACCATCTGGTGCCCAGATTTCATTAATTTGTTTGCAAACCTATCATACAGAACACATATAAATCTCTGTGTGTGTGTGTGTGAGCATGAAATTCCAAACATATACCCGGACTCCTGTGTCGGAACTGAGAAGCGTAGAACTGTCACTAGTACGCTACAAAAACAAAAGTAAACCAATTAGAAGCAATCAACCCAAAAAAAAAAAATGGAAAGGTTCACAGGGTGCTAATGTGAATTGGGTCAAAAACCAACTAGGGGTAAAGTTAATGTTCCCTTAGTACAAATGTAAATTAGTAACAGCTACCTTAACCGATAGTGCAAGTGACAATGCTACAGCGCCTCGCAGACCTGACCATATGAGGATTATAGCCTCCTTCCAATCTAAACCATAGCCAAAATACCGAAGCAAGGGAAATGATACTCCAACAACTATAATCCGCGAAATTTGTACGTAAACATACAGAAGAACAAGATAGGCCCAAGATTTTCCTGAAATAAAACTAGTTAGAGTTACAGAAATTTGGTAAAAATAGACATCTAAAGTAAGGAGCATTAATACTAGGGACCTATTTTGAAGGATAAAAATACAGTAAGGGAAAAGGGTGAAATACAACATAATAAATAATCTTAAATTCCAAACAGACTAGTATACAATTATGCAGAATATCAAAGATACAATATGTATAGATCTCGACACTTCATTCTCATCTGCCTTAGCAGACAAGGCTCATTTTAAGTCTTGCAAATTTTCAATTGCTACAATAATTTACTATTGAAGCCACTTTGAATGTTGTCCTTAGCTGACACCTTCAATTTGATGCCTCAGTTAACCTAGTTCATAATTTAAGCATTCATTACAGACATGGCTGATAGTGTGATTATACTCCTCTCATATAACTGCCTAAGATAGTTTCTTTTCACATTGGTCCATGAATAAAGGCACAGGGTGGAAGGCTGACTATGCTCTCAACTCCTTTCTCACTAATTCCTCTTTCTTCATGTCGCTTATCTGCTACCCTTTTCTTTACTGATTTTAGTAAAACTTTCTTCTTTTTCACTCTGCTAGTTCACCATTAACACACTCGAGTTGTAGACACATACATCAGCAATTCCATATATGTAAGTATGACCACGCCATAACATAAATTAAAGGGTTTGCAGTGCATGCAGGAAGAAATACACACACACACACACACACACACACACACACACACACACACACCCACATCCCTCATAAGAATAGGGTGTGTGATTGTGTGTGTTAGTGTGTGTTGTCTATATAGCTATAAGAATAGTGAGCATTTACCATTTCCCAAAATATTATCAGTATCTAGAACACCTTCAGCTATAACAACTCCACTGAAAAGGAAAAGAGAAATTGCATTTTAATGTATGTAGATAGTGCATAAGGCATGGCATAGTAATTACTAAAAGTTAGTTATGCTGCTTTCCATTTTATTACTGCCACCAAGTAAAAATGCTCTTACCTCAAGATGAAAATTAATGTATTAGCAATGTAGGCAATCATTTCCCTGCCAAAAGATGCGTAGAGTATGAGCAGATCATCATTTCAAAAGAGAAAATTAGTCACTGACTCAATTAGCACTTCCAATTTTCAATAGCATGTCATCAACAACTTACAAGTATACTCCAATAATCTCCAGGTTAAATTAGTTCTTTTAATAGAAATGAACAATTCACAACTTTCCTGTGCTCTCTGTTTCAGTAATTAAAAAGAAGAATAGGGATCCACCGATCACCAGAGTTTGTTTTCATAAATCAAAGAGGCACCTTTATTTCGGATTGATAATCAATGTCTTTCTGATTTAGAAATTAATAACAATAATATCTATTATCAATCACTTGGCCCCTTGTTTCATAAGTCAAACAGGCTACTTCCAATTGCAAACCACAACTAAAAGATATACCAGAAATGATGTAAGCTTTGCTGGCTTTCACCCTTAAAAGCTGTCTTTGCAACCGCAGCATAAAACCTGTCAGAAGAGTATATTATTAAAATGATTGTATCCAAACTGTGCAACGGAATTCTTTCAGACCATTCAGCTTACATTCCTAAAGTCATCACTGTCAAAACGCCGGACACAGCTGCACCCTCTTGAGCCTATTGCACCGGGAGAAAAGAACCATCTTCAGTGTCTCCATAAACATATTATGCAGGGAAACCACTAATTACTAACCAAATTACAAATTCAACATAATGTAACTGAGACCTCAGAAATATCTTTGCGTTGCAAAAGAGGAGGGACAAAGACAGCTTATTGCAGGCATTGGTTATTCCAGAGCTATATATATTATGGAAACAACAACAAACAGAGACAAAGAACCATCAAAAAAGGATCTGACATAAAAGTAGTCAACTAACTAGTCATCTGTTAACTAATTGCAGAACCATCTCTATCCCTTTTATGACAGGTTGCTAGACTAATCATTTGCAAGCAATATATGCACATTTTGACACACAGGAACAAAATTAGGCATGCCAATCATATGAACATAATCAATGAAGCATCCCAATGTCGGAGAGGAACATACAGTGAAGTAGGCAACATAGCTCACAGCCACTGTTAGTGTGATCTCTATCACAGTGTCATTGAAAATGAACCCAAGCCACAGGACAGATATTATACCAAAAGCAAGACCAATACCTACACTGCACCAATTTAAAAAAGTTAAATAATCAGAGAAAAACAGTCCTCCTTGCTCAAAGAAAATATGAGACATACGCTCCAAATGCGACTTCGGATAGAAATTTAATTATGGCTGCCCAGTCATAGCTCTTTCCGAGGACCATTTGATAGAATAGCTGATAAACCACAATTGCTGTCCTGAACATGACATTAAACAAATTCAGAAGAGAGAAAACATGTAAAGGCATAGTTAACATTATAAATGAAAACAACAATAATTCCACACATTAACCACCATGGGTTTCCCCTTGACAATATATTGAATTAATATAGAATAGAGAGCATCTGGCAAGAAATAGTACTAGATTACTGAAAATATATACCCATCATTCATCAAGGACTCTCCTTCGATTATTGTACTCAGTTTTTTGCTTGCACCAAGCTCCTTTAATAGAGCAACAACAGCCACGGGATCAGTAGCACTCAAAAGTCCTCCCAACAACAATGATGTTTTCCACGTCCAGCCATAAGGGAAAGTGAGCTGCAATAATATGCCACAGCATAAATATACAACCCAAAAATATAACCTAAGCAAGGTGTAGAATACCTTCAAAGCAGATCCAAGACAGAAGGTTGATAATAAAACACCTGGGACAGCTAGTATAATCATTTGAACAATACACCTCTGCATGAAAAAAAGGACAAAAATCAGCAGGTTCGTTTCATGTGTGACCATAATTTCAAATCAGCCAGTGAGTTTGAACAAAATCACAAGCAAGAATTGCGAAAAGGTTGTTTTGCTTATGCTATACATATGTTTCTGACTATTAGCAATTGTGCAATGTCCTTAAGTGTACATTAAGCCGATGCTCTATATAAAAAAGTTGTAGATGAATGTCATGAGCTTTACATGCCTGTAGCATATTAAAAATGTATGAGCAAGCATGGCTGTAGCATATTAAAAATGTATGAGCAAGAAAAGAAACCTTTATTTGGTGCACTTCCATAGAAAATGAACTCTCAAAAAGAAGGGCAGGAAGAAAAACGGCCAATAGAAGGTCAGGATCAATAGATGCCCCTGCAAAATAGAAAAATTCATGCTGCTTATCAGAGGTGTATAACTATAAGAAAGTCCACCAAGTGTGTACAAAAAAAAAAAAAAATTAAAAAAAAAGTAA
Source organism: Rosa persica (assembly GCA_025331145.1). Taxonomy (NCBI): domain Eukaryota; kingdom Viridiplantae; phylum Streptophyta; class Magnoliopsida; order Rosales; family Rosaceae; genus Rosa; species Rosa persica. The sequence goes on along the minus strand of WFKR01000004.1, from coordinate 47,098,631 downwards.
ATGACTATGCAATCTTATATCAGCAAAGATGCAGTTGGAACTTACAAATTCGAATGCCATCCCCAATCTTGCCCAAATGATGGTGTGTACCATATTCTGCATGTTACTCAATCATTAGTCAAGTAGTAATGGAGACAAACAGTTTATGGTCAACACCAAAATTCCTTACAAAACTAAACTCGGGCTTCTTCATTATACTACATGTCATTTACTCTCTATCCCTACAAGCATTGTTCATAACTTATCATGGCACCACTATCCCCCTCTCACTTCATCATTTTGCAGCTTCTATCACAGAAGAAACCTCCCCATGCGAATTCAAACCACCAAAACACAAAAAGCGTAACGACAATTAACATGAGCAAACTTCTTTCTGCAACTGTTTTCTTTTTAGTTGGCATGTATGTCCTCCACATGTTAATGAAGCCCCTCAATTTCAACATTTCCCAACTTAGTATCTGCCATTCTAATATGGACTTGCTATTTTTAGACACCCATGCATCTCACTGTCACTGTTGCTATGCTAGTTTCCTCACCTCTTGGGCTCTTGGCATCCAAAAATCCCCAAAAATAAAAATTAAAAAAAAAATAAATAAATAACACTCAATTTATGTTACTCTTCTTGAACCACCTACCAGTCTACTATCAAAACTTTAAAAACAAAAAAATAATTAATACATGCTCGATTCATCAACTCCCTCTCTCTCTCTCTCTCTCTCCCCTTCTTCTTCTTTTTTTTTCCCAGAACTAGATCACTGAACCAAGCAGAGCTCAAACGTATTAACATTTCACTATAAACTACATCAAAATTTCACCACAGAAATTAGCTGTATCACTATCAAATTGAGTAAGCAGAGAGATAGAGAAGAAGAAGACGGACCTATGGAACCGATGGCAATGCCGAGAATTAGAAGAGCGACGGTGTAGGGCACTCTGGTACCACGCAACACATGCCTGCATGCGATTCCTAACACCAAGCACAGTCCGACGAATGCGACGGCGTCCGACGGACTCGAGCCATCGTCTTCTTCCTCGGCCAACAATCTGAACGGCATGGCAGATTCCGTCACCGTCGCCATTTTTCAATCGGAGCCCTAGAATTTAATTACCGCCCGCCGAGAGTTTTACGAAACCTTTCCGAAAAAAAAAAAAAATAAGCTTCAGAGTTTTCAGTCGTCTTGAGCAGAAGTCATTTCGGAGTTGGACACTCGGGTGCCGAATATATACTGTGATGGAATCCGAGAATTGACTGATAGGGTCACTGCCTGTCACGTCTCGTTGCGTGACCGAGAAGTCGATGGCTTCTATTGGCGCTTTGGGAGAGCTCTCTGATTCGTCCGTGTTCCGGATGCATGTCACTCTATCTTCGTTTTCTTTCTTTAGTTTACGAAATCGGCGATTGAGATATTAATAGTAGTTAATATTATCATAGTTATAAGTCGGTGTCCGAATTACAGATCATGAGGGATGGGGCTGGCCGGACAGAATACACTGAGGGGGTAATTTTGGATTAGAATTTTGAATGCGAGACTTCAAAAAATTTGAGGGGCTAAAAATAAATTTTTTCGTACCATGTCGTAAGACGGCTGATCAATTAAAAATTAGAAAATCTTATTCTTATTCTAAAATTACTCTTGCTTTTTAAAAGTGAACTACGTAAAATATCTCTTTATATGGACACTAATAGCCAGTCATACACGTGGTATGGCTGACGTACGCAAGAATATCTCTCGTAAAAAAAGAATCGTGGTGAAAAATGATCATTTCATATGATTTTGTTGAAATAGTGTTGCTTTAGACATGAAAATGTTGCCACAAGCCTCCGACCGTATTTACTGGTTTCAATAATTTTTTAAAAGGGAGTGAAATTTGCACTCCCCAAATTACATTATGCACTTCCTCGTCTTTTTTTTATAATTTCTCTTACTTTGCTTATATTTCTTTCCCACATTACCCTTACAATCATAACTCCCGACTTCATCACGCTCCTCTCTTTTGGTGGAAAACTGGAAACTTCTTTGTCCTCTTCTTCTCATCATCTTTCCATTTTTCTTAGGATTAAATTCAATTTACCCACCTGAGGTTTGAGGGTAATTACATGTCAGTCTCTGTCCTTTTAATTTAATCAGTTTACCCCCCAAGCTTGTCAATTCTCCTCAACCGTGTCCATTCCGTCCAATTTAGACGTTAAGTTTGACTTTTGAGGACTAAAATGGTCATTTCAAAATTTAAAAAAAAAAAAATTCCTTCTGTTTTTTTTTTCTGTTTTTTAGTTTTTTATTTTTGTCTTCAACCTATTTATATAAAAAAAATAAAAACGAAAAAAATAAATAAATAATTTTCCTTTTTTTTTAGTTTTTCTGTTTTTTCAATTTTTTTTTTGTCTTCAACCTATTTATATAAAAAAAAATAGAAAAAAAATTAATGAAAAGAAAAACAGAAAAAAAAAATTCCTTTTTTTTATTTTTTTGTCTTGAAATGACAATTTCAACCCTCAAAAGTCAAACTTAATTGTCTAAATTGGACGGAATAGTAAAAATTGGACACGACTGATTGAAATTTGAAAGCTTGAGGGGTAAAGGTAAACTGATTAAATTGAAATGACATGGACTAACATGAAATTACCTCCAAACCTCAGGGGGGTCAACTGAATTTAATCATTTTTCTTATCACACAATGATCTCTCTCATTTGGCTTCTATGATTTTGTTCCCTGATTTGAGAATTACATCATTTGTTTCTAATTGTTAATCTTTTTTAATCTTGATTTCAATGAGGGAGGTCGCAATTGGGAGGCAAGACGCCGTCAACAATTAGGTGTTTGACCCTAGCCCTAATGAAATCTGTGCTAGCGTCGTTACAGACGATGTGGACGTACCCGTCAGAGTCTGTCTCGAAACGACCGGTGAGAGCCTGGAAGTGAGTCAGGGCAATGGAGAGAGATTGCTTCAAAGAAGGTGGGGAATTGAACATAACTCCCTTCTGAATGTAATGGCAGGAGAGCAGGGGAAGATCGGAGATTGAAAGCTTGAGGGATTTGATTGTAGATTTGTCTGTACATTTTGAAATCACAGAAGAAGAAGAAGGCATTTTGATTGTTTGTGTGGGCTTTGTTTGGGATTGAGATTTTGTGTGAATGTGACTGAGCTAGTTGTGTAGTGATGATGGGTTTATAAAAGAGAGGATACGGTGTTGGATTCTTGCACTTGCCTCCTACCTTCGTTTTTTTCTTTTTTGTCTCATGATTAAACAACCAAATTTTTCTCTCATTTGCCTCTCAATGAAATGGATTTTCTGTTGATTTTTGACTATGAATGAAAATCAAAGATAAAAAAGCAACAACCCATAAATAAAATAAATAAAAATTGAAAATGGAGCCTCAGATGTAGGTACGAATCTGGACATGAATATGCATTTTGATATAATTATGGTTTTGAAGAAAAAAGACCGGTATGATTTCATTCCCTAACTTAAACTAACATTGGGTAATTTGATAAGTAAGAGAATCTATTGTTCTTGCCTTCTAATGGTGCTGCAACTAACATCTGTGTTCATAACCAATTTTGGCCTCGTCGTGCGCAACCAGCATTTTTCATCTTATTTCGGTTCTATTCTATCGAGTTGTAAAGAGATAAGAGAACTGAATTGACCTACACCCAAAACCAAATTGCAGGTCAAGAAACGAAGATCCCTCTCAGAAGTTTCCAACTTCCCCATAAATCTATGCAAAAATGCTTGCTTTTCTCGCTCCAAGACTCGCCCAAGAGAAAAGAGACTAGGTAGGGGGTATTTTTGGGAGAGAAAAATTCATCAGAAAATCAAAATTATTAAAATATTTGAAGGGAGTGTGGTTTGTAAAACTTGGGGTGCAAATTTCACCTCATTTTTTTAAATGTTGGGTTACACAGGTCAGACAATCTACTACAAAATCTGATAATTAAAATTTTCTATAAGAAGACTATTTTTAATGTACACTCCTAATTTTACAATCCACACTTGATCTTTTATTTTTTTATTGAAAATCTTACAAAAAATTAAAATCTGACACGTTTACTTACTTAGAATGAAAAAAGTCATGAATCAGAGACAATTAAAATGAGAGAATAAAAGAATCGGTATGGGAATGATTCCTAAACCAATGTCCCCCCTTGGTTATCAAACTCCCCCATATTCATGAATCGACTCCTGATACTCACACTTAGTGCATCTCCAACAGAGTACTTATTTCAAAAAAAAATTGAAATTTAACTAATTTTAGGCTAAGTTTGATCTCCAGTAGACTAGCTAAACAAAAGCTAAATTTAACTTTAGCTAAAAAACCTAGCTATATTTAGCTAGAGAAGAGAGAGAAATTAACTAAAGTTAAATTTAACTTGAAATTTAAGTATTCTGCTAGATCATAACTCAATATTTAACTAGCTATATTATAATTTTAGCTACTTTTAGCTATGAAAATAGTTATCACTATTGGAGATGCTCTTATTCCAATACCTAAATATGTTAATAAAAGCAGGAATCTCATACATTGGAATTATTCTCATACTTATATATGTTAGTAAACGTAGGAAATCTCATACATTGAAATAATTCTTTTAATTCTCATTCACATTTCAAGTAAGTAAACGTGTCCTTAAATTACTAAATAAGAAAACATGAAGTGTGAATTATAAAATGAGGAGTGTAAATTTTACTGCTCTTTAACAAAATAGCTTTGTGCTTCATACCAAAACAAATTTCAGACATAAAAGACAATGAAATCACAACATGACCAAACCAAATTGCCTACAACAGTACAACTATATCAATTCCTATCAGATTCTCTCATTCATGAATGGATGACTCAGATTGGCAACCCAACAAATCAACGAGACAAATTCGTTCTTGCTTTCTTATTTGGATGTTTGTTATCAGGATGAAGGTGTACGATTATGTGATTATGGCTAGGTTGAAAACGAGTTATCATTTGTCCCATTCGAGTATGCCCATGCATGCATCACTTTACATATTGTAGATTGTTTGCAATTTACTTTGTGATTCCCACTGCCATCTATACACGATCTCATCAAAACTTCTCTGTTTCTTAATTTACTGGCCTTCTCCGATCAATCAAACTCAAACCCAGCTGCCATCTACACGTACTAAGCGTAAGCAAAACAAAGTTTGTCATTATATGAATATATAAAGCCATGAAGATTAGATTAAGGAGTTTTTTTTCCCCCGATTGAGATCAGATTAAGGAGTTATAGTACGACGTCGAATAAACAAGATCTGGGGCCCTTAAACAAGATTATTAAGGTAATGGTTAGGTGATGACTTTAGAAGTAAGAACATAGACTAATTATACAATTGATTAATCTCTAAACTTAATCTTAGCCAGACAAAAACATTTATTCATTGTAATCGTCCAATCGAGATGATGCACGTGCCATGGTGGCAGAAAGTTAGAAAATGATGGTATAAATTTTGATTACCCGACATGCATGTTATCAAGATCGGATCTTGGAATTGTATATTGTTCTGGCAAGATTTAGTTAGGTAGTCAGTAGCACTTGTTCTCGAACTGTGATGATTAGTGGAATTGATGAATGAATTTGGAGGCAAATGCTCGCCCACCATCCATTCAGTCATGCCTGAACGAGTGTATCACAAAGCATAAAGCATCTGAAATGGGAGACTTTTTCAGTCGCTTGCTTACCTAAATTAGCCAACATAAAGCGTAAAAGTGGTCAGTGGGGATTTATAGGTAGTCACTTAGCATGGGCATTCAGTATTAGAATTAACTTTCTTTTCATTTTGATAAACAATATATTTGATTTGATTCTTGCTAGTTTAGTTTAATCTAATTTGAATTCCTAATCCAATCTAGTCCCCTCTACTAATATGGATGGCCCAAAGGTTGGCTAGCAGCATGACCCTATAATATTAATTCTGTCTTCGTGACCCTTGTGCAACAACGTGGAGTGTAAATTATTATAATGAATTTCTAATTAAGAAATGAAAAATAATAGGTTCCTAATTAAGAATTGGCCGGATGAGAACCAACCCAACCTATCAAAAAATTCCCTCAATGACGAGTCCACTCAAAGTGGATTCAGATAAGGCCGAATCAGATTCTAGTAAAAAATGGGCTGAGAGAGCGCGTCCAACTGATTTGAGAAATTCCTCGAAGTGGATTTAGGTAAAGTGGAGTCGGTTAGCTCGACTGAATCTGTAGTAAGTTGGAAGCCATTCCCCAAGTCATCTTACGAATTACATTATGGACTCACTAACGTGTGACTTGCGGAAGTTACATACCACTACGCACACTAACCAAGATCTAAGAGCAACTCCAATAACTTATCTATAAAATCTGTATTATGGGGAAGCAAAAGTCAAAGTTTTAGTCTCTCTTTATTTTTCAACTCCAATAGATTCCATATTTGACAACAATCCCTAAGATCCTCATAATTCTTACTTAAAATTTTAGAGATTGCTATAAATTTAGAGAATTTGGTTTTCTCTTTCCTCATTTTCCCTAAAATGGAGAGAGTTATAGGAAATCTGTTTGAGCAAAATAGACTTATTTTTCTCTAAAATAGAGAAAAATAAAAATATAGGGAAGCTGTTAGAGTTACTCTAAGTTCAGGCTTACCTATAAATAGTTAATATTTGGCAAGGTAAACAATCGAGGTAAACAATCAATCCCTACTCCACTTATTACAACTTAAACACTCACTGACTTAAGCTTCAGAGAATTTTTGCAGATCCCCCCTCTCTTCTAACTTTACTTATCTACACTGATCCAAATCCTAAGGGCATAAAAACAAGGAAAAATTCATGAATAGTACCCAAAGTAAAGGCCCCTACGAATTTTAGTACAACAATTTCCAAAACATAAACTTTGGTACATCAAATATGAAGTCAACCCAATATACATGCACAACGTTAATGACTCCGTCAGACCTCGTGCCATTACATAGATAATGAAGGGCAAAATAGGTTTTCCATTTGTCAATGGCTTCCTCTATCTCACTCTCTCTGACTCTCATTCTCTGTCTCTCTCTCTTCTCTATATGGCTCTGCAGCTCCGGGATCTCTTTTCCTTCTTCTTTGAGTTGTCACCGATCACCACACCTCTGCACCACCTTTCACCACCTCCAATTACAGCCCCTCACGTCAACATCCACAACCCCTTCAGCCGCCTCGAGGGCCGATCTTCACTGTGCTCAGGCTCTTAGTGAGTCCATCTCGGCCTCAATTCAAGCCCTCCTTTGTGTCGCCAAGGTCACTGGTAGAGCACACAACAAGCTGTCCAAGATGTAAGACCCTAGTTATGTTTGTTTTGGGCTTTGGTTTCTGTGTTTTTGTGAATCAGGTGGGTTTGATGTGTTTTGCAGTAAGGTTGTGAGGCTTGGGATTGTTAAGGTGTTGACAGTAGCAGAAGGCGGAGAAGAAGAGAGTGAGGGCTGGGTTTCGGGTAATCGAAGATATAGAGAAAAAGAGTTGTGGAGATTGGAGCAGAGAAGCAGAAAATGAGGGCTCTGATCAGTGCGTCGGAGGTCTATGTTGAATTATGGGTGAAGAATCAAGCCTATAAGAATAGGGATTCATGAATCTAATGACCTCGAAATTTTGGGTTCGTGTAATTGTACTTAAGGTGCTGTAGTTCTCGTTGTTTCTGTTGTCAATAGGCCTTCAATGGAATCATGGAAATCGAATACCTGAATTATAGAGGAAAGTCTAAGGGATGGAGGCAATGGGTCTTCTTCTTCTTCTTGTTTAACAGAATGGTGATGAGAGGGTGTATATTTTTTCGACCACAATGAGAGAGATACGAAGCAACCCATATAAGAAAACTAGCGACTTCTAATTCAAAGGTATAATGGTGGTATAGTGGTGAGTCGCTCAGCTCAGTTCAATCCTAGTGAAGTTCTTTTTTTTTAACCTTGTGATATATTTAATCTAAGGTTTGAGGAGAAGTATAATTTGTTGGATTACTTATTGATTGGAAATTTGGTGCGTTTGTTAAGAGTTTAATTTTGTAGGAAGAGGAAGTGTTGGAAATCATTCATCAATTTGTTTCAATCTTCAAAGAAAGCAAGGAAACCAAGATAGTTGTTTTGAGAGTTGAGAGATGTGGAAGAAGAAGAGATAAAAAGAAAAAAGAAAAAATTAATTAAAAAAAAAAAAGTGAGGGTAAGAGAGCTAGGTGCCCAGAATAAGAAAAGAGAGACTACTGGGTGCTCAGAGTAAAAAGATTTGAAGAGACCATTTTATCCCTTGAAATACGACAGCTGACACGAAACTAACAGCGTCATTGACATCGTGTATGTTTACTGGGTCAGTTTTGCATCCTCCTGTAACAAAGTTTATGTTTTAGAAATTGCTATACTGAAATTCGTAGGGGTCCATAGTTCAGGATCACTTAACAAAGTTTTCCCTAAAAACAACCTCTTGACCAAAAAGCCTTCACTTTTACTGTAGTCAGCAAAGTAAGTGAGGAGATCATATACGAAATTTTTTCATACCAACAAACGAGATATCTGTTTATTGTGTCTTGAAATCTAATTCACTAAAATTTATGACAAGGTGAATTTCACTTGCCCGTCTGTAGCCATTTAATAAAGTTTCAAATGAAGAAAAATAACTTTCAATTGTTTTGAAATGCAAAATATCGATCTCTACTTCAAAATATTCCTTTTTTCAAACCTAAAATTTAATGCTAGGTTCATTTTAGCTATTGTGAGGCAAAACAATGATCAAAAGATAAAAACCGAAAGAGATACGAGCAAATCTTTGAAAGAGAAAACCATTTACACGTCTTCATTTTTCGGAAATACTGAATTCCTAAGTTGCCACATGCACGAATTTGAAAGTAAAGTCGTTCACTCATTCTCTTACTCCTAGTTGTATTTGACTCTATGCATTAATTATTAATATGCTAGTCTGAGGCTACTATATTAAACTAGTCTTCTTGACTTTCCAGTTGCATTGAAAAGCTGGGCCTTCAGTTGAGCCGGTCCTTCAGGTGTGTCATGTATCAAACCAAAAACAACAAGGCCTTTGAGGTGTGATTCGGGCTTATCATGAGCTCGGTCCGTAGTTTTTGGGTCCAAAGGCAAAAGCTCACAAGAAAAAAAAAAAGAAGGTTATCCGGTTGCTGCTTTAGTGGGGTCTCGGTCTCACTTTTCTCTCGGGTTGATCATACAATCACTCTCATCCTTCTTCTTCTCCATCAGAGCCATGAAGAACCTCTCCACCATTCTCGTCCTCGCAGTTCTAATCACCTGCGGCGCCCCCTTCGTCAGATCGGACGGCTCCAATCACCGCTACAATGAAGGCGACGTCGTCCCCCTCTACGCCAATAAGGTCGGCCCCTTCCACAACCCCAGGTAACCCTATCAAATCTCCGATCTGGTTTCCGATCTGGTAATCACTGCTTTGTTTCGATTCGCATTTCTGAGATTCAGTATGCAATTTTCGGATTTGTGGAAGATTTTCCAAACACGCCCTTGCTGACGTTGTGCTGATGACTAATGTGTTTCGTTGTTTGGTTTCAGTGAGACGTATCGCTATTTTGATCTGCCATTTTGCTCACCAGGTTTGTATCTCTAGAATTTTGCTGTTACGTTCCTTATTTCATAGAAGAAGAGTTTGCAATGCATTAGTTTTGGCTGTGATAATTAAAATTTTAGTTTTAGCTGTGATAATTAAATTTTAATTAGGAAATGTGTACATGCAACCGGAATTGGTGAATTCTCCGGAGTAGGAGTTCGATAGTTGTAGCATTTGTCATATTTATGTAGAATTTTCAGTCAGTATAACCAATTTCGTACACATTGCTATGGTTTTTGAAGGGCATGTTGAAGGTTTCGAATGTTCTGTGCTTTAAAGATAAAATTAAGGTCTGCATGGTTTCAATTGATGCAGCTGTGTTTGTAGAATTTGATACTGTTGAGCGAGTCTGTATCATAGAAGATGAGATGTACTTTTTAAGCATGGTGTCTTTTGTTTCGTGAATTGGCTGAGAATGATTTATAATGGTGGTAGGTGATGTGAAGGAGAAGAGGGAAGCTCTCGGGGAGGTGCTGAATGGAGATCGTCTAGTGAGTGCTCCTTATAAACTTGAGTTCAGGAAAGAGAAAGACACCGAAGTTGCTTGTAGAAGGAAGCTGACCAAGGAGGAAGTTGCGCAGTTTCGAAAGGCTGTGAAAAAGGATTACTACTTTCAAATGTATTATGATGACTTGCCGATCTGGGGGTTCTTAGGAAAGGTTGACAAGGAAGGAAAAACTGACCCAAGTGAATACAAATATTTCCTGTACAAGCACATCCAATTTGAAATTCTATACAATAAAGATCGTGTGATTGAAATTGGCGCCAAGATGGATCCTCATTCAGTTGTGGACTTGACAGAGGACAAGGACGTTGATGCGGATTTCATGTACACTGTGAAATGGAGAGAGACAAATATTCCATTTGAGAATAGAATGGATAAGTACTCACAGTCCTCTTCACTGCCACATCACTTGGAAATTCATTGGTTCTCAATCATAAATTCCTGTGTCACAGTTCTCCTTTTGACCGGTTTTCTTGCAACAATTCTCATGCGAGTCTTGAAGAATGATTTCATGAAGTGAGATTTCGTCAGCTGAGCCTAATATCTAGTAGTTCATCTGCAAATCTTTCTTTTGGGTTTACAATGTATTTTCACTTATCATACTATTAATTTCTCATAAAGGTATGCCCAAGATGAGGAAGCAGCCGATGACCAGGAAGAGACAGGATGGAAGTACATTCATGGTGATGTTTTCCGATTTCCCAAGTACAAATCGTTGTTTGCTGCTGCCCATGGTTCTGGAACCCAGTTGTTCACCCTGTAAGGATGTTATTGCAGCTCACGTATGAGTTTTGGTTAAATACATGTCTGTAGTAAATTTACTGTCTTTTTACTTTGTGCATTTCCAGCACAGTGTTCATTTTTATGCTTGCACTTGTGGGTGTATTTTATCCATACAACCGAGGAGCTCTGTTCACTGCTCTTGTGGTCATATACGCGCTCACATCTGGCATTGCGGGATATACCTCAACCTCTTTCTACTGTCAGTTTGAAGGGACAAATTGGGTAAGTAAAGATTCTCTCTCTCCCTGTGCAACAACTTGTAGCTTATTGGCATGACTTTCCTTTTCTGATTGACAGGTCAGAAATTTATTACTTACTGGGTGCCTTTTCTGTGGGCCTCTGTTCCTGACATTCTGCTTCCTTAACACAGTTGCAATTGCTTATAGTGCAACTGCGGCTCTTCCTTTTGGTACTATTGTGGTAATTGTCTTATCTGGACATTGGTAACAGCACCATTGCTCGTCTTGGGTGGTATTGCTGGGAAGAACAGTAAGGTTGAGTTCCATGCTCCTTGTCGCACCACGAAGTATCCTCGAGAAATTCCAACTCTGCCATGGTACAGGACAACTGTTCCTCAGATGGCAATGGCAGGATTTCTCCCTTTCAGTGCGATTTACATTGAGCTTTACTACATATTTGCCAGTGTCTGGGGTCACAGGATTTACACCATCTACAGCATTCTGTTTATTGTTTTTCTTATTCTTTTGATTGTCACTGCCTTTATAACTGTGGCTTTGACCTACTTCCAACTTGCTGCTGAAGATCATGAGTGGTGGTGGAGGTAAACAATTTTTTTTTCCCACATAATATTATAATGTGTGTGTGTCTATATATATATATAATTATATTTGTATTGCGGTTTTTGTGACATTATACTGCTTAGTCCTAAATCTAGAGTTAGGTTGTCTGCTTTGTTATGAGTTTTCCAAACATACTTTTTTCCATGTAAAACTTTTGATAAATTAAAAGCCTCTGAAAATTAGTCAGTAAAGTTCATATCGGTGTATGCTGATCTTGCATTCTGATCATTGAGTACCAAGAAATGTTCTTAATGTGTTTCCTAGTTACAAACTTTAGATGAAGTTATTTGGTGCTAATGAATCTAAGCGCTCTTTAGTTGTTTTCTCTTTCAGTTGTATTATTTGTACATTCATGAATAATCAGTTTTGGGTGATGACTATTGAAACCAGCTCTTACTGCTTCCTATGAGAATCCTGTTTTGTTTCCCATTGCAAGTATGCTGTTATCAGAATGATTGAGAACTAGGGACTTATTTTCACAGCCATGTATCGTTGAGTGAGTTATTAGTTTTGTGGCTGTGCCTTTTACTGGTAGTTTCAGGGTGTACATTCTGTACCTTCTGATGCCTGATTTGTTGTTGAGGACATCAAATTGAGCTTTACTTAAAAGTTTTTGATAGGAATCATGTAATCTTACTATAGCAAGTACAATCATGGTTCCCTTGGTACACAGATGAAAACAAGTAATATTGAGACCTTTCCACAAAGTTGTATAGCTCGGTATAACCAGACTTATTGATTCAGACTTCAGCTTTTGCTATTTGTATAGTGATTTGTGCCTTGCTACTGTTCTTTTCTTCTTTTTAATCATTGAAGTTTGTGGGGGTCTGGAGTTTTCATGCCAATATATCTGGGCAGCTGAAAATTTACTGGGAGTCAGGAGTTTAAAAAGCAACAGAAAAAGGAAAATGACAATAAGGGTTTTCATTGTTTTCTAACAGAGCATATGCCTTTTCAAATGTATTTTCTTTACGTTACTAGATGTAGTTTATTTAAAGCAAGATTGATATATTGTCAATCCACTTGTATGGACTAATCAGAGTTCTTGATTTCCGGCAGGTCTTTTCTTTGCGGTGGATCGACTGGCCTATTTATCTATGGTTACTGCTTGTATTACTACTATGCTAGATCAGATATGTCTGGTTTTATGCAGACATCGTTCTTCTTTGGTTACATGGCTTGCATTTGCTATGGCTTCTTTCTCATGCTTGGCACTGTTGGATTTCGTGCTGCTTTGCTCTTTGTTCGTCACATTTACAAGTCTATCAAGTGTGAATAGCGGGTTAGCTGGATCTTTTTGGCGAATTGGTCCTTGTTTCTTCCTTTAAAACATCGGAAAAATTCTTTCGATTTTTGGTAGAAGGTAGATGATAGAGTGCCTTCAGAAGCAGCAGAGGACGCAAGGTTTTCTAAATTGGTTTCCTAAATTAAAAGGTGTTTGCTCTTGCTTGAGGCTCTAGGAAGATGTGGTGCTCCTGAACTCTTCTTCACTATTTAAGTGTATCTATGTGACACGGGAATAACTTGTATTAACCACATTTTACGTACTCTCTGAAAGTGCTCTTTCCTTCGTACTCTCGAGTAATTTAGCTCACTATTTATCTAGTTATTTAACTTATATGTATTCAGTATTTTCAGTACTTATATTTAGTCAAAGATATGAGAGAATACATGCTGTAAAGAGATAAAAGCAGGGAAAGCCTTACTGTTTAGCTAGCCTCTTGCATCAAAAGATCAGCTTTGATTGATTTTATTCATAACGTGATACGATATGAAGTTAAGAAAGACCACTATCCTGCAATCTGAATTTCAACACCGTTCAGTTATTATGGTACATTATGATCGAGGGTGTCGATCAATTAACTAGGATCTTATCTTGACGTGATGGAATAATCGATCATTCGATCATAATCGAGTGTCAATCTGAAGCAGTAGATCATGCTGTCCCAAAAGTGAAGCCAAAACGAAGCCTTTGATCTGTGGAAGACGACTCATCTTCTGCAACTCCTCCCCAGTCAAGGACCAGTCGAAGATATCAAGGTTCTGCCTCATTCTTTCTTTGTTGTAGCTTTTTGCTACCATATAACCATCTCAACGATATCTGCAATTCACGCATGCAACATATGCATACAATCTATCAATAATAATGAACTAAAGCTTAATTTAATTAATCAATCAAGCTATAAGGTTAGTTATTAATGTGCTGCATAATCATATAGGTGCCAAAAGATTAATTAATTTATGATTTTATGTACCCACCTGAGCAGTTGTTTTCCCTTTTGCTTTGGCAATCTGTTGGAGGACTTGTGAGCCTAAAACCCTGTCGTCTCCCCATGAAGTCCCAGATGCACCCAGTGGAGAGTAAGCTGTGACATGTATCCCTTTTGCCTTACAAAACTCCCTCAGTTTCTTCACCTGCCAAGCTGGGCTCATCTCCACCTACACACACATAAACACCAAATTCTATCAGTAACAGACCTAAAACATCGACCTCGCTGATTAGCTAGTAAACTGCCATTGTTACTAGTAATGGATCGATGATATATATGTGCGTACATGATTGACGGCAGGAGGGATTTTGGCGATGGAGAGGAGCTCCTCGAGCATCTTGGAGGTGAAATTACTAACGCCAATGCCCCTCGCAAGGCCAAGTTTCTTGCATTCTTCCATGCCCTCCCAAACAGATTTGATATTGAGGGGTTGTACCTGATCTTCGTCGAGAGGCATACCCGTCATCTCTCGCCCCAGTTTGAATGGCCAATGTATTACGTACATATCAACATACTCCATTTGAAGATTCCTACCAAAATATATACATGTACATGTAATTATTTGGTGAGTTTGCAATACCATGTGAAAAGAGACTTCTTGTGGTATTGTTCTTTGCCTTTAACAACTAATTGGGTTGTTGATGATGCTGTAACAGAAACTCAACATATATATCTCGTTAAGTAGCCAAATATACGTGTAGAAAAATAATGGGGAGGATCCTAAATTCCTAATTTCCTTAAACTGGTGTTGATTGCAGGCAGCACAAGATCTCTTTCAGCAAAGCTGGCCCAAAGCTTGGTTGTGATGAAGAGCTCATCCCACGACTCGATTGAGTCCAAGACGTAGAGCATCAGCAATAGCTTCCCCCAAATGTTGCTTTGAATCACCATAAGCAAAGGCGGTGTCAAAGTGGCGGTAACCCACTTTGATTGCTTCAAGAATGGCAGCCTTGGCCGTTTGACGGTCCACCGGAGGGTGCGAAGAAGTTCCCATGCGGATTACTGGCATAGTAATCTCATCACCACATGATCCTAGTTTTACTGAAGAAACCTTTAATGTTGCCATTTCTAAATTAACTTGGTAGCCATAGCAGCTACCACCGATGTCCTGCATATATATAGCTAAGCTACAAAAGGATTCTTATTTTTGTTTTTGCTTTTGTGTTGCAATCGCGTGGGTTTTTGTTTCTTTTGTACATATAATTGCTCGTTGCTGGGCCATGTAATTATACGCATGTCAATCGTGTTTTACATTTATTTGACACAAAAAGTGTCTATCTACTTTATTCAAAAAAAAAAAAAATGCAATTGTCCATCTACTCTTCAAGATCCGAAGAATCTAGCTATCTACCGATATGTCCACTATGAATTTTGTAATTTCAATGTATTTCATAAAATAAGGCAATGAGTCAATGACGTCTCAATCAATAACCTTTTTAGGTTTCTAGCTAGTCATTTAAGTTACATAATTATTGACATGTTCATATCAATCATGTAACAAAAAATCAGGTCTATATCATAGTCACCACCACGCCAAATGATCCTGCAAGAGAGAAGTAATTATGATTTGCAAACAAATAGTTTTAACTTAGGAATTTTATCACTACTAATTATATATTTTCTATCCTGATATTTAGCTGTTTGCTAAAATTAAGATAAATCAAGGAAAAAGTTATGATAATTTCCCTTGATAACCATGCTAATGCCGAATAGTATCTTCATTATTTATTAGGAATATTATCACTACTAATTATATATTTTCTATCCTTTTTTAGCTGTTTGCTAAATTTAAGATAAATCAAGGAAAAATTATGATAATTTTCCTTGATAACCATGCTGATGCCGAATAGTATCTTCATTATTTATAACCTTCTCTTTGATATTCAATTTGATCGATAGCCATGTCCAAGAAGACCCAAGGCCGCAAGAAAATCGAGATCAAGAAGCTAGAGAACTCTAGCAACAAACAAGTCACATTCTCAAAGCGCCGCGCCGGCATATTCAAAAAAGCCGGCGAGCTTAGTGTGCTTTGCGGCGCCCATGTGGCCATTATAGTGTTCTCTGGCGCAGGGAAGGTGTTTTGCTATGGACACCCGAACATCAACGCGGTGCTCGAGAGCTATCAAAACGGTCTTAGTTCAGTCGTCAGAGTTAATGAGGAGGCTGGCGATTTGCTGGTGGCGGAGTTCAACAAAGAATACGTGGAGGCGGAGAAGGAGTTTGAGGATTTGAAGAGGAAAGCCATGGGGATTAAACAGATGGCGGATGAGAAGAAGAAGATGATGAAGGAAATGAATATGAGTGAGGGGTTTTGGTGGGATGAGGCTTTGGATTTGGCAATGATGGATGAACGGGAAGGGGAGCAGTACTTCAAGGCGTTGGAAGAGGTAAGGCGAAAGGTGGCTGCTAGGGTTGATGAGTTGAAGATTTTGAATGGGACTATGATGGGGCCGTCAGTCCAGGCGGTTCATCATCGGCTTTGTCATGTGCCGTTCATGACAGCCAATAATCGTTTTGGTAATTGTCAGGACGTCCAATTTGGTTCTGGTTATAATGATTTAGGGGTTTAAATTACTATAGAGAAAACTCCATTGTAGTACTTTATAATATGACATATTTTGGGTTAAAATCTTCTTCTTCTACTACTCCAATTGAAATCCTGAGCCCAAGTGAGTGAGTGGGTATTAGAGATGGCGAGACTGCGCGCGACTGTGCTAGGGCCATGTGTAGACGATAGGGAGATAAAACTTGGTTTGCTTTCATTGTTACATATATATTTATTCGTTAAGTTTATTGTATTCCTTTTGTTTGGATGAACTTTTCTATAAGATTGAGCATGATTTCTATTAGGGTCTTTCTAAATGTATCAAGCAAATATCTAAATATACCTGACAAACTTTTTACACTAACAAATTTCTCGATAATACTCTTATTTCAAACCCAGCAAAACTTCAATTAATCGAGATGAAGATTAACAAACCCAGTAAACTCCTATTCTAAAACGAAGAAGACCATCTACCTTCCAGATGTTGATCCGCTGGTTTACGAGCTGGGCCTTTCGAGTTTCGATTGGAGAATGAGGGCAATACTCCAAGGAATATTTTGGAGGAAATCATATGACACAAGGACACAAAAGTTGCGAGGGTATATTCCATACCTTCTCATTTCAGCATCAGTTTCCATCTCTCCCCAATCTAGTCATCTCCCTCATCCTCTTCACCACTAGAGACAACCCAGTACCCATCACATTCTTGTAAGCTGACCCCAATCCCCCATTTCCCAAATCTCCGTCGTGGCTTTCATCACATTTGGCAACCCAAACGTGCCTCCCTGATCATTCACCATCAACAACTCATTCGCTACATTCTTCCCTCTCTGCAGATCCTTTTTGGAATCCCCAACTTTCTTGCTCCATGTTTTCCTTCCCAAGAACACTAAAATGTTCCTCCTTCCGTCGTCTCTTTTGTCTAATATTTGCAATTTTTTTACTAGTTTTTTGGTGTTAAAATTGGGGGTTTTGAGGTTTTTGAAAGACCCAATTGGAGATAGCCGAGTAATTAAATCAAATAATGTGTTGTTGAGTTTTTGTGCCTATGGTATTGGTGATTTGACTGCTGGGTTTGTAATTCTTCATCTTTGCTGGGTTTAAATAAATATATGGGTATTATTGGAAAATTGCTAGGTGTAGAAACTTTATCAGATATACTTAGATATTTGCTGAGTACATTTAAAAAGATCATTTCTATTACAATCAAACTGGCTAGCCGTACCACATTATACGTAAATACTACATAGTAAACACCGAAAAATAATGGGAAGTGAAATTTGCATTCTCCAAATTCCGTCTATCTCCATTAAATATATTTTATGTCTTTATATGTTACACTTCCTCTTTTGCCCTTGTACGAAACACCAAATTGCTCTCACCACATTTACCAACCCGTCCTCTTCATCTTCAACCCTAGGCCCAACTATGATTTTTACCCAGAAAGGAAAAGAAAGAACTTAAAACAAAACAATGCTATCACCAAATCCATAAACTCAAATCCCAATTTTTTGTCTTTGTTTCTCACTCTCTTCCTCAAAGTTGAGTGTTTATCTTTTCCACGGTTTTCATTTCTGCCGTGAAATTTGGTTTCAATCACCCATCAGCGCTTTCCGGTTAGAGAAGAGCTCCTCGAATTGGTAGGGCTGGAAGAATTTGGTAATGGTGCGATTGCAACAGTATTGTGACCATCCCTTACAGTCCACCCTTTGTCGCACAACTTCTTTCGTTTGACTTTATCCACTAGTGCCGGGGTCGCTGACACCTGGTCGTCGAAGGCATTCACACATACTACACTAGCAGAACCACGCCACAAAAGCCGCCGTGGAAACCAACGGAGAGGTCTTCATTGGTGGAGGGAGATTTGGAGACGGTTTCAGATCTGATGGGCTTGTGTTTTTTTTTTTTTTTGAGAGGAGGGACTAATTAAGGAGGAGTGATTTGATGGTGCTGCTGTGCTTTGGTGGTTTTGTCTAAAGGCAAGTGTTTGATGGTGTGTCATTTTTGGGTTAAATGGCGTTCAAGTTTGGGGTGAATGGATAGAAGTGATGGTGGCTACAGCGGTGGAAGTGGAGGTGGAGGAGTTGGAGGCGGCGGCTGCGGAGGTGGTGGCTGGGACCGTGCGGTATGGTGCTTAAGAAATGGAGTATAGACTCTTCGTTGGTGCAAAAATTCATTCCTTAGATGATTAGCATAAAGATTGAAAAGGCACATCCAGAATCTATCCACTGCAGAATGTTTTCATTTGGAAAGTCAAGATCTTGAAATCTCCCAGATTCGATCTTGGCAAGTTGATGAAGGTTCATGAGAACAAAGAGGATGTTGATGTGAAAATTGATACATCATTTGAAGAAATTGTGGTCAAGGAGACCCACAGTTGTTGGAGCATGAAGTTAGCTTTGATTTATCAAGTCATTGTTTGATTTGCTGGCTAAAGTTTTTTGATTGTTTTTTCACTTTTTCAGACAGATGCAGACTTGCTCAGTTTTTGAGCAAGGTTGGAGTTGATGTTCAGTATTCTTTTCATTTCACTAGTAAATTGAGATTTTATTTAATTTTTGAAAAAGAAAATAAAAGGCAGAACGGGAGATGAGTTTGTATGGAGCATAAAATATATTAAATGGAGGTAGAGGGAGTGCAGATTACAATTTGGAGAGCGCATATTTATTTCACTCCCCAAAATAGTTCAACCTAACATTGGGACCATCACGCTGCTAGCTAGCTAATAATTCATCAGCGTGATGCAACATAACTTCTTTCTCAGTCTTTATGATTTGGACTCTTGAACATGCAATGTGATGACAAGACAACACAGTACGCGTAGAACGATCAATTTGGATGTGAATCTGCGAACCGCGTGATTATTTTTCTGTTTTAACTGCGATCGAATATTTTGAAACGATGCATTTTGTAATGGATGTACATATATTGTTGGTGTCTTACACGGCCGGCTTCATCAAAACGTTCGTAACTCACAAAATATATTCGAAATTTCATTGTGCAAAAAGTTTTGAAAATGACAAGAATGGTGCATATGAAGGGGGAATAGGTATATACGGTGTTGAAAACATCGATCACTACAAATCACAAAACAAAGGAAAGGTGCTCGTAGGTATGAATTAAATAAAGAAAGACAATATATGCTGCAAGCCTTACATCATCAACTAATATTATTGTGTGTGTGTGTGTGTGTGTATAGTCGGATAGTCCTACATAAACTGCATTATTCTGTTTAACCTATAAATGTTTCCAACAAACATTTGACTGCATCAGCAAATACATGCCAGGGTAAAGTTCCGGAAACTTCTAATAGTAAGTGACCAAGTCTGGCTCATAATTCTGCGTCAATTTCCAGAACGATATCATGGGATCCTAGAAGTGAGGCAAAGGTAACCCCTTTCCGTTGTGGAAGATGACTCATCTTCTCCAATTCCTCCTCGGTCAAGCAGAAGTCGAAGATGTCAAGGTTCTGCCTCATTCTTTCCTTGTTGTAGCTTTTTGTTACTATGCTCACACCTTGTTCATACACCCATCTCAATGATATCTGCAACCACCAACCATTAATTGATCAACATTAGTTTCAAATTTTATACCAATCCTTAAAATTGCATTTCTTAAACTCTCGTAAATTTTGTACCGTCGACATACCTGAGCAGTTGTTTTTCCTCTGGCTAGGGCAATCTCTTCTATCACATCTGACCCCAAAACCCTATTGTCACCCCATTTGGTCCTAGCTGCTCCGAGCGGAGAGTAAGCCGTGACATGAATACCCTTTGCCTTGCAGAAGTCCCTCAATTTCTTCAGCTGCCAAGCTGGGTTCATCTCCAACTATACATATTTCAATAACTTTGAGTTAATTAACTGAATTAGGATTAATGATTTAGTGAACTAATTAAAATGAATAGTCGAGTAATCGGACTTGGTTGACGGCCGGAGGGATTTCGGCGAAGGAAAGAAGCTCCTCGAGCATACTGCATGTGAAGTTACTGACGCCAATACCTCTAGCAAGGCCAAGTTTCTTGCACTCTTCCATGGCTTCCCAAACAGATTTGAGATCAAGGGGCTGCACCAGATCTCTCTCAACAGGCATGCTTTTCACGTCTTTTCCCAATTTGAAAGGCCAATGTATGATGTACATGTCAATGTACTCTAGTTGAAGATTCCTGCATCGAATTAATCAGTCAACTCTAATCAAACTGTTTATACCGACTTGTCATTAATATTGTAGAACTAAAACCGGACCATCTGGCCGATTTTTCTTAGTTAAGGATATTTTTACCTAAGCTTATGGAACGAATTTTCAGTTTTTAGTCACTTTTCGATCATATATTCACATCTTAATCGTTCAGTTTTTAGGTCCTAATATATAGATCACTTCTGTAAATTTTCAACCAAATTGATAATCGTTAAGACATTTAAAACTGCAATTTACACGAACAAACCGAATCTGTCGAACCGGAACCATTCGTGTTCATTATTGTAAATTGCAGTTTGAATGCCTTAACGATCATCAATTTGGTTGAAATTTTGCAGAGATGATTTACACAGTAGAACCTAAAAACTGAACGGTTAAGATGTGAATATGTAATCGAAAAGTTGACAAAAACTGAAAATCCGTACATAAGCTTATATAAGGACGTCCTTAGCCAAGAAGGACTACACACACACATACTATCAAGGTCCACCTACTATATATGTGGAGAGAAGGTAGTGAAGAAACTTCTCTTACACCTATCACATTTTCTGTTTTTTTTTTTTTATTCTTTTGTTTTCTATTTTACAATTATCATATTATCTTTATTGATTAATTATATTTCATAGTTTTTTAATAAATAAAGATTAAATTGGTAAAAAAATTCAGTTTCAGATAGAAAGTTGTCTTCTCTTAATAATAGTAGTGTGTGTGTGTATATATATATATATATATATATATATATATGCATGCACATTAATTAATATTCCGATTCAAAATTACCTTAAACTGGCTTTGATGGACGGCAGCACAAGGTCTTTCTCGGCGAAACTAGCCCAAAGCTTGGTTGTGATGAAGAGCTCGTCCCTAGAGTTGATGAGTCCGAGACGGAGAGCCTCGGCTATGGCTTCACCGAGATCTTGCTCCGACCCGTAAGCAAAGGCGGTGTCAAAATGTCGGTAACCAGCTCTGATCGCTTCGAGAATGGCAGCCTTGGCGGTTTCTGGGTCGGCCCGAGGGTACGATGAAGTTCCCATGCCGATAATAGGAATGGTCAGGATCTCATCACTGGAGGAGCTTAGGGTTACTGAAGGAACCTTTGCCATTGAATTTACTGATGAATTGAAACTGATGGATTAGATTTGGGATGTCTTCGGTTAAATACCTCGGTTTCAAAGAAAAACAGATTCAGAAGGTAGGTGAGTTGTGCCGGGGTGGTTTCCAACTGCACCAACGCCTTCCGTAGTTCCGTTTATATAGGCATCCTTTAAATGCCACCACGCTTTTCTTTTTTCTTTTCTTGGCTTGTGTAGGTGTAGCTGGAAGAGTTAAAATGATGTCGTGGATTTTGGCCCTACCGGACAAGAGAAATCATACTTTTTCTTTTTTGTCTACTTCTTATTATGTTCCCAACGTTTTATTTGGATCAGCTGAGAGGGGAAGTTAGTAGAAGTTTTGTTTTTTAGGTTTCTAGTATTTATTTTTGTCATCAAAAAATTAATTAATTATTAATTTAGTGATTTTTTTATTATTATTATTTGTAACCGTAAATAACATTCATACGGTATCTAATTGAATAATTCATTCTTCAATTTTATCATTTTTCTTGTTAAAATGTTTCATGTGGTTATAGCTTGTCAAGACATAAGTTGGAAAGAGATATTAATGTGCTTGGAATTACGCTAAATTAACATTTTTTAGGCACTAATTTAACTCCTTTACGAAACAAGATCAAGATCGCTGATTATAATCAAGGATCAGAGTCAAGTGTGTCTGCTTGATTAAGAAGAAAATCTCTCGAGTTCCCCTTGATTTAGGAGCAATACACTCAACATTTATAAAGCGGTCATAATTCCCACAATCTATGATATATCATGTGATTAATTTGAAAAACAAGAGCAATCCATAAATTATGCATATATACTTTGACAAAAAAAAAAGAAAAAAAAACTATGCATATACGGTAAATGTGTAGGTTATTTTATTAGATGAATGTGATGGTTCGATCACAATACTGTATTTTGGGAAAACAATAACAAGTGATGTGATAGATCGATCATTTTAATGTTGGTGAAAACATGTCCAATATGCATTGGATGTTTCAAAGGAACTTAGAAAAAAAAAAATTAGAGTTTTTGTCTGTTTACCCTAATTCTAGGGTCTTATATCCTCTTTACCTATAAAGACTCTAATAAGGTCTTCCCTAATACCTAATTAATTTTTTTTTTGTTTTTTTTTTGTTTTAGACTATTTTACCGTCACTCCTTTATTACATAGAGAGAGAGAGGCTATATGAGACTTTGCCGGAGTCAGGTCGCCAGTCTCTGGATTCCGGCCAACTATCTGTTGATTCCGGTCACCGGCCGCCACCTATCGGCATTCTCTGAAAACCTCACACGAGGTCCCTAAAGAGGTCGTCAGAAAGGTTTATTACCCCACAATAGACCTTTATTGGGGGACAATAGAGGTTTATGAAATCTCGCTTGAATTCCCTAAAAAGGTTGTCGGAGATCTCATATGGGGTTGGAGAGGTTTATTGCCCCCCAATAGACATTTTGATCGCCAGAATAAGAACTAATCTCCATAAAATTAGACAAATAGAACTTTGATTAAGGAAAAAAAACGAGAAGATTACATCAATTGAAAACATTTATTACCCCCCAATAGACCTGTATTGCCCTTGGCATAACACCATTTTGTAGCTTGTTAGTCCAATAATTTACATTTTATATTACCAAAATTTCTCATTAAAAGGCCAAAAAGAAGAAAAGAGAAAAAAAAGAAAAAAAGAAGAAGGAGTGGCTGGCTTGATTGAGATGTTAGGGGTACTCGTCGTCAGAGCAGGTGATGCAAATTGATTTGGGCACCCAAAAAATGTTCTGGGCACCCACTCATCTTCTCCCTTCTGTGAAGCCGTGAAGATGTGCTCGATCTCACCGAAAAATTACCTCAGATGGGTTCGCTAGGGAGGGAGAGATTGATGTCACCATCAACCGCGCCGGAGCTCCACCACCACCCCCAACACATCTTCGCTTATTCTAAAAACTTCACCCTATTTGCCCTCGCCGTTTCACAATGCCTACAATCACCGACAGCAACGTCGAACTCGAATCTATAGTTGTTGGATCCGCCGGAGATTCTACTCCTCTGAAACAGAGGCTGAGATCTAATTCGTAGTCGATGAAGCTGAGTCCGATGAAAAGCAAGCGCGTCGCCATTGCTTCCGAAATTACGCAGTGTTGAGGTCGAGAAGGTAGTCGGATCCAATGGTGATTTGGCTCATCAGAAGCGAAAAAGGTCCGATTCGTCGTCGCCGGTGAAGCCGAGTCCGGTCTCGTCGCTGATAGAGTGTAAATCGGCTCGCCGGCTCCTCAGTGCTTGCACCAACACTCCTGCAAATGTGTGTGTGTGTGTGTGTGTGTGTGTGTGAGAGAGAGAGAGAGAGAGAGAGAGAGAGAAGGGGGTGGCAGTGACTGTAATTCATTAATTGAGTTGAGAGCAAAATGATCATTTGCTGTTAAATTATGTAGGTGAGAATAAAAATCTGTTACTGGGGTAAGTGAGATAATTTTTACTCATTTTGGTGCTTTGGGTCAATAATCCAAAAAATTAAGTGAATCATCTCTATATAATCACGTTTATCATTTGGCAAAGTAAGAGTGAAAAAAATAAATAAATAAAATCTAAAACTAAAAAGAAAAAAAAATGTGAAAACTAAATGAGGGATGATCGCTTTGGATTGTGTGAAGATGATAAAGTGGTACATTTTGACCATCTAGATGCTAAAATTTAGGATAAACTATTCATAATCGTAACAGTAATACTTGATTATAGAAATTGACTTCTTCTTACGAAAGTGACTAAAGTCAAGCCAAAAATAATGTATAGAATTCATTACGAAGACTTTCGATCACTTATTAATCAGTTGGAACTTAGGCTACGTGGTCAATGAGGTCATTGAATTCAAAACATAATTGCGGGGTGAATATCTGGGCAGGATTTCTAGCAACAAAGACTTGAATTTAATTCGCAGTTGTACTTGAACCTTGTGAGACTTTAGGAGGAGCTTGATACATGGGAATGTGGGATGGAATATATTACAGAGCTTAGTTTTACCATTTACGTTATACAAAAAGCATATCGCAACGCATATTGGAATTGTTTTCACCTACATGAACTTTCAGGTCTAGGGTCGAACAAAATGTAGAATCAGGTCAGACAAACCCTGTGAGCCAAACTAGAAAATTCGCTGTGAATTTTCTTTTGTCTTGATTGTTTCAAACTTTAATTTGGACACTGATCAGTTAGATAGTCATAGCTAGCGACATGGAAAAAGATCGATCGGGGAAATCAATTAAAGTCGGCTGACGGGCTGCAGATAATGTTTGAAACTGAAGACAATAATCGATTGACTAGCTAGCTAGATAAAACAAGCAAGCCCTAATATTCATAGTTTTAAAAAGAGAGCGGGTAAAACGTGTTGGGGTTTTCATGTCAGCGATAGCTGTAATTCTTCCTTACTTTAAATGGCTTCGATGCCTTATATTCCATCCCATTGCAAGTATTGTTTACTAGCTTGCTATCGTGTATTTACCGGAGACGACCCGACACAGATCGATGAAGTTGGCCTACTTTGCTGACCAAATTACCCATCTCCAACGATCTCCCCTTCTCTTCCATGTAGATATGTAATCCTCTTTTCGGCCTGACCATTCGAACGGGTGTTGTTAGAACGGTGTTGGCCGTACTATTTGAATGATATTGTTTTACCGTCCAATTAGTACGTATACATTCAGTAGTTGTGAGTATGGGCGTAGGCCTTGAGGCAATGTGTAAAATAATGGGAGACATTTTTCCCACATTGTGGATTTCTGGTTTCACGAGAACAAGTCTACAAACCGATACGACCTAGTAGTTGCCCACGCATTGAGGCTGCTCATCCAATATATTTTAAAATAATTAGTAACTATTACTTATCCGATTCTAGAACTTGTATAGAAGAAAGAAAGGAAGGCCGCCCACCATTGATTTTGTTGTTAATTTCCACTTAAATAATTAGTAAATATCATTCTCGTCTTACTTTTGGTCAACTAAACATTAATTATTAAAAGAAAAAAATGTATCTATTTAATATCATTTCTGTTGGAAGCAGAAACCTCCTGCTACCAGTAATGGACACATGTATAATTTTGACTGGTAGTTTGCCAATGGTTCGCTTCTTCATTGAGGAAAAACCCTATAGTCAATTAATTAGTAGTCGTGGAAGGGAACTCCCAATCGCCTTCAATAATTTGACAAACTGCTTATCAAAAAAATTAAAAATTAAAGGGAGTTACCAATACCATTTAATTAGTCTTTTCACTAATCTCTCATTCATGAGGTTGGAAATTCAACTCACAAAAAATTAGTTATAATATGATTTTGTCAATGTAATAAAAAAATAAAAAAAAATAATTAAAAGAGACAATCCGGCATCCGCTAACTGCTAAGATGGTGCATTTGCACAAGGTTTACCTCAGTTTTACAAGCGTTAACATGGTCAAATCGTAAAACGTGGAACCATAAACTAATTCTCAAGGTGGCATGGTCAAGTCCTACTGTCCTAGGATATATAACCGCGTGTCGCTTGCAGTTAGGTCTGGAATATTCCAACATATTTCAATTCTTGATAGATTGGATCGTCAAAATCAATCATAACCAGTTGGCAACATGCAGCTTAGCTAGCCAAAACAAACAATTAAATTCAAATATATGCACCTATTCATATGAATACTGGTCTATATTCATGTTTGTTTCATGGGATCGATTGATTTCCTAGAAAACTTAATTTTCAAATCCACTTTGAAGTTGTCATCCAAAAAAAACCCACTTTGAAGTTTCGATTAAGTAGTACGGTTTTGTTAATCAACTAGGAGAACCGAATTTGAACCTAACTTTTTTGGAACGTGTTTGATGATCTCTCTTTCTTTTAGTCGTTAGAAGAGGAAAAAGAAGTTATATTGAAATCTTAAGCTTTTAAATCAGAAGTAGTAGTACAATAGAGCCATTACAGTTGAGTTAGATTCACCAAAACAGATTTTTTTTTATTTTTTTATAAACCAAACCATAATTAATATCGTTTTATATATGTCAATTCTTGCTGCATAGGACCGTCAAATTCAATGAGCAGTTGGACGCTTCTAGCTAAAGCTAAATACACATGCATGTACCTTTTCAACAATCCTACCTTTGATTATATTTGTGCCATCTTATCTCTTTCTATGAAAATACGTCCAACCTGAAGGGCAACCGGCGTGATAATAAAATGACAACTATTACATGCATAATCAATCATTCGCATCAGTTCGTTCAAAAAAAAAAAATCAAAATATTGCTTCGAGCATTATTGAACAAAAGTTTATCTGACTAGCCAAAAGGAAATGACGACATATATTATGTCCGCATTGATTAGTAAATCTCGATCATCGATTGACCTGATTGATTGGTACTATAATTACTTAAATCTTTCCATCCCAAAACTCTTCAAGAGACTTGAAAGGGCCATTATCTGAAACGAAGTCGGATGCTTGGCATCCTCTCTTTTGTGGAATTTGACTTGTCAACTTCCTCAGGCAGCAGCTCCCATTCAAATATGTCCATATTTTCCTTTATCCTCTCCTTGTTAAAGCTCTTCACCACCACACTCACCCCTTGCTCATATGCCTATCTCAGACAAACCTGATCATGATCCACATGCACAAATTTTAGCCACAGTTTTGATTAAAACAAGGGAATAAATCGAAATGAGAGATCTGCATCTGAATAAACGTGCGTACATCTTTAAGGATAGAAATCAGAAATTTAGCATGTAAACACTTAACCTGAGCAAGAGCCAAGAGTTTTCCTTTTTACTTCAGCAATTTGTTTGAGGGTCTCACATTATATTCCATAACTCCATTTCCCCACGGTGTCCCTTTTGCCCCCAACGTAGAGTAGGCAGTGATGATCATACCTTTTCTTTCACAAAACTCTCAGATTTTTCTGCTGCCATAGCGGGTTCATCTCCACCTTAATATATTCCAAATGAATGTAACCAAATTAAGCATGCATGCAATTATTTAATTAACTAAAGAATAACCAAACCTTTATTAAGTACTTCATTACTTGGTTGACTGCAGGAGGGATTATTGCAGTGGAAAGCAAGATTTCAATCTTTTTGCATGAGAAATTGCTGACTCCTATTGCCTTGGTGAGGCCTAGCTTCTGGCACTCTTCCATTGCTTCCCACAGAGACTTGAAGTCCATAGGAAGAAGATCCTCTTTCTTAACAGGTATGTCATAGCTTCCCGGCCCCAAATTCA
This sequence comes from Rosa persica, assembly GCA_025331145.1. Classification (NCBI taxonomy): domain Eukaryota; kingdom Viridiplantae; phylum Streptophyta; class Magnoliopsida; order Rosales; family Rosaceae; genus Rosa; species Rosa persica. The sequence continues at coordinate 47,070,603 of WFKR01000004.1, read as the reverse complement.
CAGGCCAATGAATGAGATACAAATCTAGGTATTCCAATCCTAGATTCCTGCAAGGGTATAGCTAGACATTTACTAAATCAAAAGATCCCCCTAATTAATGTGAACATTTGCAGATTCGATAACTGCAGAAGTGGGAAGTCTACCAATAATTGGAGACTTCGACTTTTACTTTTCTCTTCTAAGGTAGTCGCCAGATTTGAAATCGTTCATTTAGCTATTTGATTACTATCAATATTGTCATCTAAGTACAAACGCCACGCCCAATATTTCTCAGATTTTTGGCACGAATGATCTTTATTAGGCATAAGGGTTAACCAAAAAAATGAACTATTTCGATTGTCAAAGTCTATAATTGGATGGTCGACTGAGTATATTTCAAATATATTAACGTGTATTCTTGTCCGTCATAGATAAATCAATACACATATCCCAGAAAGGTGAGTTTTGCACATACGCACTTTGAGTGTTGAATGGCAGGCAGGACAAGGTGATGGTGTGCATCCGTGCACCAAAGCTTGGAAGTAACAAAAACTCATCCCGGGATTTGACGAGGTCAGGTGAAAGAGCTTCGGCAATGGCTTCACCAAGAACTTGCTCCATTTGGTAAACAGCATGTAAACATGGGAATCTGAAAACAAATAGAATGCAGACACATGTACAAAAAATAATAATTTTATTAAGAATTTAAGTGCGGGTTACAATATTTGGGTAATCCTCTGATTCTATCTCCGATGGTATGCTTCACTCAAGGGCAGTTGACGCTTGATCTTGAATCCTATGATGGCCACGAGGGTTGACAGGTGACGAGTGCTTTGGCTTGAGGTTGGTGATGAACTGGCTATTTTGCAGCTTTAGGGTTATTCACATGCTTGAAGACTTCTGAATTTTGAGAGTGATTTTTCTCTCTTTCTGCTGAAGTTATTCTCTTGATTTGAGAGGGGGTATTATAGTGTCGGCGTCTCTCTCAATTTGGAATGCCTTGATGACACGTAGTTAATTGCATTTTCTTAATAGCTTAATTGAATCAATCAACCTTAATTAATTGATATAATCACGATCATTAAGGAATTTAGCTAATTAATTTGATGAATAGTTTTATTTGTATTTAATTAATAGCATAATCAAATCAATCAGCTTTAATTAATCAATTTAATCATGATTATTAAGGAATTTAGCCAATTAATTATTTGATTTGATGGCTGATTTTCGTCTTGATTATCAATTTCAATAAATTGACATCTAATTAGCGGGAATTTCTATGGTACCTGTATGTATGTGGTACACTCATTTACAGATTTAACAACAATTTTGTTGTCATTGTGGTAAATAGAGTTATTTTTTTGGTAATTTTAGTTCTATTAGAAGTAATTACTCTACCTATGATATTTTTACAAGTTTATGAACAAATTGTTGTCGATGTGGTAATTTTGTTCAATTATATGTAAATGTGTAAAACAAATGTGATAACTTTTGTTGTCAATGTTGTAAATTTGGTTCAACTAAATTGTAATTTTGGTTCAATTAGATGTAAATGAGTGTATGGTAAACATCCAAGTACTGTAGAAAACCCCCTAATTAGCAGACGACATTTAATGCTTGATTTTGTTCGGAATCAATTGATTTAATTTGATTGATCCGCTTTAATATCAATTGATTTAGCTGGAACAAATTCATTTATTGTCGTCGGGCCTTTAATGTGTCGTCAAGTGCCATTCTCTGAGTCTGCATGATTTTGCTTACTCACAAGCCACGTGCACATTTTGTAGGACCCAGATGCAGACTAAGTTTGTTCGGTCATAATTTCAAGTGTTGACCGAATTATTTAATGAATTTTATTTTCATTACAGTCTTGTATCTACACAGCAGCGGTATCAAAATGTCTGTAGCCTACTTGGATTGTAGTGAGAATGGCTTCTTTCGTTGCTTCAGAGGCAACAAAAGGATATGCAGCCGTTCCTAAACCTAGCACCAGAATACTGCTTTTATCACTTTCAATAATACTTGGGACGATGGTTAGTGCCAACTCCGAATATTGCTCATGTTCTCCATTTTTGAGATATCTCCATAAAAGATCCACAGTTAGGATTATGTAAGTGATCCATTTTTGAAAGCGTCATCCATGCCATCACATCTAAGTTTGCGTCTCTCTTACAACTTTCTACATGGTACACATAAAGTTGAGTGGTTGGAAGACTCTATGACCAAAATATTGAAGATTATGGAAATATCGATGAGAGTTTCTATTAAGACCTCCAAATTTACTCATTTGACCTCTCATACTCTCTACATCTCCTTTGTACTTTTAAATACAAAATTTGCTCACCAAACCTCCTTTTGAATTCCTCAAATAACCTTAGTTATATTATTCACATACAAAAAATAAAATAAAATACTCATTATACCTCTAATTCACTAACTACATCTCCACTGTTTTTTTTTGTTCTTTTTTGCATGCAAACCTAAAAAATGCCAAAAATAAATTTCTAGGACTTTAAATCATGAATCAAATGGTTATAGCATAGAAATTGATCAAGCGGTCATAAATCAAATGGTTAGAGAAGTATTCCTATGTTTCTAACCCTTATAAAAAAATGAAAGGTTATTAAAAAAATACAGAAATTGATATAAATAAAAATAAAACCCGGAACACAAAAAAAGAAGAAGGCCAAAAGCCACCGTCTCCAACCCAAAACCCATCCTCCAACCAAACATTGAACGAGTCTAGACTAGGAACTCAATAAAAGTTCGGAACAATTTCTTAGTTTTAATTTGTGTTAAAACTAAGCGAAGAGGTTTTTAAAGAAAGTATATACTAGTTGATTATAATTCATTGTCTATAATTGTAATTTTACAAGAGGATATATATATATATATATATATATATATGTAATTCAATAATTCAAAAGATATAGAGGTCAAATGAACAAATTTAGAGGTCGTAATAGAAATCCTCAATATCGATAGGAGAAATTTTAAATACACATCCCTAATTACTTAATGCACACCCTCTTCATTTTTTATCAGCAAATTTCCATCTATGCCCCTCCTCATTAATAAATAAATAATAAAAAAAAAAACAAAGAACAATTCACAAAAATAAATTAAGAATTAAATGCTTTCTATATCAAAATATTAATTAAAGATATTTTTATAGGGTTAAATTTTCTCCTCATTTGTATGATACAGTCGATCTCGCTTCAAGATCATAAGTGAAGGACGTTAATAGCAGATGAAATAATTGTAATCCACATGAACAATTAGCAGACAACTAAATTAGTTGAAACATATTGAAAGAGATCATAAAATCATGAAATATATCTTAGATACATGAATACATCATCATCAACTTGGTTTGCAAAACAACCACCCTGGTTCATTCTTTACCGATTTTAATATTGACTACGATTATATGGATCATGAAGATAATGACATTGAATCTTTAAAATCTTATAGGCATTAAGTTTTTCAATTAGAAGAACAATAAAGGTAATAAAGTTAAGTTATTCAATCTTCTAATTAACTATATACCAACCTCGTTGATATGAGAAAGAAGAATAATGATTAGTAATCACCATTTTAATGTGTCGAAATTAATTAGCAATTAAGTCCAAAATAAATCAAAAAACAAAAAGGAGAAAAAATTGTTGGGGAGAGATGAGGGAGAAAAAGGAAGGGTAGGAAAGGAAACATTGGAAAAAATTGGCGAAATTTTTTTATGGGGTGTGAATTAATAAAAGAGGGATTATGTGTATATATAATTACTCATTAAAAAAAATTGAAGGAAATATCGACTATGGATGGAAATTTTACCAAAACTTTAGACAAAAGATGTATGATCAGCTAAAAATATACTAAAAACAAAATATAGGAAAAATGTTAAAATCAATATCGGTGCTTGTAAAAAACGAAAATTTCGATAAAATGTCGAGGATATTTTAGTCCTTTAGTAGTATAGCCCATATTCTATATCATTTGATTGATCACCATCATATAAAAGGGGTTATTCTTCGAACACTCTTTAATTCGTTTTTCTTTCTTTATTTAGTACAAAAACTTAATTCTCTTTAACATTCATTAACTCATTTTTCTTTCTTTCTTTCTTTGGTACCAATGATACACATGATTATAGAAAAAAATAGGCAATTTTGTTAAACAAAAACGTATTTTTATCTTCCCTAAATTAGTACCAGACAAAGAAAAAAAAAACGAATTAATGGGTGTTAAAGAGAATTAAGCTTCCAACCAAGGGAATTAGTGGTACGCTCTAGCCCATACTCAATTTTGAAATGAAAGGGAACTAAGCTTTAGATTGTAAGAATTGAATGTAAGATGCAACAAAAACTTTATTGTATGGAATGACTTGGAAAGACATTGTATAGATTGGTCGTCAACTCTATGCTTTGGCTATCTAACAATTCTCTCTTACCCCATCGGTTGTTTCACAAGATCACACCCACTAGATTCAACCTCAGTCACTTACCATATTGTTAACAAAGAAGCCTAGCCAAGCTACTTTTTTAATTATATTGTGGGTGATGGAGAAACATATATAGGTATTAATTATCTTTCAAAAAGCCTAGCCAAGTCTGTGTACGTGTATATATACCTCTTCCCTTGCTTCTAGCTAGGATTAATACATTATATGTCTTCTCGTTGTTAGAAATAATGTGGACCTATCATCATCTATTATTCAGTATACAAATTGGATTGGAACTTTGATCATAAATAGGAGACGTATGTCAAGTACAAAACCTAGAAACCTATTGAGTTAATTATATCAGCTCATAGGTTAGGAATCCATTAGTTGGATTACATTGTAATCCGATTTAGTGTTGCATTAGGTTTTCTTGTTGTTAGTGACTTAGTTTCTAAGAAACACCTTTATGGGAGGATTCTTAGGATCATAACCAATATATATAGGAAGTGTTGGGCCTTGCTGTCTCTGTTACAAAGCATCAAGTCATGTCCCATATAAAGGAGCTTGAATCTAGAGTTAAGGAGAAGATCAATCGTGCTTGTTGTCAAGGTCAATCCGTTCAGCTCCAATGGCTTCCAATACAGAAGAAGGTTAGCAATTAAATCTTGCGTTTTGGTTCATGTGGTATTGATTAATATTAATTGTGTTTATGTTCTTGTGAATTGATCATGGGATTTGATTTGCTCATTTAGTTTAACACTCATGACTATCGTGTTTGGGTTGATGACATCTCATATATAGTGATATGATATTTGGTGTACATTATCTTAAAAAAAAAAAACATGGTAATTTAATTATTTGAGAAGGAGATCTCAAGGGTGCAGATTACTAAATTCCCAGCTACAGCCATGGGATTATTGCTTGCACATGAAAGTGCATTAAGAGTCGTATCATATATAATTATACTAATGCATGCACGTAGTGTGAATTGTGATTGTTAAATCTCTCCATCCCACAACTCCTTAAGAGTCTTGTAAGGGACATGATCCGCAACGAAGTCGAATGCAGGAAATTAATCCTCCTTTCTGCGGAATTTGATTGATCTTCTCCACCTTATCTGGACAAAGCTCCCACTCAAATATATCACTATTTTCACTAATCCTCTCCTTACTGAAGCTTTTCACCACGAAACTCACCTCTTGCTCGTATGACCACCTTAGGCAATCCTACATGCATGCAAATCGATCAATTCAACTAGATATAGTCATCAAACTTTCATATCACAAATTATGTGCGCTCAAAGTTCACATTGAATGTTTAACAAAACAATTTTCATTACTCTACATTAGCTAACGTACCTGGGCAAGGGTTTTCCCTTTTGCATCTGCAATCTGCTTCAGCGTCTCAGATTCCATGACTCCATTTGAGCCCCAAGGTGTTCATTTTGATCCCAAAGGAGAGTAGGCCATGATTAGTATGCCATCTTTCTACCAAAACTCTCTTAGCTTTCTCGATCTGCTGCCAAAGCGGATTCATCTCCACCTAAAGTTGCAAATTGATTGTATAACCAATTAGACCATTCACCGCTACGTAGAAATATGTAGGAAATGGATGATTTTTTTTGGAAAGAAGGAAATGAAATGAACTTGTTTCTAAGACCCTCTACATACAAGAATTATTTTGCAAAATAAAGCCAAAAATAAAGAGCTACGTATATTGGAAAAATTAAATTTGCACACCTCCACCAGATCCGGCATATATGGATATATGTATAGATATATAGAGGTGTAATTTTTACTATTAACAGTTCTATAATGTGAATCTAAACTATTTTTACAATATTATGTAGAGACGCATGTAACGGATCAATACTACTTGGTTGACGGCAGGAGGGATTTTAGCAGCAGCTAGCAAGTTCTGGATCTTTTTGCATGAGAAGTTGCTAAGTCCTATAGATTTAGTGAGGCCTAGCTTCTGGTATTCATCATGCCACACACCCTTGAACTCGATTGGAAGATGGTACTCTGTGTCAAACGGAAAGTCATAGTTTCCCGGCTTCACACTCACTGGCCAGTGAATGAGATATAGATCAAGGTACTCCAGTCCTAGATTCCTGCACGAACATATATATGCATACGGATATCTGCGTGTTAACTTATCAATCAATTCCACAAATTAATGCTGATTAACTCACCTATAGTACTAGTTATTTTACTTGAGCGTAGTACAAATTGCAGGTAAGACACGGTGGGGGTGAGCATCACTGCACCACAACTTGGAACTGATGAAGAGGTCTTGCCGGGATTTGATGAGACCAAGAGAAAGAGCTTCCGAAATGGCTTCACCGAGACTCTGCTCCGTCTGGTAAAGAGCGGCTGTGTCAAAATGTCTGTAGCCAACTGTGATCGTGTAGTGCAATGTTTATTTGATTGACATTTCCTATCCACAACAACCAAGAGTCATGTTTTCTGTAATAGCTTTCTACTCTTGGATCCTTAGAAGAATGGATTGCTTCAATCTTCATGTACAACTCTCATCAATCAGGTATGTGTTGCATACATGTGCATGATTGTCAAGTGGTTAGGGTTGAACTTGTCTTTAAAATCCTATTGTAGAATGCGATCATCTTTTCAATCCTATTGTATTGATCTGCAAATTTTCAAAAGATTTTATCCAAAGCATTCTAACTTTCTTAAATTAATTTATGGGCTTTTGTAAATGACGATTCTATTTTAATCCATGCTTTTTAAAAGAAGTCATGAAGCCCATGTACATCTAGCTCGTACTCTCCTATATATATGTTTCTGTTTGGGTTGTTCAAGGGTGCGGAACATATCAGAATATTTGGACGTTGCCTTCTTGAGAGTTTTCTGCCTTTATCTTCAGAAAGCATTGAGCTAAAGTTTCATGTGAGAATCCTTCATATGATGTTCCTTGTTTAGCTTTTGAAGGATTATCAAATCCCAAAATTTTTCTGTCAAAACGTTTTCTGGTTTTATGCTTTATGTGTGTTGGTAGTTCATGCATGATTTGTGCCTTGAGGTGATTGACAACTGAGGTGAGAGTTGTGCCATCTCAAGATTGACAAAGGAGAACAAGTTCGCTGATCTGGAAGTTGCAAAGACGAGAAGACACCGCTGCCCACTAGATTGGTTCTAGTAGATGAGTTGTGTAAAATCTTTATGTACTTTCCTATTCATATAGTGGATTGTTCACCGGCATAGTGCCCGCAGTTGTTTACCTCTTTGAGGGTTTTACTGCGCCAACAGATCTTGTGTTATATGTGATGAGTTTACTTTGAATGGTTTGGGTAATTGAGTAAAGCATAACATTGTCAGACTTATTGAGATTGATTTGCAGTTTCAATTAGGATTGAAGTTGTGTTGCTATCCTGTATTAGGATGCGAACTGGCCTGCACTCCTAAGACTGATTCCTCAGCTGTTCACATATTGATAAGTTCCATTAGTTGGGAAACACATATCCATTATATAATTACAGATCGCATCAAGAATGACATCTTTTACTATTTCTGAGCGAACAAAAGGGTATGTAGCAGTTCTGAAAATTAGAACAGGAATGTTGCTTGTTTCCCAGTTGATGATGAGACCAGTGGCAACACTGGAATGTTGATGGAACGAGATGAGACATTTTCGGCTACTGGCAAACTTCCTATTTTTCTCAACATTACCAATCTTAGCTTCAAACACAAATTGTATAGGCCAATAACATCAATCAGGACCACTACGTATACTATGATCCGGGACCATCTAATAATTTTCCTAGCCAAATTAGAGTATGACAATTGATCGATACGAGGACTTCAATATATAATATATAGCAAAGTTAATACCCTCAGATTCCTTTGTGATTTTGCAAATAAACACCTCACACCTGCCCTAGCCTTGAACTTTGGACTAAACTACTATTTAAAATATTCTTAACTCGACCTTTGGGTTAAGTCTAAGATAAAAACTTGTTGATTCCCGTGTGCTCCAGCTATATCTGCATTATAAATTGACCATAAATCTCCATGAACTTCATATTAAACATTAAAATCTTGACCTCTAAAGATGGGAGGAGATTTGTCAGATGGGGATGACAGCCTGAAAGGTGATCTCTAAGATTTAGTAACATGGGGTAATTGGGGGTGGGTGTTTAATTAATTAGCACATTCAAATTCTTTAATTTCTAATTTAGTTCCAGAGAGGAAAAAGTTTTTCTACCTCCCACTCTCCCAGGCTCAAATGTAAGCCCAATAATTTATCATTTGGCAAAACGTTAAACGCCTAACATAACTGCTCACAAAGGCCCAATAAGTTACAAAGTTGGATTCAGCTTCTCTGCTAGAAAAGAAGTTGCTAAGATATGCTTGGATAACCAGGGGCAGAATTAAGATTCGTAACGGGGGGGGGGGGGGGGGCAGTTTCCGAACATAAACATGAAATGGGTATTGATATACTTTTACTTTTATTTTTATTTTGAAAACCTGTTAATTAGAGATTTTTTTTGGGGTCTTTCACATTGATAAAGAGTTTTTGTCTTTGTTTTTTGTTTTGAGAATTAATAAAGAGTATATTAAGTGACTTTTAAACGTATCACATATTTTGTTGGATTAAGCAACATCTTATTGATTTGTTAAGTTTAATCTTTCATTCTTTTCATTTTTATTCATGACAATGTATTGTTATGTGACTGGGCCAAAGGTTGAGGGGGTCCAGTTTATTAATCATCTTCATATTCAGTTGGATTAGCAGCCTTTTGGCTCACTGAAATTGAATGCAGTTTCCGAACATAAACATGAAATGGGTATTGATATACTTTTATTTTCATTTTGAAAACCTGTTAATTAGAGATTTTTTTTGGGGTCTTTCACATTGATAAAGAGTTTTTGTCTTTGTTTTTTGTCTTGAGAATTAATAAAGAGTATATTAAGTGACTTTTAAACGTATCACATATTTTGTTGGATTAAGCAACATCTTATTGATTTGTTAAGTTTAATCTTTCATTCTTTTCATTTTTATTCATGACAATGTATTGTTATGTGACTGGGCCAAAGGTTGAGGGGGTCCAGTTTATTAATCATCTTCATATTCAGTTGGATTAGCAGCCTTTTGGCTCACTGAAATTGAATCTACACAAATGCTAAGGGGAGTCTGAACCCCTGTAGACAATAACGTAGTTCCGCCCCTGTGGACAACTATGTGAGCCCGTCACGTCAGCCTAACTAAATCCAATGGCTATTAAATTGATAACAAATATGGGTAAAGAGAAAGCCATAAAACACACTAATGATCCCAAACGTCAAGGGTTTTTCAAGTTTCACCCCAACAATTTTCACGCTTCCCTAGTTCCCTTCACTCAGAGTTCCTCTTTCTCACGGCTGAAACGTTTTTTATTCTTCATGTTCCCTTTGTTTCAGTCCAAATTTCGTTCATCTTTAGGTGCTAGTACTTTTCTTTCATCATTCAGGTATACACATTCCTTCATATTTTTATACTGATTTATGTTAATTCTCTTTATATTGATCTTATCCCATTTAGCTTTTTTGTTTTGGGTTTTGGTTCTTTGAAATCTCAGCGTTGTATCAGTGGGTGTTTATCCTATTGAAGTATTCTATTTATATATGTTTAGCTAACACATGATTCAGTCATTCTTAGTCTCTTGATCCGATTCTGTGGTTTGTCATATCAGGAATTTTTATTTTTTGTTTTGTTTCAAAACTAAAAACTGAACAAAGTAGCATATAAGCCAAACTTCATAGCATGATCCATTTTCCTTCTGAATTTGATTGGAATGTTAATATATATTTTTTTTCCTTTGTTTTTATATGTTATAGATTGAAAATAAATGACTGAATGGAGCCTATGGATAAAGATGACTCGACTAGTCCAGATTATATGCCAAGGTATGGTAAGGAGTTTGACTCGGAAGACCATTTGACTAAGAATCCTCCAGCAGAGACACGAACAAGTTGTGATGCTAAAATGATCATTAAGCTGGATAAATCAAGTGGTAGATACAAAATTGTTCAATTTGAAGAAACTCACAGCCATGATCTTGTAATACAAGAGTGTGCTCACATGCTACCATATATCTCAATGAAATGTTACATCTTCACAAGGAGCTGAAATGGAATTGGTACAAGATTCTGGAATCCCACTGAAGCTTTCATCGAGCTAATGGATAGAGAAGTTGGTGGAAGAGAGGCTCTTGGATTCACTAAACAAGGTCAAAAAATTATCTTCAATCTCAGAGGCAAAAGAAATTGGCATATGGAAAAGTAGGATGCTTATTAAATACTTCCAAAATCAAGCACTAGGAAACCCTCATTTTTCTATGTTGTGCAATTAGATAGTGATGAGAAAATAACAAATATTTTTTGGGCTAACGCTAGGATGATAATTAATTATGGTTTATTTGGTGATGTTGTGAGTTTTGACACTACATATAGAACTACTGAAGCCAATCGTTCATCTGGAGTATTTGTGGGATTTAATCATCATCGTGAGATTGTAATCTTTGGGACAACATTAATGTATGATGAAACTTCTGATTCGTTTATATGGTTATTTGAGACGTTTTTTGAGGCAATGTCTAACAAGGCTCTAAAGTCTATTTTTACTGATCAAAATGCGGCAATGGCTAAAGCTTGTGCAAATGTGATGCCTAACACATATCATATGCTTTGCACATGGCATATAATGAACAATGCCATTAAGAAAGCAAGTAGTATACTCAAAGGTGAGGAACGGGTCACCACCTTCTTATCAAAATGTATGATTAACTGTAAAGAGGAGGATGAGTTCCTAGTTGCATGGGAATCAATGCTCAATGAATACGGTGCGCAAAAAAATCCTTGGTTAAGTAGTATGTTCCGATTAAAGGAGAAATGGGTAAAACTGTATGTCAAGTGGGCATGGTCTGCTAGAATGCATAGCACTCAATTAAGTGAGAGTTTCAATGCTAGCCTAAACCATATGTTAAGTTAGATTATGATGTGGTTCAATTTTTCAAGCACTTTGACAAATTGCTCAACGATAAGCGGTATAAAGAGTTAGAGGCAGAGTATGCTTTGTGATACAAGTTACCTGCCATTGGGATATTTTATTCAATGGTGATCAAGGTTGGAAATGTTTACATTAAAGCTATATTTGAAGAATTCCAGATTCAGTATGAGAAGGCTCTTAATTACAATTTAGTCGGATGTATTCAAGATGGACAAAGTTGCCTTTAATGGTCATCCAAAGGAGAGATGTGTTAAGGTGAAGAAAGACCATTCAATATTTTGTAGTTGCAGGTTGTTTGAGATTGAAAGTATTTTGTGCCGCCATGCATAAAAATCTTTACTAATTGCATGAATGTCAAAGAAATTTCTGATCAGTATATTTTAAAAAGGTGGACAAGAAAAGCAGGATCTGAAACAGTGAAAGACATGTATGGGTGTGACATCCAAGTAGATACCAACTTACAACAAACATCTTGGTACAAGTTTCTAAGTTCCATATTCCCTAAGATTTCATCTCGGGCCGCTGAGAGAGAAGAGACATATAAGTTTGATGTTCATCATTTGGGGGAACTAAGCAAAGTTATTGAAGACATGTTATGTTCAAAAATGAATACATTACAACTTGATAAGGATGACCAGATTACACTTCCACCACCACTGTGATTGAGGGTATTAATATGACATGTCACTCAAATAAGGCAAAAGTTGTTCAAGCCAAGGGATTCAAGAAAGTGAGAGTGCTCAAGGAAGAAAAAGAAGAATTATAGGTGATTTTGAAAAAAGTTTTGACCAAGAATCGAAAAGGGAGCCCTCTTGAGCAAGAAAAGTCATCTAGTTCTGATTCAAACAAGATATTTCATTTTCATAAAAGTTGTTCATCTAGCTTAGTAATTGATATAATTCCACCACATTCTTGGCTTTGCTTCCTTTTCTTTTGTTTCATTTTGCATAAGCATTAATTAATTCAAATATATTTTACTCATGTTTGTTTTTGGGGGGTGAAAGTTGTACACCCAATATTACAAACCACACACCCTTTATATTATTTTAATAATATTTTATCTAACATTTCTTTTCACTTCCTAAAATGCCCTTGAGTCAGATTCCCTTTTTGTTTTTTTTTTCGGTCTTTTTCTTCTTCTTCTTATCTCTCTCCCTCTCCCAGTCTCCCTCTCTCTCTCCTCCAAACCATGACAGAACATTTGTTCTTATTTCTCTCTCTTTCTCCTCCAAAAAACGACACTCTCTTCTCCATTGAAACTTTCTAGTTCCCCAACCTTTCGTCTGTCCAAACCAAGTCATAATAAGGTTCTAAAAATCGGCGTAGGCACTATGTGGCTCCAAGCCATTCCGATTATGGCCTACTCGATCGAGCTAGGCGTGGGGGTGAAGATCGGTTGCCTAGGTGGTCTAGGGCATTGCTGGGTGCTGGGCGATCGCCTTTTCTCTCTTCAACGGTGACGCCATGATGGACTAACAGTGCGACAGTGGTAAGTCTGGGTTTCTATTTTAACTCTTCAATCGATTTATGGGTTTATGGGTACTCAATCGATTTCTGTTTCTCTTAATTTCTACTTCTGGGTATTCAATTTTCAGTAGCAAAGCATAGACGATTAGACGTCTTCAAGGGTATTGCATGACCTTGAAGTGAGAAGCTTTTTTGGTTTTTTTTTTTTTTTGGGTGGGGGGCGCTAGAAAAGGTTGATTTTTTGTGGTTGTGTATTGCATGATCGTGTAAGAGTTTGAAGTCAAAGTGCTAATTTTGTGATGGTTTTGTGTTTTTGGTAGGAAAGGTTGAATCTTTATAGTTAAGATGTTTGACTATAGCTAGTAGAACAAGAAAGGGGCAGGAGAGAGTTTACAAGGAGTTCAATGAGAAAAAGAAGCAAAAGAAGAAGAATGAGGGTGGCTCGGCTCCCACTGATTTTGACAAATTGGGGTGTGAATGCATAGTTATTTCGGATGATAGCATGGAGGATGTCAATTCATACGGTTCTGATCTAGAAAAGAATGCTGCAAAGGGGAGTAAGAAGGTAGGGAAACAGGGAAGTGTGGAGGTTGGAACTGTCGAGACTAACGCCGATTCTGTAGCTGATATGGATAATGAGACAGTGAAGGTGTGAAAGTCTGACTGAATTGCAGAAAGAGAAAAGACCAAAAAAAAGAAAAAAAATAGTAATCTTACTCTAGGACATTTTAGGAAGTGAAAAGAAATGTTAGATAAAATGTTATTAAAATAATAGAAGGGTGTGTGGTTTGTAATATGGGGTGTGCAAATTTCAACCCCCTTGTTTTTTCTTTGTTCATGTCCTCAGTCTGAAAATTATTGTCCGCCAATTCCAATGTTATGGATGCCATTTTAAGAACCTCAAAGTTTTAGTTACCAAGCATTACTTAACTCTCAAGATTTTCCGGATGATGGGAAAGACTCATGTTGTGGTGATGAATGATTGGTCTCTGATGCAATTTGAACTCAGAGTTTAGTTTTTTTTTTTTGGGCCATTTTTGGTGAAGGATATCACAGAGCATTGTGCAAAGAAAATGCCGAAGGGGATGTCCTTTAATCCTCTATGTTATAAGACTTCTAATAATAATGTGACCGGATGATTTGGAATCGTCTAGATGTTAGCCTTGTATAGCTTGGTGTCTTCTTCTATAGTTCAGGAGTTTCTGTTTGAACCTAAATTTGGCAAGGCTCACATGGCACATAGGTGGGTATGGCCTATAAGAAATTTGGTTTATGATTGAAGTTGAATGGTTGAATAGCGCGGTATGATAAATGTCAGCAACGCTTTTAATAAAGCGTGTTCCTTGCCAAGTGAATTTCACAAAAATAATCTTTTAGTCCCTTAAACACTAGGCGTTTATGCCGACACTCAAGAGACTAGGGGGCTCTATTTGCACCTAAATATGACAAGGCCCATGTGGCAAACAGGTGGGTCGGACCCACAAAGCGTAATGATTGATTGCGGCTAATCAGCTGCTACATAATGGATGACAGCTATTGAATACCCGTAGCTTAATGAATGGCTGCGATTCAATAGTGTTAGTCAATTTCATAAAGGCCATTAGATGCGATGTTAAAATGATTAAGAATATTTAAAAGCCGCAAAGATTAAATGCACGGTTATGAATTTTAACTCTCAAGTTAACAGTTACTGCATTCAAATACATGTAACCGCGCATTGATTCTCAACTTTGAATTCATGCAATCAGTACGGTCTCGACAATTACAGCCAAGATTTTATCTTTTTCTTTATTCAGTAATGTATCATTCACTATTAAAAGAACCATAGGTATCTTTGTTAGGGGTCCTCGACCAAATGCTCTACACGACTTCATACTTTTATCTCAATACATTTCAACATTTCAACCCAATTATCAGTCTTTACGTGTTTAATCTTATCACTTTTCTTTAATGGTATTTATCTTTCATGCACTTTACGTTACCATTCTTTACCTTCCCATAATTTATCTTTTCGATTGTTACTTTGCTGCACTTTATTTCCCGTGATTTACATTCTTGTTATTTATCTATATTTGCTGCACTTTATTTACCTGTTTAATTTATGTTATGGGTGCGGCTATTGTCACCCTACCATTTTCTTTGTTCACCCTACTTGCTCATTACACCCTACATTTTAATTTCAATTATTAAATTTACTTATTTAACCCATTTTCTTTCTAACAATATCCTTATATGACATATCCAATTAAAAAATAAATATTTTACATAAAAATTATTTCATTTAATTTATACTCATAAAAAAATTAATTTTTTTTAATAAAATCATGATTTGATTTACTCTTTTTTTTTTTTCTTTCAATTTCAACGTTCTCTATTTCAATCCATGTAAAAAGATTTGTAAATTTACAACTATGATCAATAAAGAAGAAATTGATTTTTTTTTTCATATTCGTGTTTTAAATTTTTACTTTTGGTGTCCACAAATAATATTGCAAAGATTTTGATGAAGTTAAATTAATGGTTTTGTGAATTGAATAACGAGTTAACGATGAAGAAGCAACAAAAAGATAGTCTTTGTACGTATTTAATTAATTACTTATATATATTTTTTTCTTGCATATTTGAATTTTAGAAAATTAATGTACTTATAAGTCATTTTGCACTAGGATAATATAGTGTAATACCCGCAAATTTCATTTTAAATTCGAGTAATTGTATTGAATGATTATTATGCGATTTCGCGATTTATGTTCGATAATAATTCATTTTTACAATTATCGAAGTTTCGAAACGTTTTTTTTTAACGAAAATCTCGAAATACTCGGTTTGAGAAATCGACTTTTTCTACGTACGAAATTTGGAGAAACTTCCTTCATGAAAGTTGTAGAGCTCGTCAATACGAGTCCGTACACGTGCGGAACACAAAGATCAGATTTTTTCTGATTTAGTTATCGAATTTAGAAGTTTTCCGAAACTGGTATATATAGAAATTTTTTTTGGGAAACCCTAATTTTCCATCGGTCTCTCTCTCTTTCTGTTTTTGGAAAGGAAGCAGCTTTCTCTCTCTCTCCCTCCGCGCGGCCGAGACGCAAAAACAGGGCAGACGTTCACCCAGCTCCCATCTCCTCCTCCGGCCACCACTTGAGCTGCAACCACTTCCAGGAGCTTCGTCTCGACCTTGCGCAGCTGCCAGAGGCGACCTTGCGCCGCGACACGGCCTGTAGCGGCGGCGGCACGGCCCGAACCGAAAAAGGTCGATTTCGGTTCGATCTCGATATCTCAAGCTACACACCACCATTTCACTTGATTCTTGGCTCATTGAGCTCGCCTCAACTTCCTCTACAAGCACCAAGAAGGACCGAAACTGGGTCGAACGTTTTCACGTTCGTCGGAGCTCGACCCGAACGGATCGAAACACCGAAGCTTTCGATCAAGATATCTCGAGCTATACACGATCGTTTCTTGTGATTCTTGGCTTGTTGAGTTCGCAAGGAAGTTCTGAACAAGTTTCCAGAAGGGATCGGGACCTGAGGTTGCAGTTTTCACGTCGGTTTTCAAGCTCGCCGGTTTCTGGAATTTTTCCGGCCGCCGACTGTAATTGGTGATTGACGGATTTTATTTGAGTGGGCTATTTCGGCGTTAATTATAATTATAATTATATTAAGACGCAGCGGGAATTTCGAGGTGAGTAAAACTCACGTGGTTCATATTACGAACCGAATGTTTTAAATTTATCTATTTATGGTAATTGTGTGAAAAATATTTGCAGATTAAATATTTGTTTTAAAATTTCATGGACTTGAATCACCAAGGTCCATAGGTAAGTAAAATGAATTTTAATTATACAAATGAATTTCATGATTTTCTTGTGTGAACTATAGATGGTATTAGTGGTCATTCCTGAGTGGATGATTACGTATATATATATTTACGTGGAAAATATATATTGATGAGTGGATTGTTGAGTGATGATATGATTGAGTAGAATTGATGAATTGATTGTATTTCAATTGTGTAATTCCATAATAGTATGGTGTATCTTGGTTGGGTTGATTTCAGTATGTGATATTATATGTTGTGCTCATTTATGGGTTTAGGGTCGACGTAATGACTGGTGTGGGGTAATCGGACGCTCTAATCCTGGGTGGATGATGGGATACGATTGGTTGAATATGTGGAATTATCGGACGTTCTAAATATGTATATAGGTATACATATTGATGAAATACGATAATGATAAATATGTCGGATGCCATAACCTAGGCCAGGTGACGGGCTACGATTCAGTTAGAGCTCTAGTCTGTCAAGTGCCGTATTTTTTTATAAATACGATGATGAGAGTTGTGAAGGAAGTTGTGAGTTGGGTTGTCTGGATATATTGAATTGGTGTTCATTGAGATTGTTAGTACTTGCATATATGGAAATTATTGGGTGTTGTTGTGTGTGGGAATAAATGAGATTAAATTAAGTAACAGTTCCTTCTTTTACTCATACAAGCTTTCATAAGCTTCCCGGGTTTTGTGTTGTTGCAATCCCGGTACACTATTCAATGGTGTAGCGGATATTCCTGCAGGTCAAGATAATCAGGGCGGTGACCGAGCTGCTTAGGTGTTACAGCGGTTTTTGTTATTTCATTTAGTTGTGAGGTGTGTATGCTCATTTAGAGCTTTACCTTCATTTTGGATTTGAGTTGTAATAATTAACTGAGACTAAATTCGGTTTGATTTTATTTCGTGTGGTGAGGGTGTTATGAAAAGAAATTTTCAGGATGATTATTTTGAGTTTGTAGTATTTTCATGTCTCAGATTTTGAATTGTTATTTTAAAATTCGGGGCGTGACATATAGTCTTTCAATAATTCAAATGTTTGTAGGGTGAACTAAGAAAATAGTAGGGTGACAATAGCCGCCCCCTTATATTATTTACATTCATGCTTTTATTAAGAAAATCATAAAAATATAAAAATAAAAGACGCCACCAGCACCGAGTTGCACAGCACGAACACCGCGGCTAGCAAAGCCAATTCGTGTAAAGTCCTTGCATCCAGGGCAAAGAGAACCTCACGGTTGGGATTGATCATTCATCGGCCCACAATCAACTGATTAGAAGTCAAATCAGCGCAAACTCAATAACTTATATTAAAATCTCGCTTGGCCTCCCAGCCGTGAGTTGGCACGTCCGCTCACACGTCACCAAGCTAGAAGGACACGTGTAACCCAAAGAAGACCTTAGCCCAATGACAAGTGACTGAGACGATTTTTTAGCGAACATCTTTTTGGCATGCCTTGTGGACAACACTTGGTGAATGAGCTCTTATTAACCGAATATACACTGCTATGATTTGATAAATGATAAGAATGACCAGTATGGCTATGGTCAACTGTATGGTTATGATGGTAGATATAGCTATGTCATGTATCGAAGTTTTGTTGATTTGAATAGCCATGCATCATGGGATCAACAAAGGCCCACTATACAATCCCAATGTGACTTTGGTAACCAATACGATTATAACCAATATGATGGCAGAAAAACCGCTAGCACACGACGGGCACAGATGCTACAATAATTATGGTCAAATGGTTACAGAATTGTGCGTGAATGATGACAATGATATCCATGAAGCATCTTTGTCCCGACCGTTCACAATACAAATATATTGAGAAATTTCCCAAAGGTATTTGTATGATAAGCAACAAATTGAAAAGAATGTACTAAGGCAACTAGAAGAGGTCAAAGATGACTGCCAACTCGGAAAGGATGTTCAAAATGTGGTAGAAAAGGTATTACAAATTGTATGATGAGGAATCTACGAAATGGAAGATTCCTCCAAGCAATTTGGTATGGAGGTTTGGCAAAGATTTCAAGGAGAGGTTGGTGAATATTTTCAAGATACCTAGATGCATGAGAAGAAAGAATATCACATACCTGACAATAATCTGCATGAGGAAGAACTGTACAACAATCAAATAGAGATTAGGCCACCTACTATTTCTCTACAAAAAGAGAGAAATACCGAAGGCAAAAGGTATGGAGATCTAGAAAACCACAAGAAAACTAACCATCATACGATACGTGGCACATGTGACGAGATCGTGCTCACTGATATGGTTGTTAGAGACAAAGCCGACTCAATTGAGTCTCAGACACTAGATCACAATTTTGAAGCAGCAAGAGATCGGCTTATTGGGTTAAAAGAGACTAATCACAATGCAATAAATGATAAGCTTTACTTGATCTAAGAAATCATGCATTTTTACATGATTATCAGGCAAAAAGCTGACTTGATCAAGCCAATTGAATTAAAATTAATTACCATGATTGATCAGACGAGAACGCAGGGAGATAATGAGAGTTCGGCTCACATGAATGCCGAAAAGAAAAGAAACCTCAATCATCCTTTTTGGTCTATAATGATCGGCCTTGAAAAATTTGAAATTCATGCCGAGAATACAACGTATTCAAAACTTGGGGTGAAACATCGTTGGTCACCTCCATAACAGCCATAAGATTTTTATGTTCTCTTTTCTTGCTTTAAATTTTGCAAAAATAAAAATAACAGAAAGCTGTGCTGTTGGAGCCGTTTAATTGCTCGGTAATCATGAGAGTTTATTATTGCAAAACTGAGATTTTTCTATGATTACGGCCCAAAAAGGTGGGTCGGGCCCATAAAGCGTAATGAATGATTACGGCTAATCAGCTGCTACATAATAGATGACCGCTATTGAATGCCTGCGGCTTAATGAATGGCCGTGATTGAATGGTGTTAGTCAAGTTCATAAGGCCACTAGATACGGGTATTAAAATAATTCAGGATATTTAAAAGCCGCAGATATTAAATGCACGGTTTTGAGTTTTAATTCTCAAGTTAATAGTTACTGCATTCAAATGCATGTAACCGCGCATTGATTCTCAACTTTGAATTCATTGCAATCAGCACGGTCTCGACAATTACAGCCAAGATTGTATCTTTTTCTTTATTCAGTAATGTATCATTCACTATTAAAAGAACCATAGGTATCTTTGTTAGGGGTCCTCGACCAAACGCTCTACGCGACTTCATACTTTTACCTCAATACATTTCAACATTTCAACTCAATTATCAGTCTTTACGTGTTTAATTTTTTCGTTTTTCTTTACCGGTATTTATCTTTCCTACACTTTACGTTACCATTCTTTACATTCCTGCAATTTATCTTTTCGATTGTTACTTTGCTGCACTTTATTTCCCGGTTTACATTCTTGTTATTTATCTATATTTGCTGCATTTTTTTTACTTGTTTACTTTATGTTATTTACATTCATGCACTTGTTAAGAAAATCATAAAAAAAGAGACGTCACCAGCACCGAGTTGCATAGCACAAACACTACGGCTGGGAAAGCTGACTAGTGTAAAGTTCTTGCATCCAAGGAAGAGAGAACCTCGCGGCTGAGATTGGTCCTTCCTCGGCCCACAATCAACTGATTAGAAGTCAGATCAGCGCAAACTCAATAACTTAGATCAAAACCTTGCTTGGCCTCCAAGCTGCGAGTTGGCACATCGGCTCACACTAAACCAAAAGCACACGTGTAAGCCAAAGAAGACCTTGGCCCAGTGACAAGTGGCCGAGACAATTTTTTAGGGAACAGTTTCATATTATAATAAGATTCTTGTTTGTGGAACTGTTCAATGCTCTGTGCTTTTCTAGTTTTTCTTTTTCCTATTTGATAATGAGTGGACAGTTTGAAGATTTACTTGTTGTGAAAGAGTTCTTGACTTAGTAAAGATCAATCTGCATGATGGTTTGGGAACTAGTTCTGGGGCATTTGACATAATTGCTAATAATTTTCTAGGTACTAAAGATGTTGAAAAGATTATTATAGGCAATCACACACCTCGATTTGAATTATTACCAAGTAGTTTTTATCTTTCGAATACTTACAATCACAATTAATGTGAGTTTTTTTTCTTGCTTGTCTACTTTATTTAAAGAAGCTTGAGAACTTTGAATAACATGGCTGGTCATTTGCCAAGTTAAGATAAAAAATGAAATTCTCATTCATGTAAATAACACTCTGCAGAATTTCTTCATACATAGAAACTAATTAATAATTCACTCTAAATTAGAGTCCTGTACAATCTTTTTGTACATGGAAACTTAACAATTCACTCCAAATTAGGAGAAATTTTTCTATCCTACAATAGAACCATGTCAGCTGCTGACATGGTTTGCCTTACCAATGATATTTTAACATATAGCCTTGTATTTAGGTTAATTGAAATTCTTTTGTTTCGTTATTTTGGGAAAGACCTTTTTAGGTTCCCTTCATCTTCTTACAGTAACCACGTCTAGAGGAGACAACGGCACAATGCTATCTCCGTTGAGATCATCATGTTGGAACTTGCTATCTCGATGGCATGACACTTCGAATGGTCTCTCTAAAGGTGGAACTTGCTCTTGCGAGGGACATATTTCTAGAGAGCATCAGTGGGGTTGATGTAGAAAACCAATTGGTCTTGGAAGATGTTGAGGACGATCACGATGAAACCGGCGATGAGGCTGAAGGTGAAGTCGTAGGTCCAAAGGCGGTGGGAGGAGGTGAAGAGGAAGGGGAGAGTGAAGATCATATAGTGGGTGGGACTGCCTATGGCTAGGGATGGGAATGGGAGAATGATGAGAAGTTCGACGTAAAAGATTTGTGTTCATTGATGAGATAAACAAAATAATCAAACTTGATTCAATCAATAAGATTCGAATTCCGTAGACTTACATCTTGCTCTTAACCTAGAAATGCCACTATCTCAATAATACAGTCTATGAATTTATTAAACAATTTAAAGCCCAAACTTGAAACTACATCCATGAAATTGCCCAGACTACCCGATCAAAAGAACTGCATAAAAATATCAATTAATGGTTTTAGATTTGGAAATGCTTTACATGTTCACAACACCCTACATAATCTCAGTATAAAGAGTTACAGAAAATGACGATATTTGAGATGGTGGGGAGCATGAAGAGGTGTAGATCTGAGAGATAGAAGCCGATTCCAAAAGACCCAAAAAGGTTTTTTCCTAATATAACAAAACAATTGTATTTTAATAATATTAAAAATGAATCTAGGTGTCAATTTTTTACTGGTAAGTCATACCATGTTAGCATGCTGACATGGTTCTACTGTAGGACAGAAAAATTTCTCCCAAATTGGAGTCATAGGCCAAAAGAAAAGTTTACAACTTCACAAAAACCCAACAGCCTTCAACAATAAAAAAATACTGTTTGTTAACATCATCAGCTCCACTTCCATCTCCTAACCAACATGTTGTGCTCTAATTTTCATTCCTTCACGAGATCTTTCGTTGTAGAGATCAAAGCAAATCCTACAACAACATGGCTTCTTGTACAAATTGTCATTGACAACTTGAGCATGATAAACCTGATAATGTGAAGAATAACATTAGCTTCATAAACTTCATGATTTTTAAATGCAAGATAGAAACAAAGAAAATCTTGCTTTGTTCCATACAAACAATTTTAAATCTCAATCATCTATCTACCATGGCCTCTATAAGTCAAAAAAGAAAATTAAAGTTGATATTCATAAGTGTGTATATGGGACAACAATTTGTGATCTCTGGAGCAGTTGTACTAATCCAAACATCAACTTTGTTGTAACCTAGACCTCTACTAAATACCTTCTTCTTCCCTTTTACCTATTTTTCTTTTGAACTCATTGAGTGAAAATTGTGATTTCAGATCATGTTCTGATGGACATGTAACTATCTGTGAGTGCTCAACACCTGCACTTAAGCACCAGATCCCTTCTCCAGCAACAAAAAGAAGTTTCAATAGTTACTGGAACACTATTAAAACAAATATATACATTCAATTTAAAATTCTAGCCAACCGCAGGTTAGGAAACTACTAGGAATCAAGATGAAAACTTATTCTATCTTGCATTTAAAAACCATGGAATTCCTCTATTTCCAGTCAATTCTATCAAGTTCAATTATACAATATAAGGTACAATTCATAGTCTGTGATACTCAATTCTATCCATGTCGATATTCACATATGTATTCATTTAGGATCTGCTGGTAAAAAAAAAAAAGATTGATTCATTTAGGCTTCACCCATCAAACATAATCAAGAAACTAGTCATCTTGAAATCCAATAAATTGAAATAGACCCAAATCAATTTGATTCAAGAACAACATAACACAAGAAACAAAAACAAAAAGATACATCTCACCAAGGTTAAATCGCCACCTCCTAATGTGTCATTCAGACAATAACTGATTCTTAAATTTTTCATGACTAGATGGTGAGGGGAAGGAGGAAATTGGGCGAAAAGAGAGAAGGAGATGCGAGGAGTCGAAAGATCTTGTTCGATGTAGTGTTGACGTTAAAGTACTAACGTTGACATTAGTGTGTTTTATGACTTTTTCCTTATCCATATATATTTGTTGTCAATTTAATAGCCATTGGATTGAGTTAAGTTTACGTAGCGGGCTCACATAGTATCCAAGTAGATCTTAACAACTTCTTTTCTAACAGAGAAGCCGAATCCTACAAAGTTTAGCTCTCTATTTAAAGACTTGATGATAATTTATTCAACTCTTTATGTTTGAGGGGTTAGGTACTGATGGTGATTGGTGCATAATCATAAAGATTGAGATATGATTTGCGGTTCGATTTGGCTAAATTTGATTTTGTTCCCTTCAATATAATAAAAAGAAACCGTTACACAAAGTGACATTTAGATTTACTGGACATTGAACTTGAAAGAAATAAATTAAAGCAAGATATCAACTTTACGATATTATTGATGTTAAACTTCTCCATCCCAAAGCTCTTCAGGAGACTTGTAAGGGCCTTGATCTGCTATGAATTCAAATGCGAGATATCCTCTTTTCTGCGGGATTTGATCTATCTTTTCCAACTCCTCAAGATTTAGTTCCCAGTCAAATATTTCTACATTTTCTTTGATCCTGTCCTTATTGAAGCTCTTCACCACAAAACTCACCCCTTGCTCATAAAGCCACCTCAAACAAACCTGAGCAAGAGATTTTCCTTTTGCATCTGCAATCTGTTTGAGGACTTCACATTCCATTACGGCATTTGATCCCCAAGGTGTTCCTTTCGCCCCCAAAGGAGAGTAGGCCGTGACAACTATACCCTTTCTCTTACACAATTCTCTCAACATCTTCTGCTGCCATACTGGATTCATCTCCACCTGAACAAAATAATTACCAAATTAAATGATTAACAAGAAAAAAATTAGCGAATTAAGCATGGATATGTAGATGCATGCATGATCCAGTACTAAGTTTAGAAGCATGCAAAATCATAGAATGATCAAGCCTCTCAACTAATTAATTAGTTACAATATAAGTACTATTATTAATTACTTGATTGACTGCAGGAGGGATTTTGGCAGTGGCAAGCAAGGTTTCGATCTTTTTGCATGAAAAATTGCGGACTCCAATGGACTTGGTGTGGCCTAGCTTCTGACACTCTTCCATGGCTTCCCACACCCCCTTAAAGTCTATAGGAAGAAGTTGCTCTTTGTTAACAGGAAAGTCATAGCTTCCTGTCTTCAAACTCACAGGCCAATGAATCAGATAAAGGTTAAGGTACTTCAATCTCAGATTCCTGCATGCAGGAAAATAATTAGTTAATTACATGTCATAATAACCTAGCTAATTGGTATTAACAGTTGTAATTAAATTCATTAATATTGAAAATGAAATACACATATATATACTTGAGGGTGTTCTGAATGGCAAGGAGGACACGGTGAGGGTGTGCATCACAGCACCAAAGCTTGGAAGTAACAAATAGTTTATCCCGGGATTCGATGAGGCCAAGAGAAATAGCTTCGCCGATAGCTTCACCAAGAACTTGCTCAGTCTGGTAAGCCGCTGCTGTATCAAAATGTCTGTAACCAACTTTGATTGCACTGAGAATGGCTTCTTTTCCTCTACTTTGTTCAGATGCAGGAAAAGGATATACAGCCGTTCCTAGACCTTGCACCGGAATACTGTAACTACTTGGGGAAGCTAGTAGTGGCAACTCCGGAATGCTTATACTTTCCATTGATGATTGATCCTATCCACAATCCACATGCAGTGAGTTACTACCTGCTATATAAAGCAGTGGCCGGCATGTGTAAACGAGCTAGGTAGGTCGTCCTTTACATATGTGACAACTTTACATGGTCCATGAAAGGTGATTGATGAATTATTTCACACAAAGAAGATAAGAAAAAGCTGGCCTTTCCAAATGTTGGACGAGTGATCACTATCTCTATCTCGATTATAGACTTATAGCCATGTGTGTAGTCATTAAGTTCAAACACAAGCTACGTGACGATCGATTACTTGGAATACAAAACAGTTTCATCACTACAAGTAATCGATCGTCACGTAGCTTGTGTTTGAACTTAATGACTACACACATGGCTATAAGTCTATAATCGAGATAGAGATAGTGATCACTCGTCCAACATTTGGAAAGGCCAGCTTTTTCTTATCTTCTTTGTGTGAAATAATTCATCAATCACCTTTCATGGACCATGTAAGATCTCGTGTAATTACATGTATATACTCTCGGCATCCTTCCTGCTCATGGCATTCTTCTGTATGGCAGCATCATCCATGATTTCATCTTTGGCACTGTCCAGCTAGCAAGACAATATTGATATCAACGAGCTAGTACCCCAACCGCAACCCCAGCCCCGGCCACGGCCACAGCCGCAGCGCCGGGCCAAGGAGGAACTTGATAATCATATATTGTCCTAGTAAATTGGCCCTTGAAGCCATCTTAAAATTATGAATCTCCATATGCCAAATTTTATAAATTTTGTTTATACTCAAGTTCTATATATCTACGTAAGATTTTAGATATGGAATATGTTTTGTTTTCAATTAGTAATATGCTATAGTCCTCCATAAAGAATCAGGATGTTTCATGTTTCATTTTGAGCTATGTACTTCTTTAACGTACATCGTGTTATGTTGACATTGTCATTTGTCAATCCATCTTTACGGCATTGTTTTCAAATTCATACAAACTGTTATCATACAGAAAGGGAGGTTTGCGATATATCGATCATTCACTCTTTCATTGCAAATCAATATATATATTTGTAATTTTAAATTGTATTTGTTTAAATAAATATATGTTAAAATTTAGCATTTCATATTAATTCTTTTTATATAAGATGAAGCATTGACCTATACTAGCACATTTTCCCTTCAAAATTGATTTTTCGCGGATAAGGTTCCTATTTTCCTTTTAGAAAAGATTGGATGGGGTTAACTTTTTCTTTTTTTTTAAAAAAGGTCCTTGACCCGAAGTCTCAAAATGAGTAAAAATTATCTCACTTACCCCAGCAACAAATATTTATTTCCCTTTACCCAATTTAAACTAAATTAACATTTTGGCCCTCAGCTTAATTAAAAAATGGGTAAATACTGTTTACTCCTTGAACTTTTGACCATAAAACACTTCAGTCCCTGACCTTCTAATTTCACACGTTTAGTCCATGTACTTCAAAATTTCATATCAATACGTCATTACCGTCTAAAAGTCACGGCGAAATGTCTATTATACCCTCAGTTCTTTTTTTTTAATTAATTAATTATTTTAATTTTTTTGGAAAAGGAATTTTTTTTCCCTTTCTTTCTTTCTGTTTTTTTTTTCCTTTCTTTCTTTCTGTTTGAAAAAGAAGAATAAATAAAATAAAGAAAAAATAATTTTAAAAAATGAATAAATTTATTATAAAAAAAAAGAACTGATGGCATAATAGACATCTCACCGCAACTTTTAGAAGGCAATGACCTATTGATCTGAAATTTTGAAGTATAGTGACTAAACGTGTGAAATTAGAAGATCATGGACTGAAGTGTTTTATGGTCAAAAGCTCAAGGACTAAACAGTATTTAGCCCATTAAAAAATTACATCATGTCATGCTTCTCTCTCTCTCTCTCTCTCTCTCTCTCTCTCTCTCGGCGATGCACACTCTCTCTCTGATGAAAGAGCTCACCGAGAATGCTAACGTGTCGAGGACCAACCCACCGGTGATGCGCATCTCCGGTGTCAATCCACTCCTTAATCTTCACCTTCAGCGTGGCGTTGAGTTCTTGCCCAGATTCCGGCGGTCAATCCACTCCACCGTCTCCTTTGCCTCACTGAGCATTCGATCCACTCCATCGTTGCTCCTGTGTCATATCCTCCAGTGCTCGATGCAAGCCGGTGGCAGGGGAGAAAGGAGAAAGATGATTTGGTGCCCAGAGCTATTCTCTGGGTGCCCAAATCAATTTCAATCTTTCGTTTTTTTTTCTTTTTCGTTTTTCGTTTTGTATAGATGTCTATCGAAGCGTCTATTGGAGGGCAATCGACGTTTTGAATTAATGTAATCTTCTTGTTTTTTTCTTTAATTAGAGTTTAATTTGTCTAAATTTAGGGAGATTAATTCCCATTTCGGAGATTGAAAGTTTTATTGAGGGGAAATAGAAGTTTATTGCCCTTCTATTAGGGGACAATAGACGTCTATTGGAGCAATACACATTTTCGGCGACTTCTTTGGGAACCTCAGACGAGGTTTTCAGAAAATTCTGGCTAGCGGCGACCGGTGACCGGCTCCGGTGAAGTCTTTAATGGTTTCTCTCTCTCTTCTACTCTCTCTCTCTCTCTCTCTCTCTCTCTCTTTAAGTAACAAAATGGTGAAGGTAAAATGGTATTAAAAAAATCTTAATTAGGTATTAGGGAAGACCCCTTTAGAGTGTTTTAGGTAAGAGGGAATTAAAAAAACTTAATGGGGTAAGTGGGAAAAAAATTTCTAAAAATGGAGTTAATTGACAAAAACCCAAAAAAAAAATTACGGAGAAATAACTATTACAAGTATCATATGTCTTATGACCTCATCCAATGGGCTAATCCTTCCTAAAGCGGAAAGCCCAATCAGGAACCCACCTAAATAAGCCCAGCCCATACCAATGGTATAGTGTTGGGTCTTCGAGTAATCTTTTTCCTTGGGCTAGGTCTTTCTTTTTAAAGAAAATTATTAGGAAGGTTAGATTTGACAATGAGAGTTTTAGAATCGAACAAATCTGTAAGAATCTGAGCAAGTACTGTATTCCCCGGAAATCAGAATCATAATACTGAGAGCTGCATTATAACTGGTAGCTCTAGGAGCAGTCAGCTAGCTGAGACGACTAGAGTCACAAGACCCCACGATCCCCCATCTTACATCTACCATTCTACATAGTGCCTCTATCTATCTGTCTACCGAGAGCAAAGAGCACAGAGCACAGTGCAGAATGGGCCACTCTCCACACCAGATTGCATTACACAAAATTAGTGGTTTTACACTTTATCACTAGCTCTTATCTTTTTATCTCCATCTGCTGTTTTTTTCAACCTTCCATGCATCTTGAATTTCATGGAGACTAAGCCAACATTTTTTGGTAGTGTGCTTTTTGGATACTGGGAAAAAGGAAGAACGACTCGTTTTATACCTCACTCTATCGATCAATGTAAGGTGGCATGGGTGAAATGGAAAGTTCCATCCACTCGCTACATGTTGGAGAACCAGAGAAAAGTTTTTGTCTCCATTTGTGTGAAAAAGATGCCATGCCTCTTTAAACAAGATAACATGTGTGTGGTGGCCTTCTTTTATTTCTTTTCTCAAAGAAAGAAAAGGGATTACACTAGCTTGGTGAAAGATGGACAAATGAGTGTAAAAATGAAAACTGCTATGTGAAAGGGAATAGAAAGAGTAAAATCAAGGCTACTGGCTTTTCCATAAACCATATTTCCTATACAAGCCGACAAGAGTCAAATTCATAGATGTGAGTTTTTCTTTAGATATTTATCCCCTACATGTTAAACGAAAGAGAACTTCCTTAACTCATTTTAAATTCTGTAATTGTTAAAGTTTTCGTTTATTTGAAGCAATTCGTTGAATAATCTCTTTGCACTGTATGTCTTTGACATTATGACTTTATCAGTTTATCTCAACACACATATTGCTTTAATATATTTGTAATCCACAAATGGTGTGCATGTAGTATATATGAGGTAAGCATGACACCTTTATTCACCCAAGTTAAAGCACATATCTTGTGTTTTTTTGTAATTGTTCCTGTCTCTAGCTGCATTCACTTTACTGTTGAAAGGAGATAACAGGCAAAGTGGAAGCAGGTACACGCAAAAAGCCGGGAGGGTAATTTCAAAAGCAGGGCAATTGCAAAGCAAAGCCCATCCATCCAAGCCAGTCCTCCTCCTAATTAACTGCGTGCTAAGTTACCATATATGTACCGTACCGGTAACAGTGGTAGGTGCTAATCTACTAGACAAAAAAGGAAGCCAACATTAAAAGGTGGGAAAGAGACCAACACCAACCTAAGCTAGCAAAGCTGAGATGAAGTGCACGTGGTCCTAACATTGCGATCCCAGAGAGAACAAAAGCTCCAACCCAAAGTTGAAATTTTTGGCAGAAAGCTAGCTATACTAGCCAAGGCAGAAGAAAACCAAAGAAAGAAGATATGTATAAGCTGAAAAGAGTACCCTTTTTCTGCATCTTCGTCTTTGTTTCGCTTTTGCTTTGCTTTCAATCGTGTAAGGAAAACCAGTAATTAACCACATACAGTTAGTTTTCATTTCCGCTATATCATTGAATTGGGTCAACTGGTCTATGGCTCTGTTATTGGCCTAGCCATGTATATCATTCAACATTGGCTCTGTATGCTAGCTGTTTAGAACGTACTGTTCTAGCTAGCTGCTCACTTGCACAACCCTCCTCCTCTCCTGATTGATCTGATAAAGTGGAAGTAACTCTCTCTCTCTCTCTCTCTCTCTCTCTCTCTCTCTCTCCCTCCTGGGTGAAGTTGTACGTACGTGGTGTATGATAATACAGATGCACATGATCCAGTCGAGGAAGATATATGAAGTGAGTGAAGGAGGGAGTTTGAGTGTGAATTGTTTTAATTAGGTTGAGAGGGACGAGTGCCTGAGAGGAACAAGTCCAACAGTGGCACTGAAAAACATGGTTACCTTTTTATAAGCATTTATAAGGATTACAAATGCTCAGAAAACGACCTTCCATCTTTCTCACTCACACGCACTTGCAGTACTACCCTGCTTTCTCTCTATTCAATTCAATTCAATTTGGTTTCATGTGTATGTGTATGTAGGTCAGCAATCGTTGAAAGCTGCTTCCTTTCCGGCTTTCCCTATCATTTGGCAAAAATGGTCCCAACAAACAATTTAATCAGTTAACTAACGCAACAAGTAAGCTAGGCCGGTAATTTCCCAGCTAACTACGACATGCATATATGCAGTCTCTGTCAACGACAAACTAAACATGATAGCGGAAGCGGTTCACGATATTAGACTGATTGAAAATATCAAGGCATTTTAACCATGCAATGATCGGGAACGGATTCAAACACCGATCAAAAGTAGTGAGGGTCTAAAAACAGTGAGATTAGGTCATAGGGCTATAATTAGGGTGGTTGTGCATGTATGGTTAACTTTTTGGATGTATATATATGTAGCAGTAGAGAGCCACATGGCTACTACATTTCAAATTTCTTGAGCTAGCTACATGATCTCAATCCTATGATTCACTCTATTTTTGGATCGAACCATGAGCATTTACTAGCTACTTTCCTTTGTTTTCGATCATTCTTAGTCTACGTACATATATAATGCTTAGTTTTCCTCAAGGTACGTCCGTGAAGCAAAATTAACCCTGTAAAAGTCACCCGCTTCCCTTTTTTTCATCTGAATTTTTGAAAAATATTAAATACAAGAGGACCCCAATTACAAACACTTTAACCGAGTCCCCAACCTTGGTCAGAAAATAAAGACCCCCTTCCCCTACTCTGCTACAGCAACAATAATTAACTGACAAAAAGTAGAGGAAAAAAGATAATGAGATCTGCTTAGATAAGCCTTGCTGCATGTGAAAACAAAAACAAAAAAACAAACAAATTGAATGCCCTTCAATTAACAGCTAGTGCATGTTGTGGTGGTAATCATCACTGATTCATTGCTCTCCTTCTCCTTCGGTTGTTGCGGAGGACATGTAACTCATGCCGAGGGAGGTCGTCTCGTCGGAGGGTCCCACTCCGACTGCGTTACTAGGATTACTCGCATGGAAGTGTTGCTTGCAAGATGGACAAGTGATTTGCATAATGGCGGAGCTGATTTTCTTGGTGGATTGCTCTTTTAGTAGCTGAGCCTTTTGAAGCTCCGCCTGCGCTTGTTGCCTGATCCTCTTTGCGTTTGCGAACTCCAGCTCGGCCATCTCTATTTGCCGCTTGGCTTCTCGTCTAGCGTCTTCGGCGTAGGCCTTTTCCGCCATGGCCAACTTCAACTCCTCGGAGGCAAAGTCTTTCAACCTCGCCACTTCCCAACTTGCTCTACCACCAAAACCAATGTTTGTGTTCATTTCTCTTGATGAGCTTCGTGGCGAATCATTCTTTCGATCACCACAGCGTGATGAGCCGCCTATGGAAAGCTTCAAATGCGTTGCATAGTTTTCGTCTTCGTCTCGAGGGGAGGTTTGTGTGTCCGACGATGGAAGGAGTTTAAGTTCCAGCATATGCTCTTGTTCTTGTTCTCGTGGCTGTTGGTGTTGGGGTTGATGTTGGTGTTGGTAGTTAGAAGTGGAAGGATTACCATCATGCCCCTCATGAGAGCTTATAAACACAACAGGTTGGTCATTTGGCTTTGGCATTACTGGTAATCCGGGCAATGGAGGAGCTGCATTGTTGTTATTATTAATGCTGAAATGGCCGTCGCTGGAGGGGCTGGTGCTCGACGCTGTTCGTGATGAGCAGGCCGCCGCCGGCTGAAGTGCCTGCAATTCTGGCCGGACAACATGTCGCACGCTGCAAGTGTCTTGGTGCTCAATGAAACTCTCAACTCTGTTGAAACAAACGACAAACAATTAGAATTATAAAACTGACTATATAGATCATCCTTAAAAGTAAACATGGTATAATGTATAGCCATATCTTGGTGTTATTTAAATACTAATTAATTATGAGCAACAAGATCTCCGTCCATAATCTCAAAGAAAGAACATAGCCTCTTCATGCAGGGTTACCAACAAGCAAATCTATATAAAATGAAAGAGGATCTCACATTCTCAGGCATGGATTATAAATGACTAGGTTTAATTAATTACTCACCTAAATAAAATATTAATAAAAATAAACTAATTGCGTTTAACTAAAATACTAAATGCTGTTATAAAGGTTTTGATAAAGAATTTTGAATTTTAGCCAATCCATGGAAACTGTTCTTGGGAACTGCACAGTAATGCTGCTGCAGAGTCTTTGAGCTTCCATTGGGTAGCCCAGATCATATACAGAGCCAAACCATGAGGATGAGGTCACCTTCTGCATACTGCTGCAATTTTCGAGGAAAACCAACCAACAAGCTACTACAGTAGTTTATGGGGGTTTTCAAGATTTGTTCTTATTTGCACACCTGCTTTTTATGGGGGGTTTAGGGTTTCAATGAAGGACGAGACTATATAGCCATTTCAAGCTAACATATCAAACCTACAATATGGAGTAATGGCGTTTGGGAAATAATTGAAAAATATAAATTAACGTGACCAACACCAACTACATAATAATTATATAATTTTGGCGTTTTGGGAGCGAAATTAATAGAATTTAATCTGTAATGAATGAGAAATTAATTTCGAAACCTGGAAAACACACGGCCACAGTCGCAGGAATGTCCTCTGGTGCCACAGGTTTTGAGATGGGCCTTGTAATCGGATTGTACGGCGTAGCCTTTGGAGCACTTGTCGCACACCCATTGCTTGTGGTTGCTGTGCTTTCGCCGGAAGTGCTTCTTGATTCCGACGAGATCGCCGAGCGCGTGGCAAGGGTCGTGGTGGAGGCAGCTCGGCTCCGGGCACACAAACACCCTCTTCTTCACCTGATCCTGTATTTCCCGCTTCAGCAACTTCCACGGCACCTTGTGCCTTCTTCTGTGCATCTGCAGATTCTGGTCTCTCTGAAACCCCTGGTTACAGATCTCGCACACGTAACGGTCTGACTCCAGTAACGTTTTCGGGGAAAGAGACACCACTTCCGCATCCGGATCTGAAATTTAATCGATTAGTTAGGGATGCATGTGTCTAGCTGATTCATTAAATTGATCAATTAGTCACTTAGGTACGTACCTGGGGTGCCGGCCGGTCGGCGTTTTCTTTTGTTTGTGGCGGTCGTCGCTGCTGCTGCTCCATTTTCTAAGGGAGTGAAGGCATGATGATGATCAGAGGAAGAAGAAGGAGCAGCAGAGGAGGCAGTAGTGTTGGTGTGGTTGTTGTTGGCCAACATAGGATGGAATGAGTTTGCTGTGAAAGTCCACTATATGAAACTAACCAAGGGAGAAGCAAATCAATCCCTACACTTGTACAGCCAGCAGTTGGAATAAGCAAGTGGGTGGGTTTCAGCTTTAGAGAGAGAGATTCAGAAGAGGAGGAGGAGAGGAGATAATGGAGAGAGAGAGGTTGGAGGGGGGAAAGCTCTTACTTTCTGCAATCAACTTTCTTTAAGCTTTAAGAGGCTTTTGAGGAGGGAGAGCTTTATAGCTAGCTAAGCTTTTTCCTTTTCTCTCATGGAGCTTTTTCTTTCTTTGTAGGTTTGTTTTTTCATTGACCACCCTTGAGCAGGTAAGGTTGTGGCCAGTCCTTACTTTCTTTTTTTTCCCTACAGAGAGAGAGAATTAGACTGATGATGGATATAGAGAATGAAGAGAGGGAGAGAGAAAGAGGTGTGTGGGTGTACATGTGTGTTGTGTGTGATGGAAGAAGAGGAAGGGGGGAAAAAAAAAAAAGCAGAAGGAAAGAGTCGCACACTTGAAAGTATAGGGAGGCCCACAGATAGGCAGAATTAGACAGAAACAAAAGAACATCCTTCCCATAAGAAAACAAACAGTCATTATTCGTCACACTAGTAACTTACTTGTTTGCATGAATAAATGCAATGCAGGCCAGACCACCTCCTCTTGCACGTGACATCATATCCCTCCTCACATGACCTGCCCACCTCTCTCTCAAAACCACCAACCGTAAATTTTGTGGGTCAAAACTCAAAACAGTACCGAGAAAAAAAACATAGACGAGGGTTTTAGAAGCCGGAGAGTTCTTGTAGTTGGAGGTGGACTCTACACTTTGTTTTAATTTTTTTTTTCATTCTCCTCACTTTATCTTGTCAAATATTGTGTGTGCCACCTGTATAGTATTTTGAATAATTCTTAGGTTCACCCATAGTATATTCACCTCATTGTCGATTAACATACTTTTACTTAATAAATTTATAATCCAACGGTCATATCTTAAATAAGTCTTTAAAAATAATCTCTATAAAAAATCAATCGAATCAGAAATCGTTTAATTATCTACATGAATCAAACAAATGGATAGTTCTAACAATACTTACTACTATTATGATGAATCGTCCATGTATTTCATATAAATGAATAACTAAAAGGTCTTCAACTTGATTGATTTTTTACAGAGCTAGCATTTGTATTACGTTATACAATATGAATGGTCGGATTAAAAAATTATACAGTTATTATATCTTAATCGTGAAAGAGGGTGAATATGCTCATTCACCCAAGGATGAACCTAATAATTGTCCTAGTATTTCCAAAATGTAAAATTACTCATATATTTTCGTGAAGATATTCAAGCTATTGATATATATGTTAACAGATTTTTAAACTACTACTTCTAATTAGTGTCGCTGAATTTGGTTACATTTCATTCATAGATTTTTATAATTGGGACCAAATATATTTTCTTAATTTCTGCTTCTACTGATATTGCCAAAAAGTTATCATTTTCTTTTATTTAAATATACTCCATCTGTTAAGAACAAAAAATGCTGGAAAAGTTTAAGCTTAGTTAATTTAAACCGGGTGATTCATTATGGCATGGCGAGCTAATCCAGATTGACATGATTCTTCTTAATTCAACTAGTTAGCTTTTGAAAAGGTCAAAGGTGGTGACACGTTTAGTCATTTTCAACGAGGACGGGCTGCAATAATCATTACTCTAACTTCTATTTAGCCATCTTAATTAGTTGGATCAAGACAAATATATTTGCCGCTCTTAAGCATCCACATAAACGCAGACCAAGCTTTGTCCTTTTTTACGTCTTCACAATTTGTGGTGATTAAAGTGCAAACCCACCACATAAATATCACCAAGACACCAACCCTTGCAAGAAAATTAAGATGGATCTCATTATTAATACTTACCCTACACATTTATGAACACCATAAAGAGAAATACAATTTGGTGAATATTTTAAACAATTGTGTTTAGATTATACGATTTCTATAATTTAGACCATGTATCAATTAACGATAAATAAAAACATTCTTCTTTTTCTTTTCTTTTTTAGGTAATGCAAAACATTCTTTTTCTTGATTACGCTATTTCATGTGACTTCAACATATGTCTCATTTTAAAATAAATTACAAGCTAATTTGTTTGAAATAGTACTTTAGTATGTAATGTTGAAATGACAAAAATGATCAACATTACATAGAATAGTGGATACATAATTAGAAAACAAAACTAACATATAAACTACGGTTACAAATTTTCAAACAAATGTACAATAATTATGGTTGAACCGATCGAACAAATAATAGACCAAAACGTGGGTGTGTGTGTGTGTGGTGGGGTGGTAAGGGTTTGGTCTCATATATAAAATGTCAAGAGTTCAAGCTTCGTTAAAAGTGGGAATGGGATGAGATTTTTTTTTAAAAAAAAAAAAAAATACCAAAACGCGTTCGTCTCCAATGATTTTAGGTTCTTCAAAACAGTAAAAATAAAAGGCAAAAACATCAAATGATCTTTTGGAACTACTTTTACAGAAAACTTCAGAAAGCGAACATCAAAATAATGTTTTAATTAAGGATGAAATGAATATTAGAGGAAAAGGGGAAGATGCTTATACTTTGTGTCGATGAGTTGGAAAGAGTGGGAGGCTGATGGAAGAAGGATTCCTATCACATGCTAGGATGCGAAAAAAAAATTAAAGGCGAAGAAACAAAGCAATCATCTCTCCCAAGTGTCGTGGATTCCAAATCTAATCACTTTCTCTTAAAACTAATCCCATTTATATATGTATCCAACGTGGTAACCCCCCCATGCTTTAAAAAAACTCTGTTGACTTAAGCCAAAAAGTCCAATTAATTATTTAATTAAGCATAGTCTAGCATTAGTATAAAGCTTGGAAATTTACTTTATAAGATGCATTAATGAATTACACCAAAGCACTTGCAGGAAAAAAGAAAGTTCATTTCTCAGCTAGTGACCAACTCTTTGTCACATTGTGGAATTTAATCCTTGGAAGAAACAAGGTTTGAAGTTTCCTAGATTTGGAACAAATATCCGCTTGCACTATTGTTATTCAAAAACAAACAATAGGTCTATATATGAGATTCAAATTTAAAAAAAATATTGTGTCAAATAGACGGATTACTGAATTAATCTGACAAACGAATATCATTTAACTCAGTATATTTCTTGAATTAATAAAAATAAATTACTTAAACATCCACTGAGATTAACAGAAAATGACAAAGGGCATCCAAATTACCTGTGTAATTTTGAATATAATTCCAAGACACGCATGCAGTTCATTGTAGAGTATTCCTTGGATGAGAAAAATCTGGAATGAATTATTTAGAAGTATGCAGGCTTATATGGTATGATTGAGTACGTTCAATAATTTGATGATGGAAGGAATTGGGGCAGGGGGGGTGGGTAGGGGCAGGGCAAATGAGCTCTCTGTGATTACACTGATATCTGAGAGGTCTTAATTTGTCTTGTTTAGTCTTGTTGGTATCCAAAGAAGTGAAGCCAAATTTGGCATCTATTCCTTTCTTTACTGTTACACTGAAAACCAGAAAGAGGAAAAAAGCATAAAGAAATTGGTGTTTTGAAATATATTGTTCAAGTTAGAATCCTGCGCGCTAAGCTATCATGGCCCCATTTGTATCCATCATTTCATTCCCTAATAAGTCTCTCAGTGCAAGGAGAAGAACAGAAAGATTTGTCCGTTTTCTCTAACCCTCTCCTTCATGGAACTTTCATCTTTTTTTGTTTTCCTTCTTTTTCTTCATTAATTTTCTGAAATAATACAGATGGAACTGCAATGAGTGTGGGAGAGACAGAGGGTGACTTATTGTATTGTTTAGTGGGTAATGTCAGGGGACTGGAAAAGTTACCTGTGTAATAAGCAGAAGGGAAAAAGTTCGAATAGCATTCAAATTTTGGATCGATGTATCGATATTTTGGTATTTCTATTTTTAAAACTATCGCTTTGATATATTAACTTCGTATTCCGTCATTGTTACTTGCCGTCTATTTTTCTGTTGAAGTAGCTAGATGACATTTTTGTATGTTGTTACCACGGAGAGAGTGAAATAGTTAACTCTAACCCCAAGAAAATACGTGCAGATGATAAAGAAAACCAAGTAAAGACAGAAAATGACCACGGACTGGACGTGGTAGTGTTGGAAGTTTAACCCGACGTACGCAGAGACCAATATACCTCATACCTTCATATAAGCAGGGACTGAACCAGTTTTAAGTTGTTTTTTAAGCAGTGCGCCACAGTTATAAAACTATTGTCTACGCCAAGTTGCCAACCATTACAGTCCTCTCCATCTAACCAATCAACAATGCATGCATAGTATGCAATATTCTGCATCAATTCTTTCTGTGATTATCTAGAGACCAATAGTATCAAGCCAACTTCACTAGTGACGGGCTAATACTCTCTATTTTAGACCCTACAAATTATTCTTTCAAATAGTAAAGATTTTAATTTATTTGTCTCCAATTATTCGACGTGTAGTTACAACTTTCTGTCTTTTATCGACTTGTTTGTTATGGTACTTACATGTGTATGAGTCAATATCTTAAAGAAAATCAAACATTTAAAATTTTAAATATCTAAATCAAGTGATGCAATAATCCTTCTAGTCCTTTCGGCATTTTAGATCTAAATAGAGATCATCTGACAGTGAATCGATCTTTTGTCGGATATCATTATTTCATTTTTTGTTGAAACATTAATCTTTGGATCTTTCAAATGAGGTAAATAATGAGTACACACAGATGATACATGAAGAGGACTCATAAAATTTGGTCACCATATTCAAATGGCATGTATTTCATCATTATTATGCATGTGGAACGCCTCACTAGAAGAGGCCCAAAAAGTTGTATAAATCTCTTCCAAATTTGAATGATACTGTGAGTTAGCGTTCATGTAACTTGATTGAGGTATCTATATAAAACAGTCTCTAATTGGTTTTTTTCTTTTAGTTGAAAAAGATAATTAACGTTCATGTGTTCATACTACAAGGTTTGGCACATAGGGCATCAATGCCATCTAGTTTAACATTTCAAAAGCTAAAGTTTGGTAGTGTAGAGCTTTTTACCTTTTTTCTGTCAAGTGCAGAAGTCAATATAAAGTTGTTGCCGTTTGAAATTGATCCTTACATTTGAAGGGATATGAAACTTTCTACTTTTAGGCGTGCAATCAACAAACATAAATTTGGTGCCGATCATCTTCAAACTATTAAACTACGTTACTCGATCGTTCGGACCTTAAGCTACCTGGTTAGCCCATCCATATATTAATCATAAATTTGATCACAAAATCATGTTTTCACATTTTCTTCCTCTCTTTTCTTTGTCGACAGAGGAAAGAGATTTGATATATAAAGGTTTCCAGTGATGTTAAAAGGCTTAATCAATCGGTTCAGTGTCTGCATCTAAGGCCTATTACTTTTTGAAATGAAAATAATAGCTCAAGCATGACTAGATACCATGTTGCTAATGAACATATTACAATACTACTAAGACTGACTTATTATTCTTCACCGATCGCTATTCTTCATTCAATACTACTAGAGAACTTCTCAAATTAATAGAACACATAATATCATCATGCGACCACAGAGTTTAAGAAACTATGGGGAAGGTAAAAGTACGATTTCTCTCTCGCATCGATTGCAGATAAATATATGAGGAACTTGTTCATTGTTTGGAATTCTAACACACAGAGTATGCTGCCACACTTCACATATGTCGCAGCACACCATTCTTTCCCCGTCGTCATCTTTGGCACCACATGGACAGTCCACATTGCAGTTACCCGACCCGCATTCTAATATGGGTCCTTCAAGCTCTCTAACAAGTCCAAGTCCACCACCTCTCATACCTTTGTTGCTTCCTTCAAGCACAATCTTTCCACCCACCTCAACCAGCCCAAAAACCATATCTGTTCCCTTTGCATCAAGACTCAAATTCGCAATCGTTTCCACGACGAAGCTTTTCAATCCCCAGTAGATCTCTTTGAAGTTCCTCTCCACTTCGTGCTTAAGATCATTGATGGTAGCATTGTTTTTCAGTGTCACACACTCGTATGGCGGCAATAATAATTCGTTGTTGTTAATCAGCTTGTTATAATCAAGCACTTGTATACTGTTTCTTAGCATTACGGTACAATAGAGATTTGATTTTCCTTCAGGTCCTAATTCGAGTTTCACATGCGGTAACTCGCCGCAGTAATCTTTGACAAGGTACTTGGAATCAAGAATGATCCTAACAGCCATTGGAATTGCTGAAAAGATCCCTGTAGTAGTACCGGTGCTTAGCTTTTGGTCTTTGAGGATGTACTTGTACAAGTAGAACATGTCCTTCATTAGCTGGAACCTCGAAATCTTGTACCATCCCTTCACTTTGGAGTTGGTCATGACATTGCCATCTTGGTTAGGGAACACATTAGAAAGGTCTTCTAAGCAATACTCGAGAACTTTGGTCACCGGATTCAAGCTGCGACGAACCAAGTAATTCCCGACAATTTGGTTGCCCAACGACTTCAACACGAAGTCTAGCAAGCCCGTGTCCCCTATATACGAGCGAGCAGCATCCCTTACTTCCTGCCTAGAGACCCATCTGAAATGAGCCCTCTTTAAGGCTTCCACAATCACCCGAGACGCCATTTCAACTCTTTTAGGAGACCATCTGCAAGATGTCTCCACCAGCATTCCCGGGTTATAGGAATCAATGCACGAGTTTTGATCGTCCGTGGGTAGCCGGGACTTGAGCTCTAGCATGAAATGGAAGAGGTCACCGAGAGTCGCCAATGAATGATCCGACAATGTGTGGTACCTTGAGAAGATGAGGGAAATATCGTGGCCTAGATGGTGGATGAGTAAGCACAAGGGCATGCCTTGTAATGCTTCAATGGCGCTTTGGTACATTTGTTGAGTGACACAAAATGTTCCACGGCCAAATTTGTAACCCCAACGACCAAACCAGGGCTCACTGTATGCTACTCCATGGATGAGCCTCAACTCCATGCCTTTTTTCTGTGAAACGTCGTTTAAACTCACTTTCCTACCAAAACATAGTAGCCCACAATTTCATATGGATCATTAGTGCCCACAATTTCACATGGATCCTTAGTCTTTCGTAACTTAATTAGTTAAGACATTCCAAAACAAAGGAAAATATCATGGTCTAAAGATCTAGCTTATTGTTTAGATATAAAGTACATTTACATATATACACCAATTAAGCCTTTGCAATTCAACCTTTTGGTTTGATGCTGACAATATACATGCCCTTTTCTAAGTAATAAGGATGGCATTTGTAATTGGACTCATAATAAAGATGGAAATTGTTAAATGATCATTGGTTTCAATTTTTTTCCCCTAATACATTCTACAACCTTATATGAAGCTCATCCACACGCAAATGAGACATTACAGAAATCTGCTAGCTATTGTCTAATCAAAACATGTATGAGATATATATTAATTTGTTTTCTTGGAAAAAAACACACTAACACTTGCAGGGGCGTAGGGACACTAGGGCGAGAAGTGTCAATTGACCCTTCTCATTAAGTTGTTGTTGGTTGAAACATTTGATACTTGTATACATACTTATATTTAATATATTAGTTTGACCTTTGTGAGAAAATGAAAAGAAATAATAAAGCTTTTGGACTTTTGTCTCATTCACTCATAACTCTACAGTTTGGAAGTACTCCACCACTCCACCATTTTTTTATTTTTTATTATATTTTATTCATATGCTCTTCATTGATCAATTAATGAATGACAGTTTTGTTGCATATATATATATATATATATATATTTAGGTTTATATACTTATTTTCTTATCTCCTGCTCATTCTTTGTTCTGTCTTCCCTCGTCTTTGTCACTTTTTCTCCTACGAAATGCAAGTCGAAATCTGCTACTCTTTCTTTTATTTTTAGTAGATTTATGAATCAAGGCAACATTAATCGATAAAGGTAATTCATCAAATCTTAATTATAATTATTTTGTAAAAAAATTGTTATTTTTGAGTATTTTATGACTTATGATTTTTTTTTCTATCAAAATAATGATATATAGACGAATATATGTAATTTTTTTTAACAATCAATATATACAATTTTATGTTATTTGATGGAGTTCATTTTTATATAATCACTATTATTTAATTTTGACCCTCCTAGCTAACA
The DNA here is from genome assembly GCA_025331145.1 of Rosa persica. Taxonomy (NCBI): domain Eukaryota; kingdom Viridiplantae; phylum Streptophyta; class Magnoliopsida; order Rosales; family Rosaceae; genus Rosa; species Rosa persica. Next base: position 47,029,121 of record WFKR01000004.1, on the reverse strand, counting down.
TCTCTGTGTACGCCACTGAACACTTGCATATATGCACCAGTAATTATCTAGTTAATTACCATCATTCTTCTGTCAATATATTAATCAGGTTTTCAAAATTCGAAGGTTAGTTGTTTGGCTAATCTATTCTTACCTTGCTCGTAATCCCGTGCACAATCGATCCCAAAACTCAAGTATCTGGTGTCCAGGCAAGTCCGAACCCGTTTCCGCCCCATTGACACAAAGCAAATGTCCGAACCCGTTAGAGTGAAATACACCATGCATGATATGCCCCTCTAATTCCAGTAAATTCAACGACGGTGACTTACCCGCCGGAATATCATCGTAGTTGTTATTGCCTCCAGCAACTTTGCAGTTGATCAAACAAGCCGCCGCCACCATCGTGTCCGTCGAAGGCAACACAAAGTGATACTTCTTATTGCAAACCATATGCTGCCCCCAGCCTGAGCTATATATAACATAAAATCATGATCAAGTTCAACACGAACAGTTAAAGCAATGTATCAATAAGAGAATTGCTAGAACTAGTTAAATAGAACTTTACCGACGTATTGGCACGGCTTGCAATTACGGTTCAGTGAGGCCTCAATAGGTTCTTCGACGACGAAGAGAACGAGATGAACAGGAGCATTACGATGAAGCTGGAGATGGAACGACCAGCTCTTTATTCCAGTAGCACTATTGCATAGGGTACTCTCAAGATGCCCATATTCGAGAAGCGCTTTCACGTTTTCCCTAAACGACAAGGCAACGAACCCGACTGGATAACCGTTTTCTCCAAAAGTCTTGAACCTGAAAACCCTCTCGCCTCTCTTCCTCTTCTTGCTCCCACTCAGGTCCAGATTATGTGACGACATCGAAACCGAGCAAGAATGGAGAGAAAGGAAGGTAGTTTGGGCTGTTATATATACAAGAAGAAGAAGCTAGAAGATCAGCATGTATGCATGTTTAATAATTTACTAAGACAAAATGCATGTCTAAACGAGGCTTAGATATAGTCCCAGATCGCCACGCGAATTGTGCCTGTAAATAAAATTGGGGAGCACCCGAAAGAGACTCTTCATCAGCATATAGCTCACAAGCTCAGTGCTGGGTTTCAAAAATAGGGTGGATCAATATAGGGTAGCAATTCTATCGCGGCAGATGGAATAAAAGGAGTTTGGAGCAGTAAATTAAAGCAGGTAGCATGGGCATGCATTCGATAAGGTAAGTGTTTCACCATTGGTGAATGACTTGTGCTCCGCTCATTTTATCTTAATAGCTTAATTAGGGACCAAGGTCGACGACGCAAAATTTGCTTGGCCAACTACTCCTTAAGACAATTCTTCTTAATTTATCGGAAGCATTTTCCCATGCTTCAGAGAACTTGTCTGCTTTTCTTAATTGGAATGGCCAATATTATTATTATTCGAAAACAGAATTACAACCTTTTTCAATGCATGAGATAACTTGGCTTTCTTATTTTCTTTCTTGTGGTGAAAATTTGCTTCATTCGAATAGCTTGAATGGGCAACATTACCACAAGTAGATTGCTTGCTCGAAAAGTTTCGAACATTATCAAAATCAGCAGAGAATAAATAGAGACCAAAAATTAAACATATCTCTTTTTATTTATTTACTTATAGTTTTCATGATCATAATCAGTCACCTTGATCAGCGGTTAGAAACAACCCTGAGCAGTCAATCAATTATTAACACTAAATGTCTAAATGAAGCGAATTGAGCCGTTGCTCGACCCAATGATAGAGTCAACCCCAAATAGGCCCAACCATATTTGAACCAAGCCTGCTCGGGACTTGGGGTAATTTTACTGCGGCTTCTAATTGAGGTTCGTCTGGGGCTAGGCCCAAACATGTATCAAGTTTTTCCTGCGTCATTTTGTGATTAAACAGATAAACAGTTCTTCTTGATTAGTGGTTTAACCTTGAAAGTCATATTAAAGTCCAAGCATTTATCAAAGGTGCAGTTCTAAATATTATCCCATGCTTTTGAAGCCTCTACATTTGAAACGAATTGGTAGTTCGGAGACTTTAACATGATGTGGTGATTGTGCCTGTAATAAAATTGACTATAGTGTACGTGATGACAGTGTTATAGTGGTGATGTTGTATGCTTTATACGGAGTCCAAACTTTACGATTCACCTCAATTCTTCTTGGTGGTGGTCTAAAAGTTAGAATTAAGTTCCTCTAAACCAGTATTTTTAAGTTTATAGTATTTTTTTAGACCACTATTTCCCTTGATTTATAAGTCAAATCATCCATACCTCCAAATATAATATGAATAAAATATAAATTAATTGATAATGTTTTGGTCAAAGGAGGTAGAAGAACTTAGCTACTTATCCTTAAATTGGCAAAGTGTTTCGCACTTTGGCATAAACAATTTTCCAATCTTATCCTGCAAGCGACACAGGCACAAATTTGTTAATTTGTAATGGTTTCTTCAAATATGGCAACTTTACTACCATTTATAGAAAAGGTTTTAACGTTGATCATTAAGTGCGGGAGTAAATAACCTAAAATATACTGATGTATTTGGAGGTTTAAGAACGATAAAAAAAAAACATCCCTTTGTTCATGTTTAGGACATCTACACGAAATGACAAGAGTGAACATACTAAAGAATACCACTGTTTTCCTCAACATCAATCTTCAATTCTTGTCAACATTCCAAAGCTAAATCACCAATCTATTTTATAGACCATATATGCAAATGAAGAAAAAGTGGATGCAGTAATTTATCGATGATAGGATATGAGGAAGTGGTGTCTCAAAGTCTCAAACACAATTTTTATAGAATAAAGAAAAAGCTCCAAGAATTCACATAAAGAAAAAAAATATATATCTCAAAAAATGAAAAAGAGGAGGATTGTGCAAAGAGAGAAAAACATAGAGGAGGATAAGAATTGGGCTTTGTTGTCACATGGCAAACCAGCTGTGGGAAGTGGAACATAAGATATATCATTTTGACCCAAAAAAAAAAAAAAAAAAACATAAGATACATCCATCAGCCTTTGTATTCTCCATATTTTTAAAGTGACAGCTATAAGTTTGATAGGTACCCCATTTTTAGGTTTTCTCTCTCAGGTCTTCTCTCTCCTCTCTCCTCTGTCTATCTCATAAGTTTCTCTCTCTTTCTCTCTCACAGGTTTCTCTCTCCTCTCTCTTCTCTCTCTCTCTCCAGAAGGGCAAAACCCTAAAGAGCCGTTTACACCCACCCAAGTAAGTTTTCTCTCTCCTCTCTCTTCCTCTCACTCTCTCTCTCTCTCTCTCTTTCTTTCTCTTTCCAAAAATTTGAATATATGGGTCCTTGTACTTCCATTTACATTCCTTTGCATATCTATATATAATATATATTTGATGCTTCCAAATTATCATGAATCTGTTAAATTTTTTCTCTTTATGGTGCTCAGATCTCAGATCCCCATTTCTCTGATTCAGAAAACCCTAATTTCTACTGTCTGCTTTGAAATTGAATACATTAGATCTAAATTGGGTCTGTTTGGTTTATGGGAAAATGTGGGAGATACATAGAGGTTTTTGATCCAGGAATTCCCCAGATTTAGTTGAATTGGATTAGGTCTTATGTTTACACAGAAATAGATTTGCATGCTCATTTCAAAATTGGGGCTGTATTGAATCTGATGCTTTATCTCTAATTTTGATTTGATGGAGATGCTTTTGTTTTATGATGGTAAATGGTATTGTTGTTCAAATTTGTGATTGAATTAGGCTGTGCTGTGTATCTAGTTTCTGTTGTTTTCGATTTTCGATGGCCTTTGGGGGTTATGTAATGGTGAATGGTATTGTTATTGATGAGGTTGCATTGATACGATGTCGTTTGTCTGCTCAATTTTTAGC